>JAZKJV010010325.1:0-422100 GCA_037367405.1 Ottelia alismoides | reverse complement strand
TACCCATACGATCGAGCCAGCCCGCGGTACTGATGCCGCGCGACGTCTTCCTTCAGCAGCAGCAGAGCAGCCAGCCCGTGGTGGTACTGAGGCCACCGGTGTTTGTAGAGAGAGATCTGATGTTTTTCCTCGTGTCCATGTATCTCAGAATTCTGCTATGAATAAAGGAAAAGGTTTACTTTCTTCTGGTCCCACTGTGGTGCATGATGTATGTGTGGATCCGGTCCTTGAACCGCTTAGACCTTTTCCTAGTCCTTCATCTGAGAAGGACCCTGTGATCCCCTTCCCTAGAGCCCTTCAGATGGGGAAGGGGAAGAAAAATGATCCAAAAAAGAGAGAGCTTGAGGAGTTCAGCCAGAGCATGATAGATCGGTTTCACATTCAGCTGACCCTCCAGGAGGCTTTGCAGCACATCCCCCTTCTCCAGAGATCTTTGAGAGAGAGGACTACAGTCAGGAGGAGGAGGAGGAACCACACTTCAGAGATCCATGTGCTGACCAAAGCCACGTGCTTTGCGATCCAGAACCGACTGCCAGCCAAGAGGCCAGATTCAGGGGCCCCGTATGTCAGATGCCAGATTAGTGAGCAGTGGTTCGACCGTACTCTTTTAGATAGCGGATCGTCGATTAACCTTCTTCCGGCAGCCCTCCTCGACCGCTTCGAGTTGGGCACTCTTCGACAGAGCAGGACAGTCCTTCAGTTCGCTGATCGATCTGTCAAGAGGCCGAAGGGGTTATTACGAGACGTTATCGTCACGATTCAGGGTCTGCAATTCCCCGTGGACTTCGTAGTGTTGGACATGGAGATCCCTGAGTCAGTGACCGATACCCCCATCATCCTTGGTCGTCCGTTCTTGGCCACAGCCAAGGCGGTGACTGATCATGATAGCGGGAAGGTGTACTTTCGCGTCCAGGGCGAGAGTATACAAATAGAGACGGTCGAGGACTATAGAGCCAGATTCAGATCCCGCTCAGATGCGAGTACCGATTCAGAGCAGCTGACAGACGCAGAGCCAGACATCCACCAGGACTGTGATTTTGTGATCACAGATGATGAGGCAGCTTGGGCAGACCTTGAGACACAGACCACCCTCTCACTTTCAGACACAGCTGATGCAGAGATGATAGCAGAGGAGAGTCTGGAGAGCACAGACCTGGTTCAGGATACCATTACGGCAGCAGTGCCGGTCCTCGATCGCAGCACAGTGACTACTGATGGTGGTGCTGAGGCCACCTTGTTTTCTGGTGGTACTGATGCCACCGTTTCTGATGCAGATCCCTCGGATTCAGAGTCTGATTGGGCAGATTGCTATGATCAGATGCCAGACCTGAGTCCATCTGAGCCTAGAGACGAGGAGGAGGTAGATGCAGAGCAGAGCAGAGACAGTGCAGTAGAGCCGCCTTCTCCCGATCCAGTTTGTGAGAGTACACTTTCATTGTCCCAGGCAGATTTGGCAGACCTTGCAGCGTTCACTCAGTTTCTTCCACAGCCAGATTTGCCGGCACCCAGCATTCCAGAGCTGAAGCCGCTCCCTACTTCGCTGAAGTATCGATTCCTTGCGGGCGAGCCTAATATGTACCCAGTCATCATCTCCGCCGAGTTGACTGGAGAGCAGGAATCCCGTCTGATGGGGGTTCTTGAAAAGAACCGCAAGGCGATCGGATGGAGCGTAGCAGATCTCCATGGGATTAGTCCATCAGTGTGCTCCCACCACATCTATCTCGAGGATGGGGCGAAGCCGTCGCGTGAGTTCCAGCGGCGTCTGAACCCCAACCTGAGAGAGGTTGTCATGAAGGAAATATCGAAGTGGTGGGGTGCAGGTTTTATTTATCCCATTTCCGACTCCAAGTGGGTCAGCCCCTTGCATGTGGTGCCCAAGAAGACGGGCATCACGACTGTGATCAGTGAGTCGGGAGAGGAGATTGCTACACGAGTACCCACCTCTTGGAGGGTTTGTGTTGACTACAGGAGACTCAACCAAGCCACCAAGAAGGACCATTTCCCCCTGCCTTTTATTGACCAGATCATTGAGAGACTGGCAGGGAAGAGCCATTATTGCTTCCTGGATGGGTACTCGGGCTACAACCAAGTGGCCATCGCTCCTGAGGATCAGGAGAAGACCACCTTTACCTGTCCCTTCGGCACATACGCTTTTCGACGCATGCCATTTGGGCTATGCAATGCCCCTGCGACTTTTCAGAGGTGCATGCTGTCGATCTTCTCGGACATGGTAGGGGAGTGCCTAGAGGTCTTCATGGATGATTTCTCGATCTACGGCGACGGATTTGATTCTTGTCTTGACTGCCTAGATCGAGTACTTCAGCGATGTATTGAGTATCACTTGGTGCTATCTTGGGAGAAGAGTCACTTCATGGTGACTCAAGGGACGGTGCTTGGCCACATCATCTCCAACAGGGGCATGGAGGTTGATCCGGCCAAGGTTGATGTCATTAGGAAACTCACTCCACCATCCAATCTGAGGCAGTTACGGTCATTCCTGGGGCACGTTGGATTTTACAGGAGATTCATTCACGATTTTAGCAGGATTGCCCGACCGTTGACCGACCTCTTGACAAAAGACACCGAGTTCCTTGTCGATGACAAGTGTCTTTCGTCATTTGCTACTCTTCAGCAGTGCGTGATTGAGGCTCCTGTCCTCCAGCCACCTGATTGGTCTCTCCCATTCGAGATCATGACGGACGCCTCCGATTTTGCCGTAGGGGCAGTGCTGGGACAGAGGAGGGATGGAGTACCATTTGCTATACACTATGCTAGCCGCACATTGGATTCCACCCAGCGGAATTATACAGTCACAGAGAAGGAGATGCTAGCAGTAGTGTTTGCCCTGGATAAGTTTAGATCATATATCATTGGATCTAGAGTGACTTTGTTTACAGATCATACCGCCATCAGGTACCTCATGGCAAAGAAGGATGCCAAGGCCAGACTGACTAGATGGATCCTTCTACTCCAGGAGTTCGACATTGAGATTAAGGATAAGCCTGGAGTCAAGAATGTGGTGGCGGATCACCTCTCCCGATTAGAGCAGCCTGAGGAGACTGAGCAGATTGATCCTATCAGAGATACCTTCCCAGATGAGGCGATCCTTGCTATCGCCTCACTCCCATGGTATGCCGATATTGTGAACTTTCTCGTTGTTGGGAAAGTCCCACAAGATTGGCCCAGGCAGAGGCTTGAGACCTTCCTTGCGAAGGCCAAGTCTTACCATTGGGAGGATCCCATCCTTTACCACGAGGGAGGGGATAGCGCCTGGCGTCGGTGTATTCCTCAGGAGGAACACCATAGCGTCCTCACTTACTGCCACAAGCTTGAGGCAGGAGGACATCATTCTGGGAGGAGAACGGCACAGAAAGTGCTCCAATCCGGCTTGTGGTGGCCTACCCTCTTCAAGGACTCAGATAAGTTCGTGAAGAGGTGTACTGACTGTCAGAGGATGGGCACTTGTGGACAGCGTGATATGATGCCGATGCAGCCCATTCACTTCTGTGAGGTTTTGGACGCATGGGGCATCGATTTCATGGGTCCATTCCCTAAGAGTCAGGGATTCGAGTACATTCTGTTGGCCGTAGACTATGTGAGTCGTTGGGTGGAGGCTATCCCCGCCCGATCCGCTGATGCGAGGACAGTTTGCAGATTTTTGAGGAAGCATATCATCACGCGGTTCGGGGTTCCACGAGTTCTTATTTCTGATGGGGGATCTCACTTTATCAACGACCAGGTGAAGGCACTTGCTAGCGAGTTCGGCATAGACCATCGTGTTGCTACACCGTACCATCCACAGACGAATGGTCTAGCCGAAGTGTCGAATAGGGAGATCAAGACTATTCTGCAGAAAGTCGTCCGCCCTGACCGAAAGGATTGGTCACAGCTATTGGACTCGGTCTTGTGGGCATATAGGACGTCTTTCAAGACACCTTTGGGCACATCTCCCTTTCGCCTCGTATATGGCAAGCCCTGTCACCTACCAGTTGAGCTGAGGCACAAGTCACTCTGGGCAGTTACAGACATACTTATGGATCCAGATGGTATAGGAGACCAGAGGAGGGCAGAGCTAGCTGCCCTGGAGGAGCTTAGAGATTCAGCTTTCTCGAGCAGCCTACATTATAAGGAGAGAGTCAAGGAGTGGCATGATTCTCATATCAGCCACAAGCATTTTGAGATTGGACAGAGAGTATGGCTGTTTGATGCGAGGCTTAGATTATTTCCAGGGAAGCTACAGAGCAAATGGAAAGGACCTTATCTGGTTCGGAAGGTACACGACAACGGTAGCATCGACATATCTGAGTTGTCTTCTGAGAGTACCTTCCGAGTGAACGGCCATCGGCTCAAGCCATTTCTAGATCATGAGCCGCGGGTCGTTGATTTTGCCCCTATTCATTTTGCGTGAGATGTGGTCTTTGACTCACATCTAATGCATCTCATGCCTGAGCTTTACTGATCCTCCGCTGTACATAGATCCAGATGTCCATATCACCACATTCCTTAGTCCCACATCCCTTTCTTCATCTTGTGATTATGCTATACTTAGGGTGCACTTTACCCTAAGTATAGGGGGGATGTGAGACATTTTGGGTATTTCTTTTGTTTCCGTCTACCCCTGTTTTGCTGCCTATACTTAGGGGCATTTCACCCTAAGTATAGGGGGGGTAGACCCTGTACATTCTCCACTCGATTTTCCCTTAGTATACAGCCTGCTATACTTAGGATTACTTGATCCTAAGTATAGGGGGAAGACCCGAGTCCTTTTTGACTTTCATTTTCCTTTTGAATAGCCTTCCTTTTCACTTCCCTATACATAGCACGAGTTATGTCTTCTTCATCGCTCTTGACTCTGAGGACATCGTTCGAGCTAAGTATAGGGGGGTGTGTATATATTTCATATATACTTTAGCCATAACTCGTACTTTGTGTGAGTGTGTTAATAAATAAAAATGGCTAAAAACCACAAAAATTAAAAATTTTTCATGTTCATAATCTTCTTTTATTTGCACATACATAGCTAGTATACAAATTATTTTTGTAAAAATGATTTCAAAAATCTTTTGTGTGTAAAGCTTGTGTAAATATTTTTGTATCAAAATTATGTATATAGTACAAAATTTTTCCAAAATGTTTTGAAAATCAAAAGTTTGCAAAAATCTTGTGTAAATGTGTGTAAATACCTTTTTGCAAAACTTGCACTTCATGCATCATCATTCATGATTTCAAAACATTTTTTCAAAAATTTTGCATGATTGTAAAATAGTGTGTAAATAAGCATCTTCTTTTGTACATATGTATATAGTTTTTCTGGATGATAGTTGACATTTAAACTAAGCCTGGAATCAAATTGAGAAATGGAGCTTGATTAAGATCTTAATCCACCTAATTTCTAAGAGGAACCTTATAGGGCTTAGGTTTAAGGCTTTTCAGGTCCATGGTGACTTAATTCTTTGAGTCCACTAGGCTATGATCACATGTCATCTCAATGAGCCTAAGTAGAGCACTTAACAACAACACATGACTCATATAGATCATGGCTTCACTTGGACAACCGCACTATGCACCGAGCTCTCTACGGATGAGGTGGTGAGGAGGCAGTCTTCCTTGGCTTGGGGTAGCATATGAGGGTAGTACTTCTAGGCGGAACCTCTCTTCTTCATTTAGTGAAGGAAGTGCGTCTCAACTTGGTCTGGTTGCCATGAAGTCTAACGACGGGAGTTGTGGGTTGCAATAAAGCTTCAAAAGAGGGATAGTCTACTGGCTCAAGAGGAAAAACTCCTTGTATATATGCTGCACATGTACATGTTGTATAGATGCACTCGAAAAAAAAATGCAAAAAGAAAAGAACTCCAAAAAAGTGGTGGGTCTGAGAGAAAATGATAATCCCACCGGAGTATGTATATAAGTGCAATAAGCAAAGCTTGGTTTCATGATCCACCTGTTGTAGCTTGCAGCAGGGAGACTTGGCTACACTGGTCAAGCTCCCAAGGGTACTTGGCTACACTGGCCTTGACCCATTCTCTTCTTCCCCCTCTTCTTGAGCCGGTTGTACTTGAACTTAGAAGGGAATACCCCGCTCCTCGAGGAAAGAGTGGCCAGATTGAGGTCATAGAGTTACCTTGTTGGGGAGGGTTGTCAAGTTGCCATTTCTGAGGTGGAGAGCTTAGACCTCACTTTCACAGGACAAGAAAGGATTCATGGTCTTCAGGGTTTGTGATTGATGACTTGTTCTGATCTGGAGCATTGAGGAGTCTTGGTTATAGAGTAGTGGAACTTAGAGGCTGTTAGGTTTTAAGCTTAAGTCTAAATAAGGTTCCGACACATTAATAATCCAAAGATCTGATTAAGCTCCATACCTCAATTTAATGAAGGCAAGTTTAATAATCAACCTTGATCCATGTACATTCTCTTTTTCTTTTTCTTTCTTTCTTTTTCACTTCTTTTTCAAATAAGTGTTTGCTAAGGGACTAGCAAAGTATAGTATAGGGGGGTGATGAATACCCATTCATCACTCTTTATTCTTATATTTTAGCTACAAAAACCTATGCAAATGCATGTAGATATGTGTAAATAGGAAAAGTTAGCAAAAGCATGCATGCTTGTAAATATAGATAATTAGCATGTTTTTGTGCAAAAATAAAAGAATAAAGATGAAAAAGAAAAAGAGGGAAATATTTAGAATAAATATTGAGCAACCTAACCCAAGGGAGGGCTCAGCATGGGCCTGACCGCATAAAAGCCAAGTAGAGGGAGATAGGGGCTCACACATGTATATATTTGTAAATAAATAAAATTATATATTTTCCTCAACCAAAAATATGTTGTAAATATTTGTAAATATTTGTGAGGTATAAAAACAAAACAAAAAGATAAAAATCAAAAATTCAAAAAGAACCCTTCACCTTGTACACAAGTCCATCATCCTCATCTATTTCACCCTGTAAATATATTTATTTATTTCCAAAACTTTTTGTAAATATTCTATGTAGATATTGTAAATAAAATAAATAAAAAGAAACAAAACAAAAATCAAATAAAAATTACAAAAAATTAAAAATACAAAAATATGTGTACATATGCCATGTATATAGTGTACATAACTATTTATTTCACCTATGTATAAAAATAATAATAATAAAATAAAAATAGCCTTTTATTCCTCATTTTATGCTATAAATAAATAAAATATAAAATAGGAATAAAAATGTATAAAAATAACTAATTAAAAATCAAAAATTAAAAAATCATATAGTGTATATATACCTATGTATAGCTATAGTGTAAATACCTTATTTTAATTTCCAAAAATTAATTAAAAATCACAAAAAAATAGAAAAAATTAAAACAAATATTTTTCATGTTTTAAGTTTTTGAAAATTCGGCCATTTAAGGCCCCAAAAAAATCAAATAAAAATGTAAGCCTTGGCGGGCTCTGATTGGTCCACGGGGGATTGTTGACCCCCGGTCAACACCTCCCCCAGGACCACCAGAGCCCGGGTCCTGTTCGCGGACCCGACTTCGCCCAATTATTCCCACCAAACCCGATCACTATTTCACCTAATCTAGGATCCTAATTGTTCCCCAGGCATCCGGGAATCTCGCCCGACATTCCTCCTTGGGATCCGCGCTTCAGCTCGCCCTACCCGATCGATCCTTCCCGGACCTGCACCCATATAAAGGTTGAGCTCCGCCGCACTCCACTCCTATCTTTGGCTCGCCACCTTCACTCCCGTGACCTCCAGAACAACCACCGAGGTGACAGCTCGCGGTTGCACCTGTTGCAGAGAGGAAAGGGTGCCCCGGTCACTGATCCGGCTGCCTCGCGCCGCCGTGCTCCGCCACTCGACCGGAGCTCGAGCCTCAGGCCTTGACGACCTTCGAGGCGACGACCAGGAGTTAGCCACACTCCAGCACAGTCTCCCACTTCGCCCAGGTAACCCTTTCGCCCTTTCATTTCGCGTAATTTCTAGTTTCGCCCAAATCGACTCCTCGCCGTGTTCCTCTGATTCCGGCCATATCGTCCATCATCTCGATCATCGGAGCACACGCTCACCTTCGCCACTCCCTCACGCACGTTCTGCGCCCACTCATTCAACCCAGCTCGCCCCGGAGCTGGGAGTCGAGCTCCCCCATCCCCAGCTCGCCGGAGCTCATTCGCACCGACCCACCAGCCACCTTCACCCCGCTTCTTTGGGTCGAGGCACTTTGCCCTCGACCCGCGAAGCTCTTGGTTCATTTTGCAGGTCCAAAGGGAGTCATCTGAGACCCCCATACGTTCAGACCAGGAGCTCACCGCCGCCGAGCTCGCCGGAGTCCCTCCTGGGCTCGGTTGGGCCATCGGAGGCTACCACCGGCCGCGGGGCAGCACCGCGGATCTTCTCCGATCATCAGGAGCAGCTGAGGAGGTCTACAGCTCACGCACGAGGCCGGCGAAGGTCGCCGGCGGAGTGTTCTTCCACCATCCTCCAGCACCGTCCGATGGACCCTCTGCTCCAGTTTTGATCGTGTCCGTCCGTTCACCGAGCAGCAGCATCCATCCGATCATCCCGAGGAGCCATCCGGACCGTTCGAGCAGAGAGAGGGAACCACCTGCACCTGAGACCGTTGGATCTTCCACGTGGCCCCTTCTGCACCGTCGATTGGCCACGTGCGTAGAAGACAGCAGCGCCAGCCATCCAGCACCGCCCGATCTTCCACGTGGCGCGCATCCAGCCGTCGACGAATAAAGGGGTAAATTACTTAGGCCCCCCCGTAACTTTTTGTTTTACGTGTCAGTCCTGTAAATAGTTTAGAACTTTTATTTACGTAGGGTAATTTGCGCTGTGGACCTCGTGTTTGTTTAAATTTGCTTTTATACCCCTGTGTGCATGAGACCACGTGCTTCGTCACGTGTCTAGTTGGGATATTTGCATGTATCGTCCTGTAGTTCTGTTGGGTTATGGAATGAATGAAAACTTTCTGGTATTTGCTTTTATACCCCTGTGAGCATTTTATTTATACATGTGCGTGTATTAGTGGGTAAATTGCGACCGAGCCCCTGGACTTTTTGGTACCAGTTACCAAAAGGTCCAAGGACTTATTTTTCTTACCAGAAGGTCCCTGAGTGCCCCAGCCACGCGCCACGCGCGTGACTTGCTGGGATTTTTGCACCTTGGCCCTCAGACTTAAGGGTATTTGCACTTACGTCCCTGTGCACTGTGCCCCCTTTTCATTTTTGAATAAAATATCAAACCACCTCCAAATTCGATGAAAATTTGACACATGGCTCCTGCCATGTTGTTGGATTTTTGAGAATTTTTGAGGACATTTTTGATTTTATTTAGTATTTTTAAAAATTCAAAAACATCCTTTTTAGCTACTGTCTAGGTTTAAAAATACCAAAAAAATATAAAAACACCTTCAAAAATTCCAAAAAAATTAGTTACTGTTTCTTGTGTGTTGTTTGATTTTCTAGCCAATTTTGGCTATTTTCCATTGCTTAAAAACCCTAAAAATCTAAAAACCCCTAAAAACTCATAAAAATTATAATAAATAATCTAAAAATCCAAAAACAATAATTTAGGTGCCCAAATTTTCCTTATTCCTTCTAGATTACAGGAAAATTACCTCCAGGGCTTGTTGAGATCCATAAATATTTTATTTTTGGGTTTCAAGCCTTGCTGGACAGTACCTAGGCCTTTGAGCACTGTTTGATTTTTATAAAATAAAATATACATTAGAAAAATACCAAAAATTCACCAAAAACACTTAAAAACCTAAAAAACATAAAAACAATTTTTCTTTAATTTTTGCTTGATTTTTGGTGTGTTAAATAAATTGCCAAAGTGTGTTGATATTTGTTTTCTTTTATTTTCTTCACCTTTTAAAAATCCAAAAAAAATATAAAAATTATTAAAACCATTAAAAATCCTTGTTTTTCCTTTTATTTTCTTTTTACTACTTCGTATGCCCTAGGCCAATCCGTGCTCCTTGTGTTCGACCCTGGGAGCTATACCAGGTTAATCTTATAGCGAGACCGCTCTTATTTGTTTTGATTGATTTGATCTTTTCTGAGTGGTTTATTTTTCTTGATACACCCTCTCTCTGAGATCCGGGTCACAACGACCCTTGTTTCATTACCTTCACCCGGGTCTTAGGTCAATTTTGGGTTATCAGATCCCTTCGTTGCGCGCCCTCTTCTCTCCACCGTCCGATCATTGACGTGGCGCACATCTGACCCTCGGATATAATAATGGGGTAAATAGCTCCTAGTCCCCTCTAGCTTTTGTTTTTACTATTTAGTACTGTAAATACGTAGTTTAGTTGTTTTATTTCTGGGTTATTTGCACTGAGGATCCCACAGTTTATTGGAGTTGCATTTATACCCCTGCCAGTTGTGGACACGTGCATCGACACGTGGTATTTGGTGTTTTTGCAATATTTGCCCTGCGTTTTTGCCCTGTTATGCTTTGTATTTTTATTAATAGGAATGACAATTAGGTCCCTCAGGCCTGAGTCACGTGTATCGTGCGTGGCCCGGGGGGTATTTTGCATTCCTTGCCCTACACTTGCCAGGGTTGTTATTCAAGGGGCCCAAGGTTTTATTATAATTGCAGATAGGTCCCTGTGCAATGTGGCTTGATTTTTATATTTAATAAAATAGCAAATTAACCCCAAATTCAATGAAAATTGGACACATGGCTCCTGCCATGTTGTAAAATTTTCTAGAATATTTGGGGACATTTTTTCTTTTATTTATTATTTTTAAAAAAATCAAAAACAACCTTTCTCTTTACTGTTTGATTTAAAAATTCACAAAAAATAGTAAAACTCATCTAAAAATTATAAAAAAATTTAGCTAATGTTTAGTTTACCTTGTTTGATTTTCTGACCAAGTTTGGTCATTTTTCATTATATAAAACTCTTAAAAATTGAAAAAACACCTAAAAACTCATAAAAATTCTAATAATTAATCTAAAAAACACAAAAATAATAATTAAGGTGCCTAAATTTTCCTTGTTTCTTTCTCTTTACAGAAAAATTACCTCCAGGCTTATTGGGGACTTTTAGATATTTTATCTAAGTCCCTCAAGCTCGGCTGGACATTACCCTCATTTTCTTGCATTGTTTTATTTTTAGAAAATTAAATAAAAATCAGAAAAATATCAAAAATTCATTAAAAACAGTAAAAATCATAAAATACACAAAAACATTTTTATTTGAATTTTTGATTGATTTTTGATGCATTAAATAATTGTTTGAATTGGCTTGTTTTACTTGTTTCTTATTTTCTTAATTAATTGAAAATACAAAAAAATTAAAAACAATTAAAAATCCACCAAAAATACCTTTTCTTTTCTTTTATTTTATTTTTTAGACTACTTCGTAGGCCGCAAGGCCATCATGTGCTCCTTGAGTCCGACCCTGGTCGCTATACCAGGCTAATCTAATAGCCAGGACCGCTATCGATTTTATTTGATTTTGATTTTATTTTGGTGGTCTGAACTTCATTTTTCTTGATTGAGCTGAGATTCTCATCGATCCGGGTCACAACGACCCGAGTGATATTTTGACCTGATCCGGATTAGTGGGAATTCGACTCATCAGAATGGCATCGTTGCCGGGGAGCACGACTTAGTAGTTTTTCTTCTTATTTTTCATTTTCTTTTCATTTTCTTTTTCGCGGCTTTCTGCGGCTCTTTCTGAGTCCGCGGCTTTTTGCGGCTTTTTCTTTTTCACTTATTTTTGTTTTATTTTCTTTTTCTTTTCTTTTCTTTTATTTTTATTTGTGCTTGTTTATTTTACTTGACATTTCTGCACATATACCCTTGTTTACATTTTCTGCTATTATTTGATTATCGTTCTTGGTTTGACCCCTTGTCTTCTTTCTTGCGAGGGCCCGAGGACCGAGGCGGCAGCTTTCGAGAAGCCGGCGCAACCGCGGGACTTGGAGGCGGCTCCCTTCTGTACGGAGTCGCAGGAGAGCGTGAGAGAGAGGTTGAGCGAGCGAGGATTAGTTTAGGTTTATTTCTGTCATTAGAACTGTTGTAATAATACAGGTGCAGACTTGGACTTGGACTTCTTTCTCGGGTCTGTTTCATCGAGCACCGGTGTGCTCGGGGGACCCGGTAGCTAGTTTAGATTTTTCGCGGCTTTTTCGCAGCTTTTTGGTTTTTCGCTACCTTTTACGGTTTTACGCGGTTTTTCTCGAGCCCCTAGATTTAGGATTTTCTGCTTGGCTGTGCCGTAATTAGTAGGATCCCCACACTTAATTGATTGCTTGTTCCTATAGAGCGTTAATTGGACCTAGAAATAAATCACTAATAAAAATAACTAACTCACTCCCTTCGTAGCCTACGTGTCGTAGCCTGCCCTGCCAAGCGCTGCTCCTGAACCCGATGTGTCGGGAGGAGGAGGGGTAGACCGAGATCGGACCCTTTGGCTTGAAGGATCGGTGACCAGTTAGACGGTTCTTCGAGTAGAAATTGCCTGTTTAGGACTCGGTTTTCACCGCTGCACCATATAGGTAGTTTACTTTTCTGTCTTTACATTATGCGCGGATCATATTGCATGTAGAGTGCTGGAGACAGGTACGCATTTCTATCTTTGCATGCATCATTGATTTCATCGCGCATCGGCTTTTTCGTCTTCTCCCCCTGTTTTTGACCTAATAATCAGGAGAACCGAAAAATTTGTTAGGTGTTTCTTTTTATTGAAAAATATCTAAAAAACAAAAACAATAAAATCGGGACTGCTAATCACACTTGACCTAAAAGACACTTCACTGAAAATCTGTCTTGGGGAGAGTAACCCCCTCCTTGTTTGGTTTGGATAAGCGAGAGAGTGACCCTCACATTAGGATAGAGCCTCCGATCTTTCTTGACTGATTACCGGCTTTCAGTACGGGACAGTCGGTTGAGAAATATCTGGATACCTATTTAGCTCACGTAATCGCTCTGATAGACTGGATGATCACCTAAAATAAAATAGACAAGATAATTGACCGATCCCTTTCGGTCTTCAGCTCGCGTGCGTGGGTGAATTGGGGGTTTGCTTGTTCATCTTGTGTGGTTGCCATATCCCTTCGATCTTTCCCCATCTTCCTCCATCTGTTTCCCACCCTCCCTCACTTCAGTCTTCTTCCTCTTCTTCTTCTCCTTTACCCCTGGATGATGGATCCCCCTCACTTCGAGCCGACTCTTGCGGCTTCTTGATGAATACTCATTCATCACTCTTTATTCTTATATTTTAGCTACAAAAACCTTTGCAAATGCATGTAGATATGTGTAAATACAAATAATTATCAAAAGCATGCATTGTGTAAAAACCTATAATTAGCATGTTTTTGTGCAAAAATAAAAGAATAAAGATTAAAAAGAAAAAGAGGGAAATATTTAGAATAAATATTGAGCAACCTAACCCAAGGGAGGGCTCAGTATGGGCCTGACCGCATAAAAGCCAAAGTAGAGGGAGATAGGGGCTCATGTGTGTAAATATATATGTAAATAAAATAAAAGTATTTTCCTCACAAAAATAGGCTTGTAAATATTTGTATATATTTATAAATATAAAATCAAAACAAAAATATAAAAATTAAAAAGAAACCAAAAATCTCATTCATATACATGATCACCTTTTACATAGTTCCATCATCCCTATTTATTTAGCCTTATAAATAAATAAAATTAATTTCTAAAATTTTTGTAAATATTCTATATTATATAGTGTAAAAAAACAAAATAAAAACAATTAAAACAAAATAAAAATAAAAATAGCAAAATTAAAAACACAAAAATATATTGTAAATATACCATGTATATAAATGTATATAGGCATTTATTTCACCTATGTATATAAATAATTAAAATAAAATAAAAATCTCTTTTTATTCCTTATTTTATAATGAAAATAAATAAAATAAAAAAGGGGAATAAAATTGTACAAAGATAACAATTAAAAAATCAAAAATCAAAATCCTATATAGTGTACATATACCTATATATAACATATTATGTATATACCCTATTTTTATTTTGAAAAATTAATTAAAAATCACAAAAAAATAGAGAAAAATAAAATAAATATTTTTCATGTTTTAAGTTTTTATTAATTCGATCATTTTCTAGCTTAAAATAAATAAATACAAAAATCGTGCTTGGCGGGCTCTGATTGGTCCACGGGGGATTGTTGACCCCCGGTCAACTCTCCCCCCAGACCACCTCCCGCGGGTCTGGTTCGAGAACCCGATTTCCTCCATTTATTACCACCGACCCGATCATCATTTAGCCTAACCCAGGGTCCTAATCACTCCCCAGGTATCCGGGAATCTCGCGCGACATAGATCCTAGGGATCCGTGCTCCATGGAGCCGGACCCGAGCCATCTTTCCTGGACCTGCACCCATACATAAGCCGAGCTCCGCCACCCTAATTCTCGATCTTTGGTCATTTGATTCCACCCCCAGTGAGCTCCAGAGTGTGCACGAGAGTGACAGCTCGCGTCCGGTGCTGTCGAAGCGAGGAGAGGAAGAGAGACCACTGATCCGGCGAGCTTCGCCGCCGTTGCTCTGCCACCAGCTGGAGCTCGAGCCTCGGAGGGAGACGCTCCTCGAGGCGAAGACCCAGAGCTTCCTAAGCTCGTCCCCAGTCTACTCATCCACCCAGGTAATCTCGTAGGACCTTCTTTTTCTTTGATTTTACATTTCGCCCAAATCGCCGCTCCGCCGTATTTCGCCGATTCCGACCGCTCCATAGATAGACTCGATCATCGGAATCCACAGTCATATTCGCCTTACTCCTATGTGCCTTCTCCATCCCTCCATCCAACCCAGCTCGCACAGGAGCTGGGATTCGAGCTCCATCGTCTCCCCTTCGCCGGAGCTCGTCCATCTCGCCCCATCGTCCACCGTCACCCCGCCTAACCGGGTCGAGGCAGTTTGCCCTCGACCCGCGAGTCTTCTGGTCATCTTTGCAGGTACTACCCCAGCTATCTGAGAGCTCGGGTCATTCGGACCAGAAGGCTTCCTCCGCCGTCCTCGCCGGGGCTCACCAGAGCTCGGCTGGATCATCGGAGCCCACCACCAGCTGCGAGACACCATTGCGGAGCTTCTCCGACCTTCAGGCACAACAGAGGAGCCTCGGAGCGAGGCCACTGGGCCGGCGAACTTCGCCGGTCATCTGTTCCTCGAGCATCCTCCTCTTCCGTTCGATCAGCCCTCCAGCTCCAGACTTCATCGGGGCCGTCCATCTTAGGAGCAGCAGTCACCGCCCGATCTCAGGAGGACCGATCCCAGCCATCCGATGCACAAGGGTTAGCCACCTGCGCCCTGCACCGTCCGATCGCCCACGTGGAGGAACCCTCGCCATCGGATTCGCCCAAGGAGCCCAGCTGTGGAGCGACCGCAGTTTTCCACCGTCGGATGCGCCACGTGCCCTCCATCCAGCCGGTCCGCGTAATAAAGGGTAATTTACCCTTAGGCCCTTATATTTATTGCATTTCGTAGTTAGTCCTGTAATTAGTTAATCAAGTTGTTTAGTTTTTGGGATTATTGCATAGAGACCCTGGTACTTGCATTTATTTGCGGATATGCCCCTGTGCGTTGTATGACACGTGCATCGACACGTGATTTTCTGGTTTATTTGCAATATAGGCCCTGCAGTTCTGGTTGTTCATTAATGAATGAAAGTTTTTAACTATTTGCATTTATACCCCTGTGCGTGATATATTTGAACATGTGCGTGATTTTTTGGGTATTTTGCGAATAGGTCCCTGGACTTTTGGTACCTGTTACCAATAAGCCCTTGGAACTTATTTTTCTTACATATGGGTCCCTGAGTGCCCCAGACACGCGCGTGGCACGTGTTTCGCTGGGTTAATTGCACCAGACCCCCCAGACTCTTGGGTATTTGCACTTTGGTCCCTGTGCACTATGCCCCCTCTTTATTTTTGAATAAAATAGCAAATTACCTCCAAATCCAACGAAAATTGGAAACATGGCTCCTGCCATAGTGTAAAATTTTAGAGGATTTTTGAGGACATTTTTGTTTTCATTTGATATTTTTAAAAATTCAAAAACCTCTATTTTCTTCACTGCCTAACTTTAAAAATCACAAAAAAATATTAAAACTCATCTAAAAATTCCAAAAAAATTATCTACTATTTGTTTTGTCTAGCTTGATTTTCTAGCCAATTTTGGCTATTTTTCATCACTGAAACCACTAAAAATTGAAAAACACTAAAAATCTTATAAACATTCTAGTAAATCAATTAAAAATCTAAAAACAATAAAATTGGTGCCTAAATTTTCCTTATTTTGTTTTCTTTACAGGAAAATTACCTCCCAGCTATTTTGGGGCCTTTAGATATTTTATCTAGGCACTTTTAGCTCGGCTGGACAGTACCTATTGTTTTAGTCACTTTTTGATTTTTAGAAAATTAAATAAACATCAGAAAATTCTCAAAAAATTACCAAAAACACTAAAAATTATAAAACACATAAAAATATTTTTGTTTGAATTTTTGGTTGATTTTTAATGCTTTTAATAAATTGTTGAAGTGTGTGTTTATTTACTTTTCTTATTTTCTTAATACATTAAAAATCCAAAAAATATTAAATAATTAAAAAACCACCAAAAATATTTTCTTCTTTTATTTTGTTCCTCTTTTTGACTACTTCGTAGGCCGAGAGGCCAACCCGTGCTCCTTGAGTTCGACCCTGGTCGCTATACAGGTTAAATTAATAGCAGGACCACTTTCGCATTTTGAGTGATTTTACCTCTCGTGGTGGTTTATTTTTCTTGATTGACCTAGCCGAGTGATTGAGGTCGCGACGACCGATTGATACCTTTACCTTTGTCACTTCGCTGGTCATCACTTCTTCTCCATCTTCTGACCATCACTCCAGTCCACCTTCTAGGGAGGTCGGATCTCCGACCAACCTCCCGCTCCCTCCCTCCCTTTCATCTCACTACTCTGAGGATGTTGTGCGAGACGTCCGAGGATACCAGATAGAGAAAATGCGAGACCCGGACGATGCTGTTGCTGAGTTGAGAGCGCACTATGTTGGTGATCAGAGAGAGCAGTGGAGATCAGCAGACATATCCTATTCCGGAAGGATGGAGGAGCAGATAGCACATGGAGCTCAGTCAGCTTCTACACTTGGTCCATTCGTCTTGGATTTGGATTACATTCAGCGACTGCCGACATTTTCAGGAGAGGCGCATGAGGAGCCTTATCTTCACCTGTCCGCATTCGAGGAGTTTTGCAGAGCACAGAGATATTCAGACGTCACTGCAGAGGAGCTGATGAGCAGGACCTTCCCATTCACGCTTCACGACAGAGCCATGAGATGGCACCGACGATTGGGGAGGACATTCGAAACGTGGGGAGAGCTACGCCGAGAGTTCTTACAGAGATACTTCCCCCCGCGTAGAGCAGAGTTTATGCGGTCTTTGATCACGGACTTTTCAGTTGACCCCCAGGAGCCATTGCACGAGGCATGGCCGAGGTTTCTTGACCTCTTGAGGAGATTTCCAGACCATGGACTTCCACTGACATACTTGATTGAGATCTCCATGCGGGGGATGACCGCAGAGCAGATAGCACTGGTGATTATCACATGTAGCGGTTCACACCGCAGTTCCGACATTCACCTACTGGATACCATCTCGAGACTACTTTCGCAGAGCTCTTCTTCACGAGATGCCGTAGTCGGGACAACACATGCGGACGATGTAGTACCAGTGCGGTGTGTCGCTTTACAGGATGAGACAGTTTCTACACACCAGCCCGAGGACTTGGAGCAGACAACACCATTGACAGAGGAGATGACTGCGATAGCAGAGGTTCGGACCCAAAGACTTCTCGAGTTCCCGTTGGTTTTACAGCTGGAGTTCGAGGAAGCCCCAGAGTTTCCAGTCGACGAGTCTTGGATATCAGATCTTATGATACTCCAGGAGCCGGAGGAGCCCCAGCTTTTGCAGCCATTGACTCAGCTACTTCAGTTTCCAGTCCCGGAGGAGTCAGTCTCCTTCCTGCAGAGACACTTCTTGGATGTGGATAGCTACCGGGACTTAGCCCAGCAGCCACATCTCGAGGAGGGACACCACTTTGAGAGTATAGACACAGAGAGTCCCGTCTTCGAGCCTTTTGTCCTCCACTCTTACGAGACAGATACACTCACTGAGGACCAGTTAGCAGCCAGCATAGCCGCAGAGCGAGGATCAGCCGCAGACACTTTGTCAGCTTCCACGGTGTTGACTAGTACCTTCTCCTGCTTCCAGATTGCCGAGAGCTACACTTTCGATGATGATGCAGCCGGGTGCACTGAGTGGATACTTGATAGCAGCGCAGATGCCCATCTAGATCCTAATCCTCTTCTTGTCACTTCTGATCCTGCATCTCTCCCCGAGGGTTATCTGCAGGAGGATGCCGCACTCGATGAGTACTCGGTTTCACCTGCTGAGAGTGTTTCCGATCTGGCGGAGCACGAAACCGAGTCTTTAGATCCTTCTAATTCTGAGTCTTCTCACCTCGACGACCCTCGCGAGGATGAGCCCATCCTAGAGATATTCGATGATCTGTCTGATCTGTTTCTATTTCATGCATCGGATATCAGTCTTTTTCGAGAGTCTCCTGATATTGACCGCACATATCTTTTGAGACACTGATTGACGTGGAGGATTCTATTACTGATCCATCCTTCTCCACGTTTGATTTCTTCAACTTTGTACTCTCACTCCAGTCTGACCCAGAGCCGCTGATTTCTTTTGTGCTACCGGATGCCGATCACTTCTTGCCATATCACTGGCCGGTAGCAGACACCCGCTTGATTGCATACCTGGGTGTCTTACTTTACACTGTTGAGTTCGTCGTTGTGCCCATACCGAGACTGCGACGACAGTACGGCATTCGCCTTACAGATGTTGTCCTGAACCTGGATACAGCTTTGTCCTAGCCTTTGCGCCCAGCTAGGGGCATAAAATCTAGCGCTTGTTGAGAGGCACCTCAACATTGTACTCTTTTGTATATACGTGTTTCGTCTTACTTTGATCTTTCTTTCTTCCGTTCTTGTTTTCACCCCAGGTGTCGCTTAGGAATATCTGTGCTATACTTAGGATATTGCTCATCCTAAGTATAGGGGGGTGAAAACACCGGGTTGTTCTTCGTGATGTTTCATCACTTCTGTTGTTGCCTATACTTAAGGTTCTTCACCTTAAGTATAGGGGGAGTGATGTCCTCTCTACCTTGTATATATTCGTTGATTTTCTTCATGTCTTTCTACCCCTGTTTTGCTGCCTATACTTAGGGATATTTCACCCTAAGTATAGGGGGGGTAGACCCTGTACATTCTCCACTCGGTTTTCCCTTAGTGAACAGCCTGCTATACTTAGAATTACTTGATCCTAAGTATAGGGGGAGACGCCGAGAGTCTCTTGATATTCTATTCATTCATTCGCCTTTGTATATAGCCTTCCTTTTCACTTCCCTATACATAGAACGAGTTATGTCTTCTTCATCGCTCTTGACTCTGAGGACATCGTTCGAGCTAAGTATAGGGGGGGTGTATATATTTCATATATACTTTAGCCATAACTCGTACTTTGTGTGAGTGTGTTAATAAATAAAAATGGCTAAAAACCCTTAAAATTTACAAAAATTAAAAAATTTTCATGTACATAAACATTCTTTTATTTGCACATAAATAGCTAGTGTACAAATTATTTTTGTAAAAATGATTTCAAAAATCTTTTGTGTAAAGTTTGTGTAAATATTTTTGTATCAAAATTATGTATATAGTACAAAATTTTTCCAAAATGTTTTGAAAATCAAAAGTTTGCAAAAATCTTGTGTAAATGTGTGTAAATACTTTTACAAAACTTGCACTTCATGCATTCATCCATTCATGATTTCAAAACATTTTTCCAAAATTTTGCATGTTTGTAAAAATTTGTGTAAATAGCATCTTTTGTACACATGTATATAGTTTTTCTGGATTATAGTTGACATTTAAACTAGCCTGGAATCAAATTGGGAAATGGAGCTTAATTAAGATCTTAATCCACCTAATTTATAAGAGGAACCTTATAGGGCTTAGGTTTAAGGCTTTTCAGGTCCATGGTGACTTAATTCTTTGAGTCCACTAGGCTATGATCACATGTCATCTCAATGAGCCTAAGTAGAGCACTTAACAACAACACATGACTCATAGGGACAATGGCTTTACTTGGACACCAGCACTTTGCACCGAGCTCTCTACGGATGAGGTGGTGAGGAGGCAGTCTTCCTTGACTTGGGGTAGCATATGAGGGCAGTACTTCTAGGCGGAACCTCTCTTCTTCTTTTAGTGAAGGAAGTGCGTCTCAACTTGGTCTGGTTGCCATGAGGTCTATGACAGGAGTTGTGGGTTGCAAAAAGCTTCAAAAGAGGGATAGTCTACTGGCTCAAGAGGAAAAACTCCTTGTATATATGCTGCACATGTATATGTTGTATAGATGCACTTGAAAAAAAATGCAAAAAGAAAATAACTCCAAAAAAGTGGTGGGTCTGAGAGAAAATGATAATCCCACGGGAGTATGTATATAGAGTGCAATAAGCAAAGCTTGAGATCCATGTCCTACCTTATGTAGCTTGCAGCAGGGAGACTTGGCTACATTGGTCGAGCTCCCAAGGATACATGGCTACACTGGCCATGGTCCATTCTCTTCTTCCCCCTCTTCTTGAGCCGGTTGAACTTGAACTTAGAAGGGAATACCCCGCTCCTCGAGGAAAGAGTGGCCAGATTGAGGTCATAGAGTTACCTTGTTGGAGAGGGTTGTCAAGTTGCCATTTCTGAGGTGGAGAGCTTATACCTCGCATTCACAGGACAAGGAAAGATTCATGGTCTTCAGGGTTTGTGTTTGGTGACTTGTTCTGATCTGGAGCATTGAGGAGTCTTGATTAGAGATTAGTGGAACTTAGAGGCTGTTAGGTTTTAAGCTTAAGTCTAAATAAGGTTCCGACACATTAATAATCCAAAGATCTAATCGAGCTCCATACCTCAATTTAATGAAGGCAAGTTTAATAATCAACCTTGATCCATGTACATTCTCTTTTTCTTTTTCTTTCTTTATTTTTCACTTCTTTTTCAAATAAGTGTTTGCTAAGGGACTAGCAAAGCTAAGTATAGGGGGGTGATGAATACTCATTCATCACTCTTTATTCTTATATTTTAGCTACAAAAACCTTTGAAAATACATGTAGATAGGTGTAAATACAAATAATTAGCAAAAGGCATGCATTGTGAAAAAACTAATAATTAGCATGTTTTTGTGCTAAAATAAAAGAATAAAGAACAAAAAGAAAAAGAGGGAAATATTTAGAATAAATATCGAGCGACCTAATCCCAAGGGAGGGCTCAACATGAGCCTGACCGCATAAAAGCCAAAGTAGAGTGAGATAGGGGCTCATGTGTGTAAATATACCTGTAAATAAAATAAATATATTTTCCTCCAAAAATAGAATAAAATGGGCTTGTAAATACTTGTATATATTTATAAATATAAAATCAAGATAAAAATAGAAAAAATCAAAAAGAAAATAAAAATAGATCACTTGTACATAGTCACCATGTACATAGCTCATTTATCCCTATATTTATTTCACCTTATAAATAAATAAAATTAATTTCCATAAAATTTGTAAATACTCTATCTTTTATGTTGTAAATAAATAAAATAAAAACAACAAAAACAAAAGCAAAATAAAAAGAACAAAATTAAAAATTAAAAATCACATTGTAAATATACCATGTATATATATGTACATATGTATTTATTTCACCCTTGTGTATAAATAATAAAAATAAAATAAAAATATCTTTTTATTCCTTATTTTATAATATAATTTAAAAAATATAAAATAGGAATAAAAATGCACAAAAATAACAAATTAAAAATCAAAAATTAAAAAGACATATTGTACATATACCTATATATAGCCCTGTTATGTAAATACCTTATTTTTATTTTGAAAAAATTAATTAAAAATAACCAAAAAATAGAAAAAAAAATAAAATAAATATTTTTCATGTTTTATGTTTTTTTAATTCGATCATTTACTATTTTAAAATAAATAATCAAATGATTCTGACTTGGTGGATTCTGATTGGTCCACGGGGGTTTGTTGACCCCGGTCAACTTCCCCCGCGGACCCTCTTCTCTTGCGGATCTGATGACCGACCCGACTTCTCCAATTATCTCCCACTCGATCCGCCAACCAATCACCCTAACCCCGGGTCTCGATTGTTCCTTGATCATCCCAGATCCTCGCCCGGGGTGGGTATGAGGGATCCGAGATGCGAGCAGCTCGCCCGATTCATCCCTTCTCGGACCCCTGGACATATAAAGTATCGTCTCCGGCGACCTATTCCTGCATCTTTGAACCTCCCCCTCGTCGCCTGTGACCTCCTCCACCTTGCCTGAGTGACAGCGGAGTGAGTGGGAGTAGCAGCGAGGCCCGGGAAGCAGGGAGCCACTAATCCGGCAGCTCTCGCCGCCGTGCGCCGCCGCTAGCGCGCTCAGCCTCGGGGAGACGACGACCCCTTGCAGGCCATGACCCAGGAGCTCCTCGAGCTCCAGCCCAGTCGACAGCATCCGCCAGGTAGTCTCTTTAGGCCGTAGAGCAGCGTAGATTAGGATTTTTCCGTTTTCAGTAGTGTAGCTCCGCCGCCTCCGCTCTTCGTCTCCGTCCATCCACTTGCCCATCCGACACCGCCACCACCTTCACGAGCTTCCTCCGCACCTTCTCCACCTACCCATTCCCCCTGGCTCGCCCCGGAGCAGGGACATCGGTTCTCCCCCTCAGCCGCTCGCTGGAGGACCGCCATATCGCCTCACCTTTCACCATTCGCGTGCTCTGATGGGTCGAGGCAGTTTGCCCTCGACCCCTCTTTTTTCCTGTGCAGGTCTCATCGTCTGAAGAGCCTCATCTGGAGGCCAATAGCTTGGGCACAGGAGCTTCAGGCCACCACTGTCGCGGGGCTGTTCTGGTGGTTGTTCGACTCATCGGAGACCGCCATCAGCTGCGGTGCTTCACGGCGGAGCCTTTCCGCACTTCAGGAGCAGCAGGGGAGGTCCACCGTGTGTGCATCGGGATGGCGATGTTCGACGGCTGATAGTTCTTCCAGGACCTTCGCCGACCGTCAGATTAGCCTCGACGCTCCAGATTAGATCACGTCCATCCATTCGCAACCGTCTGTTCAGCGAGGTTTAGCCACACCGTGTTGCAGCCGTCAGATCCAGCACGTGGCTTCACCTCCTCCGTCCGATCCGAGCCAGGACTCTTCGCAGACCCACGTTGCACCACAGCGGTTCGATCATCCACGTGGGCTCTTTCCAGCCGTCGGATCTCGCTGATGAATCCACGTTTCATCATCTTTATTCTATCATTTTGGCCTTAAAAACCCTAGTAAATGCGTGTAAATAGGCTTAATTCATGCATTTTAGCATTCATGTATATGTATGTAAATATTGTATAAAATGCGGTTTTTAAAGCCAAAATTATAGAATAAAGAAAAGAAAAGAAAAAGAATAAAATATTGTAAATATTTTATGACCCTAAACCCCGAGACCTAGGCATCTTGATGAATAGGTCGACAAGGAATAAAGTAGGGGGAGATAAGGTCAGAAATACAGATAAAATACCTATAGTTTTTATTCATTCTTTATTCATTTTGGGACCTATTTTTGGTTCCACTTTTTATACTTCAAATAAAGAAACTTTGTACATGAAAGTTGTGATAAATTTATAAAGAAAAATACAAAATTGATTTCACAGAAAAATAATGTACAGATAAAAAGTTATGGTCTGAATAAAAATCTGGAATCCCAACTTCCCAGACCCGTATCTCACAAATAAAAACTCCAAATGCAGCATATTCACCTTTAATTGTATATAGAAGAAAATAAGCTATTTAATGGCGGTGGTTTCGCGTTTGGCGGAGCTACGGTTTGAAAGTTGAGTTTTGGACCCCCGTTGTATAGCTATACTGATTAAAATATTCAATTTATTATTTATTCATTATTTTTATAATTTTATATTTTTATAATGTTGTAAATATTACTTATAATAATTATGTATATTAAAATCAGAATAAAAACATCATTAAAACTCAAATAAAAATACTTGTATATATTTGATACATAGGTATTATACATACACTTATACCTATATAAAATACACTTCTATTTTATTTAATATACAAAATATTTCATAAAAATAAAATAAAAATATATTTGTGTACATAAAAGTATTTTACAATTTTATAAAATAAGAAACAAAAATAATAAAATTAAATACACAGATTAAAAATAAAAGACTACAATATATATATATATATAGATACCTATAGGGGTATAAATGCAAACTTGTAAAAATAAGTCTCATAAAAATAAATAAAAATCACCATAAATTAATTTATAAAATAATAAACATTTTTCATTAAATAACCTAAAATTAATTTAATCATTTACTATTTTTAATTTAATTTATAAGGTATTTATTTATTTATTGTCTTTTTGCGGATGACGTGGCCCAATCAGGCCACGCCATCCGTTGACCGGGGGTCAACTCCCTGACCCCAGGTCTTAGCCTCCTGGACCGTTGCAAGCACCCAACTTCTCGATTTTCTCCAGGGCAAGTCTTTCACCGAATCCGATCGAGGTCTTCTGCAAAGATCTTCCCCTCTGATCCATCTTACTCGCCCACTTCTTTTTTCGGGGAGAGCATCAATGCTCCGCCCGTTGCCGCCTCGTCTTTCGCGCCCCTCAACCATTCTTCAAAACCATCCCATTCACCTCCATAGCCTTTTGGACCCTCTTCTACCCAAGTTTGACCTCGCTGTGGAGCTCTGGATCGACTCCCGTGACAGGGGAGCCTCCAGCTCCTTCGCGCGAGGCCAGGCGAAGGCCGGAGCGGCGCTCCACCACCCATCTCCGGCCGTGGCCGTGAGGTATCTTTCTCTTGGTTTCACCGCCAATCGAGGACGTTTTTCTTGCTGTTGTTCCTGCACTTTTGTTTCGCCGTAGTCCTAAGTTTCTTCCCAGCCATTCCGCTCGCCGACCAGTTACCCTATCACCTAAGCCACCCTCACCGGAGGACACTCCGATGAGGCCCCATTTCGCTGTTTCCAGATCCATTTGTGCCGCCAACCGCGAGGCATTTTGCCCTCGTGGTTTAACATTTCGTGTGCAGGACCCAGGATCACCAAAGACCCGTTGGAGCTATTTTGGAAAAGCTCGGAGGTATCTGGAGCTCTCGACCTTCCTCAGCGTCGAGAGGGAGCTCCGGTGGCCCCCTGTGCGTTTTGAGGTCTCCAGCACACTAAGGGATCTTGCAGGCTCAGCTTGGGCCGTTTTGGAGCCGCAAAGAACGTCGGAGGTGGATGCCTTGGCCCAGAGAACCTCGCCCCAGGCGGAGCTCCTCCCTGTTCGTCGTCCAGCCTTCACGACCGTTGATCAGGCCCTTGTTCTTGCCAAGCTACAGCTGCCGTCGGATGATGAAACACCTCCACCGTTGATCGGCCTCGGCCGATCTAATCAAAGCCGTTCGCAGCCAAGGGGTATCGCGCGTCCACGGCGCGACACGTGGCATAAGTAACCTCCTATCTGCCGTTGGATGCGCACCTGCTTTGGGTATTTTGTCCTTTAACCCAGAGCATTTTTTGTAATTCCTATTAAACGCTGAAACTTTCATGTGAAGTATTATAGTTTTGTAACTTTTGCGTAAACCCCCCCCCCCCCCCCCCCAATTTTGTGATACTACGTAGAGGTCCCCGCCAGGTCACGTGCGTTGCGCACGTGACTTGGCGATTTTTTGCAAGGACCTCCCAGGACTTTTGCGTATTTAGTTTTAATACTAAAACTTTTGATTGCAGTTCAAATAGTGCTGGAGTTTTGCATAGAGGCCCCTTAGTTTCTGAGTTTTGCAAATTAATCCTCCCCAGGCGCGTGCTTAGCACGTGCGTGGTGGCCTTTTTACAAACCCCTCCTCGTGCTGTTGCCATTTTACATTCAGTCCAGTGATATTTTAATTCAGTTATATTTTTGTGGACAAATTTCATTTGAGCCCCTGAACTTCTTGATAATTACAAAAACACCCCTGGCCGCATGCATTTTCCTTATGCTTCTTGTATTTTTTGCATGTGCCTATAAAATCCCAAAAAATTCCCAAAAATCATAGTAGTGTCCTGTTGCATAGTAGATTAACGGCATATTTTTAGTTTCTATAATTATTGCATTTTTATATTTATTAAAAATAAAAAACATCCATTTTGTGCACTGTCTAGCTTATAAAATCCCTAAAAAATATAAAAACACTCCAGAAAAATCCCAAAAAAATAGATTTTGTTCCTTTTAGTTTGTTTTAACTTCAGACCAAAAATCATTAAAAAATACAAAACCAAACTCCTAAAAATTGCAAAAACCCAAAAACCTTTATAAAAATCCAAAAAAATTCTACAAAAACCCTAAAAATATAATTTTGGTGCCTAAATTTTCCTTATTTTATCATCTTTCATTGAAAATTAAAGTGGAGTATTTTTGCTACTGTTTTATATTTTATTTCTCCATTTTTTTTCAGCCTTGCATTTTATTCACTGTTTGCTTTATTTTGCTCATTAAAAATACCAAAAACATTCTAAAAATTACCCAAAAATCACAAAAACAGTAAAAAAGTGTAAAAAGACCAAAAAGAGTTTATTTTCATATTTTTGAATATTTTTATCTATTTTTATAAATATCTCTTTCTCCTTTTTATTACATTGTCCTCATTTTCCAATATTGAAAAAGAAAATATAAAAATATAAAATACAAAAAGAAAATATAAAATCAGTAAATTAAAAATCAAAATACAAAAATATAAAATCAAAAATTAAATAAAAAAATATAAAAATTAAAAACCCACAAAAAAATTTAGCATAGTAGACACGACCACATTCACACACAAGTACACTTTTGTGCAATTTTTGCCCCATTCTACCTGTCTGCTCCCTGTGTTCGACCTCTACACATACTTGCACTATACACATCTTGTTGTAGAGTTATAATAAATTTTAACTCCGCACATTTACATTCATTGCTTGATTTATTTGTTGTGGGTTAATTGTTGTTTTAATCCGGATTCTCGAGCGGTCACCGCATCGACTGTTGATCCGCCTGGTGGATCAATACGACCGCTTGACTTTTCGTGTTAAACAAATGGCGCCGTTGCCGGGGAGCAACAGCGCGTAGTTCGGGTCTTGTTTGTGATTGTGATTTATTGTCTATTTCGCGGCTTTTATTTTCGCTATTTATTTTCTTTATTTTTGATATATCTCTTGATCGGTCTAACCTTCTCTTTTGATAACTTTGTGCGAGGAACCGCGGATCGAGGGAGGCGCTCCACCCTAGGCGCTTACGCACCCACGTGAAGCCGGTATCTGCTAGCCAAGCACCGAGGAGACGAAGAGGAATTTTGAAAACCGTGCTCTACTTAGTTGCATTTTCTTTTTGTAGTATTTATTTTTGTAATTTTTGTGAGAGAGAGACCACTATTATTGTAATAATACAGGTACCCCCAAACTTGGACATTCGAGCCTAATTTCCAAGTGATTGTTCACTTGGGGGCTCACCGCGTTTTTACGGTTTTCTTCGCATTTTTTTATTTTGTTTTGTTTTTCGATTTTATTTATTTTGTGTGATTGAGCCCTTAGCTTTTAGGATTGCTTGCGTAGAATTAGGTCCAAACATCTTAATCAACATTGTATGTACCTATAGTAGCGTTTGGACTTAGTCAAATTTAAACAGTTGATCATCACCTTCAATCCGTCGCGCCGCGAGCTCTCCCCGCAAAGCGCTTTCTCCTACCCTCAATTTGTTGAGCAGAGGAGGGGTGAGCCTAGACCGGACTCTAGGGTTGAGGATTGGCGGTCAACTTGTGGTGCTTCCCGCTAATAGCAATTTCTGAATTTAGGGCGATTTCATCGGCTTTGCATTTGCATATAGATAGGTTTCAATTCTGCTGAGCATCCTTGCATGTAGAGTGCTGGAGGCAAGGTGAGCATTTACGCTTTAGCATTCATCATCGTTTTTGCCGCTTGCATTGCTTTTCCGACTCTCCCTCTGATTTTGATCACCTAGGTGCTAAGTGAAATTGACTCCTCGTTAGGCTCATGCATTTCTAACTAAAAATCCAAAAAAGTGATAACCAATAAAATTGGGACTGCTAATATTACTCGACCCTAAAATCGACCAAAAAGAAAATATTCTCTTGGGGCGAGTAATCCCCTCATTGTCTTCGCTTTTACTTGCTCGCGCACACACTAAGGATTAGTGCCCAAATCCCATTTTAGCCCCCTAAGTGTTTGTGCAATTTTTGGACTTCTCACCTAAACTCTAAAACAGACAAGATAAAAAGACCGACTTTTCGGTCTCTACCGAGTTGAGTAGGTGAATTGAGGGTTTGACTTGTTTTCATTTTTGCTTGTGATTGTTTTGTGTGTGTCCTAGATCATCCCTGCGCATTTGCGCCTTCTTTTCTACTCTCTTGACTTGACCATCGTGCTCTCCCGTTCATTTTCTTTTGTTTCGAGATGGCCGACTGGAGCGTATTCTATCCGGACTTTGCGGATCACTCGTTTACTCCAGCCGGTCCACCTCCTTTTTTCCAGGAGGACTTTGCTCCTGACTTTTGTACATATCCGCCTCAGCCACAGTATCAGGACTCGGATTTCTACCCACACCCACCTCCACCTCCACCTGTATATTATCCTCCTCCACCTTCACATCCACCCGAGACTGAGCTGATGGAGTCACCTTTCATGGAGTCCACCCTTAAGCACTTGACCCAAATGGTGGATCATATGAGACAGAGGATTGACCACCTCACTAGGACCAATAAGAGCGACCATGATATTCCACCATTTGATGATATGGGTTCATTCGAGGATTTCCATGAGAGCTTGCAATCGCCCAAAATACAAAAAAATGAGAAAAATTTAAAAATACAAAAAGATTTCGGGAGACACACGATCGAGTCGGACTGTGAGGAGAGCGCCTACTTGCCAGACTTTGTAACCACACATGCATTCACACCCGGTCCCACCATTGATCCCGAGGATGCCGCTGTACAGATTGCTCTTGGCATACCTCGTGTATATGCTGATTCCGACTTCCTCCCTTGTATGGAGGAGGTCCAAAAATTCAAAAAATGCTGATTGAACCCGAAGTGGTGGCTACCATACATGATATTATTCGTGCCCCACTTCAGCAGGCCATGACCGATTTATCTGCTCCTCTTCCCAAGAAGAGAAAGCGGAGGAGCAGATCTGAGCGTCATATCTTGACCATGGCCACTGCCCACGCCATCACACACCGCCCCATTCCTAAGAAGAGGAACACTGCCACACCTTTCATCAGTTGCATCATCTCTGACTTCACATGTGATCGCACTATCCTAGACGGCGGTGCTTCGATTAGCATCATACCCTTCTCGCTGGTACAGTCTCTTCACCTAGGGCCTCTCAAGAAGACCAGGATGATCGTACAGTTTGCTGATGGATCAATAAAGAGGCCGAGGGGTATCCTCGAAAACGCCGTCATCTCGATTCAGGGCACGAGCTACACCGTTGATTTTGTCGTCTCCCATGGAGACCTCCACAGGGGAGCATTCTCCAATCATCCTGGGACGACCATTCCTCGCCTCTGCGAGGGTCGTTATTGATTATGGATCAGGAGAGATTCGCTTCCGTCCTGCTGACGAGGGCGAAGCAGTGATCACCGCACCCACTGCTGACCAGAGACCCGCACCTGATGTGACCACACCTGTCCTGGCTGACCCCGAGGACTATGATTTATATGAAGATATCAGAGAGACATTCTTTATGACCGACGATGAGACCCGAGAATTCCTCTCCAAGGAGGAAAGCTCGGAAAGCATAGACCTTGGTGTTTCCGCTTCATGTGATTGGCATTGTGTTGAGGACATCCGCGGGATTTACACGATCGATACCATTGAGCGGAGGGCAGATATAGAGACTATACAGGACGGACATGCTCTGACTACTTCCACTGATGAGTCCGCTCCTGTCCATGTAGATACTGATGAGACTAAGGCCGAATTTGATTTTGTTGCTTTTCTTCAGAGATTCGGACCTTTTGATGAGAAAGATGATCCAGTTGAGATTATAGAGGACGAACAGAGTTCGACTACTTCCACCGATGAGTTCGTGCCTTTTGGTTTTGACCTGGATGACTCCTCGCAGGACGACTCTGAGTACACTACTTCCGATGATGATGAGTTCGTCCCATTCCACTTTGATATCAGCGAGACTCCCAAGGCCGGACCTAGCCGCACTTCTTTCACTGATCCGTCTGTGCCTTCACACCCTAGGGCCCCCGAGGATCTACACTCTGTCGACCCTGATCGGCTTCCGTCCACTGTGGACCCCGATGTCGACCTGCATCACACTAGATCTATTCCTCAGCGGTCCCGCAAGAAGGTTCGCTTTCTACCTTCTTGACCCTCTGTACATCCATCCTGTTGTACATTCGTGTTGTGTACCTCCGTCTCTCTTCCGTATTGCTCGTCCACCCATTCTTGTGTCTGCCTAGCTTAGGACGTACTTTGTCCTAAGTATAGGGGGGTGGACGAGCCGAGTGTTCTTTCATCGTTCCGTGTCATCACTCCTGTTGTTGCCTATACTTAGGGCTTCTTTTACCCTAAGTATAGGGGGAGTGGTGCGTATATCCTCTGATCTATCCTTCTATCTTCAGATCTCTTTTCTTCTTTTCTTCTTTTCTTCTTTTCCTTTTCTATCTTCTTCATCTATCAAAAAGGTGCCACCCCTTGTAGACAGTCTTCTATACTTAGGACGTACTTTGTCCTAAGTATAGGGGGGGTGCACCCCGAGTTTTTCTCATTCATCTCGATCCTCTCCATTGTCTCCTCTTCTTGTCTAGACTTAGGGATATTTTACCCTAAGTATAGGGGGAGACAATTTGAGTATGATCTGTTCATTCCCACCCTTGACCCTCCCTGCTTTGTGTACAGTCTGCTATACTTAGGATTATTTGATCCTAAGTATAGGGGGGACGGTCAACTTCTCATTCTTTTGTTCACTCGTTCATCTCTGATTCATTTATTGTTTAGATTTTCCTATATTCCGTACGAGTTATGTCTTCTCTTTTCTCTCTGATCTATGAGGACATAGCTCAAGCTAAGTATAGGGGGGTCGTATATACTACGTATATACTTTAGCCATAACTCGTACTTTCGTATTTTCCCGATAAATATGGCTAATTATTCTTTAAAATTCATTAAAAAAATTCTTAATAAAAAGATGTGGTTATTCCTCAAATTCTTTTTGTATTTACTGATTAATAAATCAGGTGAAAATGTTTTTTGCAAAATGTTTGAAAAATAGTTTGAAAAAACTTTGTGAACATCTATTGAAAACTATTTTGAAAATATTTTATTACATGTTTTCAACCTGTGTGGTTTGTAAAATTTCTTTTCTTTGTGTGAAACAAAATGTTTGAAAAAATGATTTGCAAATGGTTTGAAAAATGGTTGCAAAAATGATTTGAAAAAACCTATATATACTGTTTTGAAAGCCTTTGCAAAATGTTTTCAAATGCGTGTAAAATGTTTGTAAAAATTATTTTGGACTATAGTTTTCAAAAATTGTGTGTAAAATTGTTTTCAAATAAGTTTGAGGAATATACACATCACACCAAAATCCACTACTTATATATATACTTATAAAAATTGACCACTTATCCTGTAAATCCTTAAAATCCACTTCTTGTAAATATAAGAAGCACTCCCGTGTACATATTTTCACCTATTTTTTAGCCAAAATCTTTTTGTTTAAAAAAAAAAAAAAGCCCAAAAACATTTACAAAATTAAAATCCAAAAACATTTGAAAATCCTTTTTGAAAAAAATACAAAAAAATGCATCAGCATATGCATGCATCCTCATGTTTTCAAAAATCCATAAAAAGTTCAAAAATTCTTGAAAATTGCATCACAAAAATATTTTCTGCATTGCATTGCATAGCATTCGCATTTTTCGGATTGAGTTTGATAATTGAACGAGTCTAAGTAAAATCCAAAGATTGGAGCTTGATTGGACCTTATAATCTACCTAATAACAGGAACCTTATGGGAACTGGGTTTGAGGTACTTCAGGTCTAGTTGACTTAATTCTTTGAGGATCACGGGACTTGGTTCAATGGATTCTTGACTGCCTAAGTAGAGTATTTCGGAGCACACGCACGACTCTTGTTGATAATGACCTAACTTGGACACCTGCACCTTTCACATGGCTCAACTCAGTTGGAGTGGTGAGGGGATTGGATTTGCCGGTATGAGACGCACACAAGTGGAAACACTTGTCCTCCTCTAGGGAGGGAAGTGCACCCCAACCCGTCCAGTGATTAGGTAGTCTAAAGACAGGAGGCTGTGGGTTGCGATAAAGCTTCAAAAGAGGGATAGTCTACTGGCTCAAGAGGAAAAACTCCTTATGTAAATGCTGCTGTGAATAGTATTTCAAAAAAAGAAAAAAAAAGAAGTTCAGGCATGTACACAAATAAAAAGCCTGCAAAGTATGTACATATGTTGTAAAGTCAATAAGCAAGCTTGAGTTCCAAAGTCATATTATGTGAGCCTGCAGCAGGATGACTTGACTACACTGGTCTTGCATCCCGGGATAGGTAGCTACACTGGCTACCGTCCATTCTTCTCTTCACCCCCTCCTCTTGAGCTGGTTGCCACTTGAACTTAGAAGGGAATACCCCGCTCCTCGAGGATGGAGTTGCTGGAGTGGGGAATCATTGGGTTGTCATACTGGAGAAGTCAGTTTCTTTGTCATTCTAGTTGGGGAGAGCCACCATCACTTACACTGTACAAGTCAGATTCATAGTCGTAAGAGTTTGCGTATGAGTTGAAGTATTTCTGACCTGGCTATTGAGGAGACTTGGATAGAGTTTTGGGATTCTCAAGGACTGTTGGATTTCAAATTCGGTTCTCAATAAGGTTCCGCCCGCACTAAAATTCCAAAGGTCCGACTTAAGCTCCAAACTTTGATTTTATAAAGACAAGTTTGACAATTAAATTTAGTCCATCTTTCTTCTTTTTCTTTTCTTTATTTTTCTTTTTATGCACTTATTGCATAAGTGTTTGCTAGGGACTAGCAAAGGTAAGTATAGGGGGATGATGAATCCACGTTTCATCATCTTTATTCTATCATTTTGGCCTTAAAAACCCTAGTAAATGCGTGTAAATAGGCTTAATTCATGCATTTTAGCATTCATGTATATGTATGTAAATATTGTATAAAATGCGATTTTTAAAGCCAAAATTATAGAATAAAGAAAAGAAAAGAAAAAGAATAAAATATTGTAAATATTTTATGACCCGAAACCCCGAGACCTAGGCATCTTGATGAATAGGTCGACAAGGAATAAAGTAGGGGGAGATAAGGTCAGAAATACAGATAAAATACCTATAGTTTTTATTCATTCTTTATTCATTTTGGGACCTATTTTTGGTTCCACTTTTTATACTTCAAATAAATACACTTTGTACATGAAAGTTGTAGATAAATTTATAAAGAAAAATAAAAAATTGATTTCACAGAAAAATAATGTACAGATAAAAAGTTATGGTCTGAATAAAAATCTGGAATCCCAACTTCCCAGACCCGTATCTCACAAATAAAAACTCCAAATGCAGCATACTCACCTTTAATTGTATATAGAAGAAAATAAGCTATTTAATGGCGATGGTTTCGCGTTTGGCGGAGCTACGGTTTGAAAGTTGAGTTTTGGACCCCCGTTGTATAGCTATACTGATTAAAATATTCAATTTATTATTTATTCATTATTTTTATAATTTTATATTTTTATAATGTTGTAAATATTACTTATAATAATTATGTATATTAAAATCAGAATAAAAACATCATTAAAACTCAAATAAAAATACTTGTATATATTTGATACATAGGTATTATACATACACTTATACCTATATAAAATACACTTCTATTTTATTTAATATACAAAATATTTCATAAAAATAAAATAAAAATATATTTGTGTACATAAAAGTATTTTACAATTTTATAAAATAAGAAACAAAAATAATAAAATTAAATACACAGATTAAAAATAAAAGACTACAATATATATATATATATATAGATACCTATAGGGGTATAAATGCAAACTTGTAAAAATAAGTCTCCTAAAAATAAATAAAAATCACCATAAATTAATTTATAAAATAATAAACATTTTTCATTAAATAACCTAAAATTAATTTAATCATTTACTATTTTTAATTTAATTTATAAGGTATTTATTTATTTATTGTCTTTTTGCGGATGACGTGGCCCAATCAGGCCACGCCATCCGTTGACGGGGGTCAACTCCCTGACCCCAGGTCTTAGCCTCCTGGACCGTTGCAAGCACCCAACTTCTCGATTTTCTCCAGGGCAAGTCTTTCACCGAATCCGATCGAGGTCTTCTGCAAAGATCTTCCCCTCTGATCCATCTTACTCGCCCACTTCTTTTTTCGGGGAGAGCATCAATGCTCCGCCCGTTGCCGCCTCGTCTTTCGCGCCCCTCAACCATTCTTCAAAACCAGCCCATTCACCTCCATAGCCTTTTGGACTCTCTTCTAACCAAGTTTGACCTCGCTGTGGAGCTCTGGATCGACTCCCGTGACAGGGGAGCCTCCAGCTCCTTCGCGCGAGGCCAGGCGAAGGCCGGAGCGGCGCTCCACCACCCATCTCCGGCCGTGGCCGTGAGGTATCTTTCTCTTGGTTTCACCGCCAATCGAGGACGTTTTTCTTGCTGCTGTTCCTGCACTTTTGTTTCGCCGTAGTCCTAAGTTTCTTCCCAGCCATTCCGCTCGCCGACCAGTTACCCTATCACCTAAGCCACCCTCGCCGGAGGACACTCCGACGAGGCCCCATTTCGCTGTTTCCAGATCCATTTGTGCCACCAACCGCGAGGCATTTTGCCCTCGCGATTTAACATTTCGTGTGCAGGACCCAGGATCACCAAAGACCCGCTGGAGCTATTTTGGAAAAGCTCGGAGGTATCTGGAGCTCTCGACCTTCCTCGGCGTCGAGAGGGAGCTCTGGTGGCCCCCTGTGCGTTTTGAGGTCTCCAGCACACTAAGGGATCTTGCAGGCTCAGCTTGGGCCGTTTTGGAGCCGCAAAGAGCGTCGGAGGTGGATGCCTTGGCCCGGAGAACCTCGCCCCAGGCGGAGCTCCTCCCTGTTCGTCGTCCAGCCTTTACGACCGTTGATCAGGCCCTTGTTCTTGCCAAGCTACAGCTGCCGTCGGATGATGAAACACCTCCACCGTTCATCGGCCTCGGCCGATCTAATCAAAGCCGTTCGCAGCCAAGGGGTATCGCGCGTCCACGGCGCAACACGTGGCATAAGTAACCTCCTATCTGCCGTTGGATGCGCACCTGCTTTGGGTATTTTGTCCTTTAACCCAGAGCATTTTTTGTAATTCCTATTAAACGCTGAAACTTTCATGTGAAGTATTATAGTTTTGTAACTTTTGCGTAACCCCCCCCCAATTTTGTGATACTACGTAGAGGTCCCCGCCAGGTCACGTGCGTTGCGCACGTGACTTGGCGATTTTTTGCAAGGACCTCCCGGGACTTTTGCGTATTTAGTTTTAATACTAAAACTTTTGATTGCAGTTCAAATAGTGCTGGAGTTTTGCATAGAGGCCCCTTAGTTTCTGAGTTTTGCAAATTAATCCTCCCCAGGCGCGTGCTTAGCACGTGCGTGGTGGCCTTTTTACAAACCCCTCCTCGTGCTGTTGCCATTTTACATTCAGTCCAGTGATATTTTAATTCAGTTATATTTTTGTGGACAAATTTCATTTGAGCCCCTGAACTTCTTGATAATTACAAAAACACCCCTGGCCGCATGCATTTTCCTTATGCTTCTTGTATTTTTTGCATGTGTCTATAAAATCCCAAAAAATTCCCAAAAATCATAGTAGTGTCCTGTTGCATAGTAGATTAACGGCATATTTTTAGTTTCTATAATTATTGCATTTTTATATTTATTAAAAATAAAAAACATCCATTTTGTGCACTGTCTAGCTTATAAAATCCCTAAAAAATATAAAAACACTCCAGAAAAATCCCAAAAAATAGATTTTGTTCCTTTTAGTTTGTTTTAACTTCAGACCAAAAATCATTAAAAAATACAAAACCAAACTCCTAAAAATTGCAAAAACCCAAAAACCTTTATAAAAATCCAAAAAAATTCTACAAAAACCCTAAAAATATAATTTTGGTGCCTAAATTTTCCTTATTTTATCATCTTTCATTGAAAATTAAAGTGGAGTATTTTTTCTACTGTTTTATATTTTATTTCTCCATTTTATTTTCAGCCTTGCATTTTATTCACTGTTTGCTTTATTTTGCTCATTAAAAATACCAAAAACATTCTAAAAATTACCCAAAAATCACAAAAACAGTAAAAAAGTGTAAAAAGACCAAAAAGATTTTTTTTCATATTTTTTCACATTTTTATCTATTTTTATAAATATCTCTTTCTCTATTTTATTACATTGTCCTCATTTTCCAATATTGAAAAAGAAAATATAAAAATATAAAATACAAAAAGAAAATATAAAATCAGTAATTAAAAATCAAAATACAAAAATTCGAAATCAAAAATTAAATAAAAAAATATAAAAATTAAAAACCCACAAAAAAAAATTTAGCATAGTAGACACTTGACCACATTCACACACAAGTACACTTTTGTGTAATTTTTGCCCCGTTCTACCTGTCTGCTCCCTGTGTTCGACCTCTACACATACTTGCACTATACACATCTTGTTTTAGAGTTATAATAAATTTTAACTCCGCACATTTACATTCATTGCTTGATTTATTTGTTGTGGGTTAATTGTTGTTTTAATCCGGATTCTCGAGCGGTCACCGCATCGACTGTTGATCCGCCTGGTGGATCAATACGACCGCTTGACTTTTCATGTTAAACACTCGCCGAGGGGTCCCTTCGTTGCGCGCCCTCTTCTCTCCACCGTCCGATCATTCACGTGCCGCACATCTGGCCCTCAGATATAATAATGGGGTAAATAGCTCTTAGGCCCCTCTAGCTTTTGTTTTTACTATTTAGTACTGTAAATACGTAGTTTAGTTGTTTAATTTCTGGTTTATTTGCACTGAGGACCCCACTATTTATTGGAGTTGCATTTATACCCCTGCCAGTTGTGGACACGTGCATCGACACATGGTATTTGGTGTTTTTGCAATATTTGCCCTGCGTTTTTGCCCTGTTATGCTTTGTATTTTTATTAATAGGAATGACAATTAGGTCCCTCAAGCCTGAGTCAAGTGTATCGTGCGTGGCCCGGGGGGTATTTTGCATTCCTTGCCCTATACTTTCCAGGGTTGTTATTGAAGGGGCCCAAGGTTTTATTATAATTGCAGATAGGTCCCTATGCAATGTGGCTTGATTTTTATTTTTAATAAAATAGCAAATTAACCCCAGATTCAATGAAAATTGGATACATGTCTCCTGCCATGTTGTAAAATTTTCTTTAATTTTTGGGGACATTTTCGCTTTTATTTGTTATTTTAAAAAAAATAAAAAACAACCTTTTTCTTTACTGTTTTAATTTAAAAATTCACAAAAAAATAGTAAAACTCATCTAAAAATTATAAAAAAAGTAGCTACTGTTTAGTTTACCTTGCTTGATTTTCTGACACAGTTTGGTCTTTTTTCATTATATAAAACTCTTAAAAATTGAAAAAACACCTAAAAACTCATAAAAATTCTAATAATTAATCTAAAAACCCAAAAATAATAATTAAGGTGCCTAAATTTTCCTTGTTTCTCTCTTTACAGGAAAATTACCTCCAGGCTTATTGGGGACTTTTAGATATTTTATCCAAAAACCCAAAAATAATAATTAAGGTGCCTAAAAGTCCCTCAAGCTCGGCTGGACAATACCCTCATTTTCTTGCATTGTTTTATTTTTAGAAAATTAAATAAAAATCAGAAAATACCAAAAATTCACTAAAAACAGTAAAAATCATAAAATACACAAAAACATTTTTATTTGAATTTTTGATTGATTTTTGGTGCATTATATAATTGTTTGAATTGGCTTGTTTTACTTGTTTCTTATTTTCTTAATTAATTGAAAATCCAAAAAAATTAAAAACAATTAAAAATCCACCAAAAATACCTTTTATTTTATTTTATTTTATTTTTTAAACTACTTCGTAGGCCGCAAGGCCATCATGTGCTCCCTGAGTCCGACCCTGGTCGCTAAACCAGGCTAATCTAATAGCCAGGACCGCTATCGATTTTATTTGATTTTGATTTTATTTTGGTGGTCTGAACTTCATTTTTCTTGATTGAGCTGAGATTCTCATCGATCCAGGTCGCAACAACCCGAGTGATATTTTGACCTGATCCGGATTAGTGGGAATTCGGCTCATCACTGAACACCGGAGGGAAGGGGATACCTCAACGCCGGCAAAGGCGGAGGTGGTGGAGCCTCCTCGAGCTTCACTCGACCCGCCTGAGACACGCCAAAGGGAGCTGTCACCTCCCTTGATCGGTTAGGCAGCAAAAGGGGAGCTTAGCTATGGAATGAGGGGTTCCATTTCAAATCGAAGTTGGGAGTGCACTTTAAAGGGTTTGACCATTAGGTTCTGGTGCACCAAAGACCGAGGAATATTGGGCAAATTGTCGATCCATTCCCCAAAACAACGCAAGGGCGTGAAAGCTCGATAGTAGGTGAGGAAAAGTTGTGAAGGGCTCGACACGATTTGATGAAAGAATCGGTCTCCAAAAATCGTCAAACATGGGCTAAAAATGAGGTCTGACATGCTACAGGGGTGAAGGGCAGACAATTGACCGAGGTCAACTATGACTGCCACCTGGTTGGTCCACGTGGACAAACCAGGAAAAACCCCTGGAAAAAACATTTATTAAATCATTTAAAAATCGAAAATGATTTTATTATTTTTAGGTTACAAAATAAAAAATGTTTATAATTTTATGAATTATTTTATTATGATTTTTAATTATTTTTATGAGGTCTAATTTTATAAGATCCCTTTTATACCCTTTATAGGTATATTATCTATATATTTTAATAACTAATTTTTATTTTGTGAATTTAATTTTATTTATTTTTGTTTATTATTTTATAAATTTATAAAATACTTTTATACACTTAAAATATTTTTATTTTATTTATTTGAGGTATTTTATACACTTAATAAAATAAAAGTGTTATTTGTACAGGTATATGTATAGATATTATACCTATGTATTACATATACAAGTATTTTTATTTTGAGTTTTCTTTGAGTTTTTATTCTGATTTTAATGTACATATATATTACAAATAATATTTACAACATTATAAAAATATAAAATTATAAAAATAATGAATAAATAATAAAATGAATATTTTAATCTGTACAAGTATACAATATGGGTCCAAAACTCAACTTTCGAACCATAGCTCCGCCAAATGCGAAACCACCGCCATTAAATAGCTTATTTTGAATTATATACAATTAAAGGTGAGTTTGATGCATTTGGAATTTTTATTTGGGAGATACAGGTCTGGGAAGTTGGGATTTTATATTTTTATTCAGATCATAACTTTTTATCTATACATTATTTTTGAATGAAATCAATTTTGTATTTTTCTATATTTAATTATCTACAACTTTCATGTTCAAAGTTTCTTTATTTGGGGTATAAAAAGTGGAACAAAAAATAGGTCCCAAAATGAGTAAAGAATAAATGAAATAAAAGGTATTTTTATTGTATTTTGGCCCTTATCTCCCCCTACTTTATTCCTTGTCGACCTATTCATCAAGATGCCCAGGTATCGGGGTTTTGGGTCATAAAATATTTACAATATTTTATTCTTTTTTTATTTATTCTATAATTTTGGCTTTAATTACAGTATTTTATACACTATTTACATGCACATGCATGAATGCTAAGATGCTCTAATTAAGGTTATTTACACGCATTTGCTAGGGTTTTTGAGGCCAAAATGATAGAATAAAGATGATGAAACATAGATTCATCATGCCACCACCGCTCGGAGCTGGGTAGAAATAGATCTCTCCTGAAAATAATGACAGATTCTTTGGCTCTACGACCACGAAATAAAAGATGTCCACCAAATTTCCAATGTTCAAATTCCATATCTGAAATGACTAAAATCTAAAGATATCTATTGTATTCCCAATCTTCAGATATCATAATTTGAAATCCTGTCATCAAATACATCACCTCCATGCCAAGCGTCGTCATCCTTGTCATGGATCTGATCGGATCTGCCGTGAGGAAGGTGTAGAGCGCGTCTTTGTCAATGTTGTGCATGCCATTGAGACTGTCGAGGTCTTCTCCATGCTCCCTCCTCAACACATCTCCTTCCTCCTCCGCCCTCCCGCCGACGTGGGCAACCTCGTGTAGATTTTACTACTACTGCCAGAGAGAGAACGCAATTGATTTAGGGTTTTGAAAGATATATAATAAATTTATAGAGACAATTTATGTTAGAGTTGTTACATTCTATTTTTAGAATGTGATAATGACCAAAATGACCTTTTAATCAATTAAATAATAGTAATAAATATATAATTATTCTACACCATCAGATTGAATATATATGAACGTGATTTTTGGCTCACTATGATAATGGTGAGACCCCACCTCATTTGAAGTTTCTCCTCTCTCTCTCTCTCTCTCTATATATATATATGGGTTAAATGGGGTTGCCCCGTGGGGGGAGCTAACTTGGCTTCCCCCGCGGTATTTCGTCTATTTTTTTTATTTTTATATTTGAAATTTTCTTCCGTGAATATTTATTACTATATCCCTATATTATGTCATTCAAATTTCGTGCGAAACAGAGACTCGTACGACCTCCAACCAGACAAATATTTTTTAACGGTAACAGAATTGCTAAAAACGACCCCGTCTGGATGGAGGTTGTAGGAGTCTTTGTTTCACATGAAATTTTAATGACATAATATAGTGATATACCGATGAAAATCCACAGAAGAAATTTTCAAAAAAATCATAAAAAATTGAGCGAAATGGCGTGGGGGGAGTCAAGTTAGCTCCCCCATGGGGCCAGCCCCATTTTACCCTCTACACACACACACACGCACGCACGCACGCACGCATGCACGCGCCCGCCCGCCCGCATTTTACCCCACACACACGCGCGCGCACATGCACACACACACCCACACACACACACACAACACGCACACACACACACCCATGGGGGCAGATCCATTTTACCCATATATATATATAGGGGAAAATGGGGTTGACCCCTAGGGGGAGCTAACTTGGCTCCCCCGCCCCATTTTCCCTATTTTTTCTTTTTTTTAAATTTCTTCCTTGAATATTCATCACTATATCCATAAATTATGTCATTCAAATTTCGTGCGAAACAGAGACTCCTACGACCTTCATCTAAACCGTCAATTTTTAATGGTCGCGGGATTTTTTAAATCGATCCTATCTGTATGGAGGACGTAGTAGTCTCTGTTTCTCAAGAAATTTGAATGACATAATATAGGGATATAATAGTGAATTTACATGATTTTATTTTTCAAAAAAAATAAAAAAATATGGGGAAAATGGGGCGGGGGGAGCTAAGTTAGCTACCCCCTGGGGGCATCCCCATTTCACCCTTATATTTATATATAAACACACACACACTGATCAAGTATCAGTGCTTGTTGTAAAGTCAGTAATACCATAACACATTATCAGTGATTTTCATCTGTAATATTACTTTCAACAGAATTCAGTAATTTATGGACAATAACCAAGTAATGTATATGCAGTTCTTAAGTAAATTATTGATTAGAGACTAGTAATATATATATATATATGTCTTATGTCACGGTTTCAGTAATACATATACAATTGTAAAGTAAGTAATTATTCTGAGATAAGTAATAACAAATAAATGGTTAGTAAGTCAGAGATAATACTCAAGTAATAGATTAACATGTAATCAACAATATATTCTCCTTGTTTACGATTAATATGGAAATGATACTCTGAAAAAGAACTCATTAAACACATGCAAATTAGTAAAATAAATGGAATGCTTCTTTGATGAAAAAGGAACAAGTTATTACAGAAATAAATGCAATGCTCATTACATACCCAGTGGAATTGCTAACCATTTCTTATAGTATTATTGATTTCGCAACAATGATTTACTTGACCATTGTATAAATATTATCAAATTCAATATATGATAATATTATAAACATAAATTAATGACCATTATTTTGTTGTTTTACTAACACAACAACTATTTACTTGATGATGTATATATACTACTGATCTGAGTGTTTGGATTTCAATCTTCTAGACGAAATCATTGATTTGAATATTTTCTTTCAAAACCGCCTTCTCTTTTTTTTAAGGACATTGTATAATTGAAAATATAATTATTGTTAAACACGTATATGACATATAATTTGAAATATAATTACTATTAATACACGTTCATGACCTAGAATTGGTGCTCATCAAGATTTTTAATGGACATAGAACTCATTGGATAAGTCATAGGTCTTGATCATAATATGACATCTCCACTTTCTAAGATAATAATGTCTATTTCTTGATAAATAAAAGCAGACTCAAGATATTTGGATATTTAAAAATCGGAATATATTTAAGTTATGAAATATATTTTTCATGTGAGTATTGTTACTTCCACATTTATATATTGTTGCCTACCTTTCTACTAAAAACATATCCCGATTAAGGATCACATGATTTGTGTGATGCAATGCTAAAGGGAATCTTTTTATACCATTTTATAATCAACCTAAAATTCTATCTCTACATATTTCTAAAATTTATAAACAATAAATTTATAAATGAAATCCACACCTTGAGTTTATTGTGGCAAGACCTATATGGACATTGAATTAGTTCTATTAACTCAAAAGCTAAATATTTAATGTTAAGCGGAAAAGTAAATAATAAAAACTACCTTTGAGTATCGCAACTTAGTTTTTAGTTATATCCAAAACTAGAAGAACGATCAGAAGAGGAGGGAGAGAGAGAGTGTGTGTGTCTGTTGTGCATGTGCTTGAGAGAGAGATGGAACTATCTCTCCTTGATGATGTTCATCGTTAGATACAGCGTAATTATGATCTTTGTCCTCCAAACCGTTAGATGTAGAGATCCAACCATTATTATCAATGGGTTTTTCGGCTAGAAGACCTATCATATAATCGCTTAATCGTTTGATGTTATGCTCAATTTGATTGCATATGAAATCTAGCCCTCTTTTATAAATTTTATTATGCAATAACTCGGAAGTGCACAAGCGTAAAAATTCTTAATTAAAATAGAATAATAAAGCCATGAAGTTGATTAATGTAATTTTCACATATCCTCCAGCAAAAAATCGAGAATTTCATCGTAAAGATGGATACATGAAATAAAATAAAACATAATTACTTCGAATAAAACACATCTCCTCATAATTTAATCACTAATCTAATGTACGGGATCATTAGTCCAAGGCAAAGATTGGAGATGATCAATGATCTCCTTCTCAATTTGGAACGCCCTAGCCAATGCATCTCCACGGATTGCCGGATGCGAGCCGAAAACCGTAGCGGCGACCGGGATCAGCCCGGGGTTCTGGCTACTTAAGCTAGACAAAGACACCGCATGCTTGTCGCCAACATTCATTTGAAATTGGATCGAGCCTATCGGGAAGACGATCACGTCCCCAGCGTTCAAAACCTTCGCGAAGAGCCTACCACTGGGCGGTGGAGTGAGGAACCCAGCATAGAGTGTGCCCTCGAGTACGGTCAGGATCTCCGTGGCCCGGGGGTGGGTGTGGGGCGGGTTAACCCCGCCCGGCTCGTAGTCTATCCGGGCCAGGGATATCCCCATGGTGTTGAGGCCCGGGAGGGTCCTCGCGTTCACCTGGGTCACGTTCAAGCCGAACCGGTTCGCGGTGAAGGCCCGTTTGTTGATTCCCGAGAAGACGAAGTCGTCCACCGTGACATTGGCCGGGTTCTTGCACGCGAATCCATTTACAATAGCTGTAAGATCGAGTAGCACCGTAATCAGACCAACTAAAAATTAACAACGATTAATGTGAATTTTATCGAATTGCGAACATTTTGCGACGACTCGATGGACTTCAAAATATACATCATCGTTACTCATTTTGTTGTAATGAATTTTGAGTTAAAAGAATTGGATACCTTGCGAGTTCAAGTCGCTAACGCAGAAGTCTTGCAGAGGGCTGGGATCGAAGGCGGCGGATACGGAGCAGATCAGAGCGACGACGGCGGCGAGGATGGCAAGATTGTAAGAAGCCATTCTCTTTGCTTGTTTCTTCTGAGTCTCAGGTCTGGAATTTATATAGGAGACTGATGTTCAAATTTTGTCATGAACTTCAAGACTGGAAAATTGTCGGCGTTTAATGTCTTGATTGACTAATTAATTCAGATATCGCTTCTGTTGATTTCGGGATTTTTAGGAAGGAAATCGGCAATTTGATTTTGTCTTAGTAATCTGGGCAATCATGTGGTTACTAAATTGGGTCCTCGGATATGTTATTAAGGATTTTGACCGTTAACTGGTATGTGTATTTCCTAATTTTTTAAATAAATTATGGCAAGTATCTACAAAAGAAAATACGTGTTAAAAGTATAGTAGGATCACAAATACTGTAGTATATTCAGGAAGAGAAGAACATTGGGTTATCAGAGTCTGGGCCTAAGTTCAATTCCGGTTTAAAATTAATGGACCGGACTGTTTTTAAATCGTTGTAGGAAAAAGTTAAGCTCGAAAATAATTTTCTCGTATAATTTTTAATCAAATATATGAAAAGTGCTGTATCTTACAATTTTAATCCTGAGTAAGTACTCAAGAACCGGAAATGAAGTACGAAATATCAATTTTACAATACATTAACTACCAACTTCCAAAAAGAGATTAAGTATGAAATACTCATAAGATTTATTTTAATGTACAAATTGCATTACTCATTTTTTAATTTTAAAAACTGATGTGAATTTTGTAAGAATATATACGCCAAGGTACACTTGCAAAAAAATTAGAGGAGCGAGTGTTACTGGAAAGACTCGGATTAATGCAGGTGAAAATGCGAAATTTCAATTGTTTGGTTTTTTTTGTGAAATAGAAATCAGTGTAATCAGAGTGTTTACAGTAAATAGTTCTAGTAAAAAAGGAATTCATAGTAAATTTGGTATGTTGTTGAATAAAAATGTTATTATCATTTGATCAATAATTTCGTTTATTTGAATAAAAGTTCCCCCCCTCTTCCCAATTTATTGATTTATGTATGAAATGTTCAACAACGAAATTGAGAAACAATGATCAAAATTGAACACGTCCTTCCTTTAAAGCAACAAGGTAAATCCCAATCCAAATAAAAATTAGGGTAAATTACAATTTGGATCCCCATCTATGGGTCTAATCTCAGAATGGGTCTCGATCTTTAAATTGTAACGATTCAGGTCCCAGGATCATTTAAGAAATGAAAATTTTAGAGTTTATGACGAATATGCCCTTGTTAGGAAGGGAATGGGGGTTGGGTTCCAACTTTTAAATAAGGGCATACTCGTCATTAGCCCCAAAAAGTTCCTTACATTAATGGCCCTGGGACCCAAATCGTTACAATTTAAAGATCGGGACCCATTCTGGGATCGGACCCATAGATAGGGACCCAAATTGTAATTTACCCTAAAAATTAAGTAATCTGATTGGTATAGATCTGTTAAAGTTCGAGATGGTAAAGGTATAGCTGAAGAATTGTATTCTACATATTTAAGTTGAAGTTGGCTTCATTTTTACACAAAATTTTCATTGGCACTCAACTTCTCCAGTTGAACAACTAGAGGCATCGGTTCACAAAAAACCTCGACGCTGATGTGTAGTCCGACACAGAAACAAAAATCGTGTTTAACTTACTTGGACAAGCTTCAAGGTCAAATTCAAAGATGAAACATACGTTTAAGTTTTCAAATGATTCTGTATCCCATGTCTTTAAGCTTTTGGTTTTTAGTAGTGATGAATCTCCGTTTCATCACTTTTATTCTTTCATTTTTCTCTAAATCCTAGCTAAATACATGTAAATATCATTATTTTCTATAAATTAATATTCATTATTTATTGTATAAATAATGTATAAATTACAATGTTTAAATCCAAAATAAAATATTAAAGAAAAGAAAAGAAAAGAAAAAGGAGTAAAATGTCAAAGGTATTTTATAACTCTAATCCCCGAGATCTAGGCATCATGACAACTAGGTCAACAAAAAATAAAATAGGGGGAGATAAGGGTCAAAATCACTAATAAAACCCCAATTTTTACCCTCCAATATTGTATTTTTGGGATCTATTTTATTCTTTATTATTTATACTTCAAATAAAGAAATTTTGTACATGAAAATTGTAGCTAAAAATAAATATGAAAAATATAAAATTGATTTCACACAAAAATAATACATAAAGTTCATTTTACACTCAAAATAATAATCCAAAATCCTAACTTTCCAGACATGTATCTCCTCCATATGAATTCAAAATATACCAAAATCACCTTTAATTGTATATAACTTTTAATAAGCTATTTAATGAAGGTGGTTTCACTTAATTTGAAATTAAGATGCAAAAGTTAGATTTTGGGCTCCTATTTTATAATATGCATGTATATAAATAACAAGGGAAATTATTCTTTTATTCTTTTATTTATTTTATATTTTTATACACATGTAAATATTATTTATATTCTATTAAAAAACATAAGAATAAAATAAAACCATAAAAATACAATAAAATAAAATAGTGTATAAAAATACATAGATGATTATAATGTACTTATATATTTAATATACCTATTTATTTAAGTGTACAAAATACATCAAAAAATACAATAAAAATATATTTGTGAATATCTAAATAAGTTATAATCATATAAATTATGTACATAAAATAATAAAATATAAAACAAAAAATAAAATACCTAATATATAGTTAAATATACCTATATTTATACCCATAAAAAGTAACATAATAAATTAAGTCATACAAATAAATAAAAATCATATTAAAATACCCATAAATTAATAAACATTTGTCATGTTTTAATCGAAAATTAATAAAATCATTTTTATATTTAATTTTATTTATTTCTGAATTTCATCTCTAATTTGTCTTTTTGCGGATGACGTGGACCAATCAGGTCACGCCACCCGTTGATCTGTGCCAACTCCCTAACCCAGGTCGTAGGTCTGTCAGACATCGTTTGACCACCTTCTTCAACTTTGTTCCCCAATCTATATAACCATCGATTTGGGTTGATTCCTTCTCAACGTTTTCTCCTCGATTCCCCTCCTATCACGCGCCATCGTCTCCTCGAGGATTGCTCATCTGAATCAACCACCTCGATCTTCACCTCCCTGTCGCCATTCCTGTACATAAGCTCCACCTCCTCTTCCTTGAATTTTTGAATTGTTTTTCCCCACATTCTCTCCTCCTTTTGCGATCAACAGCTTGAGATCCGTGACAGGGAGTTTGCCCACCATCTAGGTTGATCGAGGAGGCATCATAGAGGTCGATTCCACCATCTCCGACGAACCTCGCCGCGAGGTACCCTATCTCATTGGCTCCTTCCAATTCGAGGCTCTTTTCTACCATTTCTAGGAATATTTTAGTTTCTATTTTCAGTTCTTGCCATTTGTTTTAGGTTTAATTCGCTGCATTAGCCTAGGATCAATCCTTCGTAGTTCGTCGGAGCTCTACTTCGACAAACCTTCCACTATGACTCCACTTGTTTCCGACCTGCCTTCCACCACCATCTCATTCCCCATCGCCTTCTTTATACCTCGCCCACTTTCGTTCAACCTAATCCTTCCTGGATCAGGATCACGTCACTCTACTTCCTCCATTCGCCAGAGCAGCCACCGCCACACCTCGCCACACCTCCATTCCACTTGCTAACGGGTCGGGGCAGTTTTCCCTTGACCCTATTTTCTCCATGTGTAGGTCGCGAGCCCAAACTTCAGCTGGAGGAGATTTTGGAGTCCATGAAGTAGTCCAGGTTGTCGGACCTTCCTCAACATCAGTAGACCGCTCTGGCGGTCCGTAGAGCATTTTGCACCTTCTAGAAGATAGAGGGACCTCCGGGGATCTTTTGGGCAATTTTACAGCAACAAGGAATGCCGGAGGAGTGAGAGTTCATCGGAAGAAGCTTGTTTGGGTGGAGCTTCTTCCCTATTCTTCAACCACACTCCTCCGCTGTTGGATCAAAGGCCTTCGTCTAGGCGTGCAACCACCGTCTAATCGCAGCGCCCACAACCATCGATCTCCATTTGGAGATATAATCTCTACCGTAGATCCGTGAATGGTCATCAACTGTTTGGAGACTGTTACATGGATAAGTGAGAGCCTATCCACTATTCGATCAGGCATTTTAGGGGGCAATTTACACTTCATACCCCTGATTTTTGTGTCTTTATATTTTAGTACTGTAATCGTTAATTATTTTTGTAAATTGTGTAAGGAACCCCTTGTGCTTATTTAATATTGCTTTTAGGTCCCCATGTCAGGTCACCTCACGGGCGGTCCCACGTGAAGTGACCATTTTGTATTAAACCCCTTGCGGGATTTGTAATTTCAATCTAGTCCTGAAACTTTAAATATCTGTTGTAACTTTTTGGGTATTTTGCAGAAACAACCTTGTCTTTATTTTATTTGAAAATATACCTCTACTAGTTCATTTTTTTGTGCTTGTTTTCTATTTATGAAAAATATCATCCATGCTCCAAAAATTATGAACAATTAGAGTTAAGTTGGATTTGCATTTTAGGCCCTTTAACTATTTATTAAAAATCGAAAAGAGCACATTTTATCCCTATTAAAATTAAAAATTACCAAAAAATATAAAACCTTTTTGAAAAATTCTATTTTTTATTTTAGTATTTGTCAGCTCCAGACTAAAAATCCCTAAAAATAGAAAAAGGAAAAGATAACAAATTAAAAAGCTCCAAAATTCTTTATAAAAATGTAGAAAATCACCAAAAATTCCAAAAATATTATTTATGTCTCTAAAATTTCTTTATATTATTTATTATATATTAAAATTAATTTGAACAAATTTTGACACTTTTTTCTATTTTTAATCCCCAAATCAATTCATCTTATTGATTTAATCTCTGTTTTGGGATATTTTTGAATTTAAAAATTATCTAAAAATTATCAAAAACTCTAAACAATCACAAAAATAGCAGAAAATTATATAAAATCCAAAAAAATATTATGTAATTCTTTTGTTAGTTTTAGTTGAATTCATAATTATATTACTTTATATTATATATAAAGATTTATGTATTCCTATATTAGTTATTTAAAAAGAAAAAAAATAAAATATAAAATTAAAAACAATAAAAGAAAAAAATCTAAAAATTAAAATCTATAAAAAAATATAAAATTTAAAACACACACAAAAAAGACAATAAAAGAGAAGAGAAAAGGACAAAGGTTTTGCATTCATTTGCACAATCTATTACGTTTGCTCTATGTGTTTGACACTATAAATACTTACACCTATACACACATTTGTAAAGTTATAATGAATTTTAAATCCACATTTTTTATTTGTATTCCTATATTTTATTTGTGAGTTAATTTTTGAATAGTTCGAGTTTCGTGAGCAGTCGCTTCGACGACTGACAGTCCGCCTTGTGGATTGACAGACCCTCACAAATCTGAGTTATCAAGTAGTTCTGTGCTTTTTAGTAAATTAATACTTGATTTTTATAATTTTCTTTTTTCGAATATTATATTTCCTTTTTTATTTATATTTTTATACTCCTTTTTTGTTTTCATATTTTTAGTTAATTTTTAAATTTCTTTTGAGTTTCAAAGAAAAGTTTTTGAACAGATATTTTTTTAAGATTTTTCATTCGGTCTAAAGGCCATAAAATATAGGTAAATGTAGCGTTAGTTTTTAGGTTCTTAATTTCGAAAGATGTTATTGCAAAAGATATTTATAAAAATAATTTAAGTCGAACATAATTTAAGTAATATATCTTGAGTGGAGAAAAATAAGAGATAATTACAAATAGGTGATAACTAAGTACATGGTATTTTATTTGGATCATAGATGGAATAAGGAGTATAGAGGTGGTGTTTTGTGGCTTTTTTTGTATTTTTTGATTTTTGGAGAATTTTTTATAATTTTTAGAGTGTTTTTTAGGTTTTTAAGTAAAGGAGTTTCGCAAAGATGTTTGAACAACTTATACTTTTATGTAAATGAACAAATACATGAATTGTTTGGGTTTTTAAAGCTATATTTGATTTTTAATGATTTTCTAGGTCTTATAGATTTATTATTATTAATTTCTAAAATATCAAAAAGTAATAAACGTAGAAATCCAAATTTATAGTTACATCAGATAATTAGTGGAATATCATACATTTTTTCTTTTTACGAGATTTTAGTTTTAAGATTTTTATGAATATTCGAAAAATAAATTATAGAAGATGCGTATATTAAATACAAGCCTCCCGTAATTTTGAGCCAAAAATGAGGACATATGTGCAAGATATAAACTTTAAAACTCTAACAATAAAATGCAAAAAAGTTCAAAGTTTTAATTCAAAAGAGCCTTAAAGGACTTGAATTAAAATATAGAAAAACAAATTGCTTTAAAGTATCCAGTTAACATGGACTACTAGTTGCACTACAAAAAGAAAAGGGGGGTTTCTTGCAAAATGTATATTCCTTCATAATTAAAGGAATATGAAATGACCATGTAACATGCGTTGGTGCGTCCGATCCCCCTATTAGTGCGGCGGGGGTAGGTGACGCTCGGACAAAGCACTGGTGATTGGGTTGGGATGACTTCGCCATATCATTTTGGGCACATTAGGCCTCCATTTTATGCGTGGCATGGCTTACTGGAATTGCCTCAAACTCCTCTCGAGGTTCACAAAGGTAGTTGAGGGCTATGGAGGCCCTTGAACATTTAAAGGCTGAGGTGTACAGAGGACCTCCAATGGAGGAATTTGACTTGGTACCGCAACAACCAAATATAATTGACCGTATGCGGTGGACAATCTTTTTTGTAGTTGATATCGTAGGAAAGTCACCTGCCTAAGAGGCGGTGGCTCCGACTGGAGTTCCTTATGAAAGCCGCATCCATAAGATGCAGCTACGATAACATTTGTCTCAATAAAAGGTGGCTTATACTAAAGCTGCATACCCAAGAAGCGGCTTTGGATGGACAATCAAACAGAAGCATCAACCTTGCTAGTGTATGCTCCATTGCTGTGGGCATCTCCACCAACAGAGTTATTGTTGTTATTCATTTGGGTACATAAATCTAAATCCATAAATAAATTCATTTTCCATCTTATGAGAACAAAAGCAATCGTTGCATACCACAAGAAGACTACTCAACTGCAAAAAGCTTGGTGGCATAAACATTGTGTACCTAGTTTGTTCGAAAGAGAATGTCAAAATGACATACAAGCCATCTATTAAAAAATTGCATGCATGTCATACATATCATCCATTACAAAACACACAAAAAATTTCAGATGCTAATGATTTTAGTCATGACACCTCATTCTTCGTTTGCATTGCATCTTGACTGATCTTTCTGTTGTTGTCGATGCCTCGGGTGTTCTTGGATCAAAACCAAGTAGCTGGCTAGACTGGTCTATCAAAGTAATGTTGGAAACATCCAGCTCGTCAGCGTCGCAGAAGTCCAATGATGGAAGGGGAGAGTGACACGAAGTTCTTGCTTCAGTAGCCACTTTATCACTCCACAGTATAGGTGGTGTGGCATGCTTTCTTGATGGGACACACTCAGAAATAGGTCTTAAACTCTAAGCCAGACTGGGTAGATGTGTCTCATCAAGGATATCTCCTTTGTCGTAAGTCCTATTGATGACACGCTCCTGGCCAATCTACTAATCAAATACGATTATCAGTCGTTGAAATGTTCAAGCATAGAAGGAGGATCAATCAACAATTAACCCACATATGTGATATAACAATGCAATATGGAACATGCTAAACTTTTTTATAACCCAGATAAAAATGTGTATAGGGTACAAGTATTATGGGTGTCGAACCACTGAGAGCTACATGGATAGACAAACAATTATTGTCTATAAAGAATAAACAACTAATTTTTGTGTATTTTAAGGGTTTTAATATTTTTGTGGGTTTTATTCTACTCTTTCACAAGAACTGACATGCTTCTATCTTATCCTATCTTCCATTTTGGTGGCACATAGAAATCAACATATATGGACAAAGAATCCCCATTATGGAACCATTCAGAGCCCATATCATTACCCTTACACTTATCAAAGGAAGTCTTCTTTCTTTTTTAAGATACAAGAAATTCCAAGGATTAAGTGAGATTTTTATCCCTGACATAAACATCAGTCTTTTAGTAAGATAATACGGGAAAAGTCGTCGAGTCAGGATAGCTCAGTTGATAGAGAAGAGGACTTAATCCTCGTGTCACCAATTCAAATCTGATTCCTGACAGACAATTTATATATTAATATTCATAGAAATTCATCAAAAAAGGTTGGTTGGGATACATTTCATAATCTAGAGCGTTTGATGATATTTAATTTTTTATGGATTTTTACTTTTTTATATATTTTTTGTTTATATTATATATATTTTATATTTTTTTCATTTTTAATTTCCTTTTCTTTTTAATATGTAGTAAGGACGTATAAGTATATATATATTAATATGTATAATATACTATCTATATATGATATAAATGTATAATAAATATATAAAATTAGGAAAATAATTTAGTACAGTCCTTTTTAATTTTTATAGGAGATAAAATCATTTTTTAAATTATCTATAATAATAGTACTTAAATTAATAAATATACAATTATATATATGTATATATAAGCTATATAGACTTTTCTATTTATAAATATAGATTTTTATATTTAAAAATTACAAATTAAATTATTTTAACTTTTTTTATGTTTTTATCTATTTTTATCTTATTTTACTAAATTTGAGGTATTTTTAAAGTTTAAAATACTCCAAATCAAGGAGAAAATTAAACGCACCGAATTGTTTTGAGAATGAAAAATAGAAAATAGTCCAATTTTTTTTCAAAACTTTTATATGTAGTAATATGAATATATAAAATATAGAATAGAAAACTATTTTTTTGTATTTTTGAAAATATTTTCTGAATTTTTTAGGGTTATGAGGGTTTTTTTAATTTTGAAGGTTTTCTTTTGATATTTTTTGTGACTTTTGGTTTGTATCTGTATTGTATAGTAATATATAACATACATTTTTTTGGGATCTTTAAAAGTGTTTTTAAATTTTTTAGTATTTTTATCTCTAAAGTGGGAATAAATAGCACCAAAATGATTTTTTAATAAACTAAAAATGCAACAAAATTTCAAGTAAAAATATGGGCATGTTACAACATCATTTAGAGCACATCCAATAATTTTGCAAGATTTATAGACTAAGGGTGTAATTTAATCCAAAAAGAAATGCATAAAATTAATTATACAGTTTTGGTAGGGGTATATTTGCAATAAAATATAAAGTCATGGGGTTACATGCAAAATGCCTAAAAGTTTTCAATACTTATACAAAATTTATGTACTAAATAGAAATACCCAAACCAGGGAGGGCTTCGGTGCAAATTGTCCAACTTACGTGGGGGCCACATAAGCTGATCTATCACTAGAGCATATTGCAATAAACAATAAAGGCGGAGGCCTAGTTGTAATTTTTACATAAAAGATATAAAATAATAAAATATTTATAATACTATTATAAAATTAAAAAATATGTGATGGGTCATAAGCAAATTATTCTTTAATACACGTGAATCGGAGGGCACAGAGCGTTCCACATGGCACGATAGACGATGCTAGGGGGCTTCGCTTCGTTTAATATCAACGATCCAGATTAGATGTAGGTTGCACCATTGATCGAACATCATGAAAGGTTATGGGGAGAACCTTTAAGTGCATCACAGAAGCGTGAAGATCACATCATATGCGATCGGGAGCGATTAGGCAGACTAGTTGCTCGGTGCAGCGAAGTTTTAAAAAGTTAATTGCAATGAAACAACATGATCCAAGAACACTTCTCGAATTGTTTCATCTAATCACAAGTAAGATGTAGAAATACCTCTTGAAGTATGGTTGCGGTAAAGTCTCTAAAGCAAGAGACCTCCCGTCTCAAGTCTGATCCGAAGGAGGAGACGCTTGTGAGCGCGTTGAGGAGAAGCGTACTCCTCACAATCCAAGTTGATGATCCAAGCGTTGAATCTCCTGATCTCGTAACATGAGATCTGATGTCTTCTTCACGAGCGAGGTGCATCGAAGGATACAAAGATCCACGAGCGGTCGAAGTGGTGGCACGACGGCGATTCTCTTTAGGGAACAAGGTAGACAATCACTATGAGAGAGAGATTACTCGATTGTTGTGTGTTAAAGAGGATCTAGGGTTGCCATTTCTTTTATAGTATCTTGGGAGTCCATGGATTCCAATCCATGTGAAACACAAAATCAATGGTTGAGATTGATTTGTGTTTCTATTCAATGGCCATAATTTTGTTGTAAAAATACAACAATAATTAATTTAGATTAAATTAAATATATTTAATAATCAATATATTTTAATTTGAACTAAATCAATTAGCAAGGAAGGATTAAGAAGGAGATCACCTACCTTCCTAAAAAGGAGAGGACGACCACCCTTGCGAACAAGTCAAAGGATGGCTATACACCATCCATTAAATGGATGGTGTAATCTCCTCTAATCCTTCATATATATATGTATAACAACTATTTTTGTAAATTAATTCACAAATATAATTTCAAATTAATTTTTTTGAATATTGCAATCTACCCATTAAATAATTTTGAATCATATTTACAACCCAAAATAAAATGTAAATTGTATTTCCAATTAACTTCCAAAGTGAATCCAATTCACATAAACAATTAATTTGTAGATACTATTTACAATAATTTTTCTCTATATATTATAAATTACATTTATAATATATATAAATAGTAAGGATAACTATCCACATAGTTCATATCCTTGATGATTATATCACATTTAATTATCTTGGATCATCATTCTCATATATTTAAATAATATAAATCATATTAACATTATTCTTGATAATTAAATCACATTTAATTATCAATATCTCAGTGCTCAAATACATAATTCATCAATAAATTTATTCTTGAACTCTTTCAAAAACAATGAACTTTCTCTGCAGATACTTGGAGATAAGAACATGGTGATTGTACGTCCATGTATAGAAACTTGGATATTGAGGTCACTTCTGAAATCCAAATCTCAAGGACCTCCCATAGGTGCTTTATTAAATCAAAGCTATAAATCTAATCTTCTCATTGCATGTGAATCACATTTAGATCACTATCCAACATTTGGACCAAGATTAGATTACTTCTCTAGTGAGAGAAGTCATTAAAATCCAGACTTGTTTCATCCCTCCCTCAGAATGGAAGCTTCATGGTTATACAATCATTTATGATCACATCACCCTCATGAATTCATAATACATGTACATCCTACATACTGGAAGACCTAGAATAAACCTGAAGTTTAGATCTCTTTGAACCGTTTTCTTCGGGATTTTATCATTAAGTTTCTCATCTGATCATTGGGAGTTGGTATCGATTATATAATTTCCAAAAAAACATATATCATACTCAGGTATTGATCATATACTTCCAAAATCACATATCAAACCTACAAATTCAGTCAAGATTCCAAAACGAGATGATCGTGCAGGAATTTAATCCGCAATATCTCATGAGTAAGCTCATGCCTTCCGGTTCAATAATGAACATGTATGATCCCTTTGAGAGATCGTATTACTCATATGCCCTTGTATGCACACCAACACGTTGGTGTATAGACCTTGATTAGATCATCTACCTATCGCTCTGCCAAATGTACATACTCAAACATATAATAACACATCTGCCTACGGTTAGAGGATGTGTGCCTATATCGTGATAGCATACGACATAGGTCTTGGTTATCTTGATCTCGTTAGGTCAACTCTTTCACCTAACTTATCTAACACCTTCAAATCTCTATTTCTATGCAGAGGACCTACATCAAGAGGTCGGTTATATATCATCCCATGAGAGAAAGGATTGTCATCTCCTACTCAGGCTGGAGATATTCTCTTAATAATCATTTGACGATGCTTGATGAGTCCTCAATCTTACTCTTAAGATATTCATCCAAATACCAACCTCAATTGAATCAACAGTTGTATGATCATTAAGATGCCTATGGTACATAACCCTAATTGTACTAAGGGACCTATTAAGTAAATTAATTATTCTTCATTTCATATTAGAGAATGATATTTGCAATAACATTTATTGCATAATGGCTCCTCGTGGGATCGTTTGCCCAACAATCTTCCACTAGCCCAAAGAGCCATTAATGAGCTAATCTTTAAACCCACACACATGTGCTAATAATAAGCTATTTAGAAAAATAGCTTGGTAAGCTGACTAATCACTCTATTCCTGAGAGACTACGCCAGGTCCTTTTACGGTACTTGCATATCTCCTAGTAACAGTGCTTGCATCTAATGCGAATGTTGCATCTTATGCAACTAATACTCAATATTGGTTAAGCAGTTATAGCGTCTTTGACACTACAACTCAATAATCATTATAACCAGTATGTAATTTTCTATTATCCTTATCAGAATACCCTTATTCCCAGAGATCTCTATCTCCTAAGACTAAGACCCAGTCTTATGTCTTGTAAGGCATCTGTTGTTAAGATCTTTCAGATCACTATCTGTAAAGTCTTAAGTTCTTGAAGATAAGACTTTGAGATCACTATCTCAAAAGTCTTGCATTCTTTGAAGATATTATTATTACTTCAATCAAGTGTCTTATCTCCATAGTAGGATTAGTAATGGTTTACTACTCCCACTGCATGGTAGATATCTGACCTTTGTACATATCTAGCATACACCAAGCTTGTCATAATTGATGCATAAGGGCAAGAAGTTTTAGCGTTCACTTCCTCAACTCTTTGAGGTGATATCCCTTTAGATAGGTCAATACCATATCTTAAGGGAAGGAAGACTTCCTTGGGGTACTCCCAAAAATGGAACATGTCCCATGTGTACGACTAATATGACGATCCCAATGCCTTCTTCTCTTTGTTTCTGAATAATATTAGAATCTAGATCTAAGAGGTATCCTTGAGATCATATCTCAAGGTATAGAACAACCAGATTATAAAACACTTATTCTCATCCTTAAATCATTCCAAATTATTAGGACTTTATCTACATTTTAGCACGATAAACACAATGGCACTCACACTAACCTTCACATGGTTCATCAAGATTTTGTATGAAATAATAGCCTTTATAATTTTATTAAATATGGTTCCGACCACTAGAAACTTATTTGAGTCCATCGACAGAGTTCTCTTACACACTTTGCATTCCTCAACTATGAAACCTTGGGATACTTCATATGAATATCCTCGATGAGGAATTTATAGAGGAATACAATCTTGACTTCCAGCTTGTAGATATCACAGTCAAGTTGTGTAACTACAGTTAGCAATATTCTAACGGGTTTAGGCGAGGTCACTGAAGAGCAAGTCTCATTGCAAGTGATGTCTTCTCTTCATGTATATATTATGGATACGAGCCATGTTTTGAAAGTCTCTACCTTCTCATCAGGTTCCCTCTTTCTCTTGAAGATCCATTTACACCTAATAGGTTTTACCCTTATAGGCGGATCCTCGAGAGTTCATACATAACAATTGTGCATGAAGTCTACTTTAGACTTTATTGCTAACATCCATCTTTCCATATCATGATCCTTAGAAGCTTCACCATATGAAGTCAGATCATTGTGAGACTTATCTAACACATGGAATCCATACCCTTTAGGTGGTCTTACCACTCTTAAACTTATTTGAAGAGGTATGAGTGTTTCATCTTTAATTATTCTTTTAGTTTCTGATTTCAAGATCCTTATTATCTTGTCAAGATTCAATGAGTTCCTTTACTTCATTTACATCTTGATTCTAAAAAAAGTCATCATCTTAGAACCATATTATTATAGATGAAATCTTTTAGAATCTCAAGTCATAATGTAGGTATCCAATATCATCCTTTATTTTCCTAATGAAGTTGCACTCTTGGGTGTTAGATTCCAGCTTACTTGTATCCATGACAAGGTTATGGACCAAGCAACCCTATATCATTAAGTGTCCAACACTAGGCTAGGTTCTAAACCATAGCTTATGAGGGTTTTCGGATTTAGATTTGCATAGAATCTTATTAAGGATATATATTGTAGTCTCTAGTCTCTGCTACATATATACATGGAAATTAATAGGTAATTATGCTAAGATTCATCTTTGATCAAATCATGTCATACATAATCCAATTGTACCTCCCTACAATTCTGTTGAGTTTAGGTGAATTAGGAGGTTTGAGATGGGAATGATATTCCTGTCTCCATAAGGTATTCCTTGAATTCATCTAATTGGTACTGCTACCTAAGTTAGATCAAATTCATTTCATCTTCCTTCAGACTTTGATTCTAAACCAAAATTGTGAAATCTTTGAACATTTCAAAGGTTTCCAAGGTGAAGGGAGGAAATCTCATATCACAAAAATCATCAATTGATATAGCATATCATTAATATTTATTATGATACAGATGATCTACATACATCAATATGTATGAGATCTTGAATACCTTGGCATCTTACACCATTCCCAAAGAAGGGTGTATTGGACATTTTACTTTTGAATACAATATTCACAACTATGTAAGATTTGAAATTTCATACAGTCTAAAGTTTCATCTCTTACCAGTCTATTAATCTCATTACTAGACATATGTCCAAATCTTGATGTCAGATCATTGTCAAATGATCTTAATCCTCCTTTTGATCTTTTAAGATTTAAATCTTCAGTATTTAGAAATATTAACAAGCCCTTCAATAATTTTTCTAGTTTAGTAGAGTCCTATAGATGTTAGATTACTATCTGAAATATATCCATCATAACTCTTTATAATAGGTCTATTCTAGAATTCATGTTTATTTCCAACATTTAGAAATAAACAATGAATGTATTCTAATATCTAGGTCATAGAGACATTCTCTAAGACTAAGGGCTCTCCTACTGGAAATATAAAGTCCATCTCTCCAATGGAGATTGTTGCAACAATTGCTTCAACATCGATGTGGATGACTATTAAACCTTAAGATCAAATTTTCTAGTCTTCTAAAACACATGCAACCAATTGCAAGTGTTATCAGAAGATTTGGATATAATTATTAGACTTTGATCTTCTCAAATAAGTAAGTAAATTTAAATAATTATATACAGATGTAGATTATATGCCGATGCACAATCCGAGTCCTTCTCTAAGGATTTTAGATAGTCTAGACAGTCATACTATCAATACATCGACTAGTTGCAATATAGGCATTCATCCAATTCTTTAGATGTTATATGGAAGTCATAGAAGTACAATCAACTCTTTGACTTTCCTTCTTACTTGGGTCAAACCCATGTTCCACTGCGCTCCCTTCATTTATAAATAGCCATTGCTTAAGACAAAGGAAATCTTATGTTGAACTCAAAAGATTTTAATATAAGAGTACTTCAATATTTATACATGCTTCATTTAATTCATACAATATGAATATTATGGAGCTTCATGAATGACTTGAGTATAGACAGTAGAATGATGACACGCATTGTATCTACATCCATCTTAACTCTTAAAGACTTTGGTTCAAGTAGGTACTCAAAAATTTTGAGTACAACATCTCTTCTTGAGCTACCATTCTGTATAATGCAGTGAACCATGTCAGTCATGATTAGATGTTGACAGCACATATGCCTGTCAAAACATCTTCTTAGATTTTATAAGGATTTTAAATAATTACGATCATCATCGACATGATATTTGCAAAGCACACTCGATGAGAGATCAAGAGTATAGAGACACACAAACCCTAAGTTGCTGTCCTATTGTCTATTTAATTTCCATTCCTCATTATTATGACAAAACTTGTACATTGCAACCACATACATTATGTGTCCAACTACTAGAATAATATTTTGATCAAGAATCTAATTCATGATAATTTTAATGGTTATTATTGAGTATAGTATAGAGTGGGTTTAATGTAGGTTACTTGAAATAAGATAATTTCTGTAAATACATATTTTACTTTGATTTAGGATTTTTACATCAAAGTTGTCTTGTCTTGTCAACACTAAAAGTTCATTCCCTTATTCACTTTCAATATAAGAGATATACTTACCATTAAATCTCAAGCAAGATCTGGAATCTCTTTCTTATCTTTGCTACATCTCAGTAATACGAGAACCTGTAACTTAGATAAAAAGAAGCAGGAACTCATTCCACCTTGCAAGTCCAACTTGCATTTCCCAGTTCGGTCTTTAACATCATCCCCGTCCCACCACCCCTAAGGCAATGTTGCCCCGTCGTTAATTGAAGCAATCGTCAATAGGAATAGAACTTGCTATGCAAAATCCAATATCACCCTAATAAAACGAGGAACCGATATTGGGGTCACTACGCATACAGCTTTACTCTTTCGAGAAGAAAAGAGCCCGATCCAAATACGCTTGTATGTAGGAGATGTCACTTTGGGCATGCATCTCTTACATACAATCCCTGGCGATGGAACCCTTCGCCATGATGAGAGACCATGGATGTCATTCGTGTGATCCTCCATATCATATTCAATTTTATTTAACTATTATGAATCATATTCATATAATTAATTCCTCCAAGAGAAATAACAACTCTATTCATAATAGAGTGTTATAATTTTAATTGGATCTATTATTTTAATCATATTAAATCAATTATCAATCCAATCAATCAACCAACAAACAATTTTAATTGTTACTTGAAGGATGCTATAATATCAAAATATGTGTTATTCAAAATTTAATTATTAAAAAAATACTTCATGATCATTTCAAGCATTATCTTTTCCTCACCCGCTGTCATGGCCAGTACGCACAAGATGTGGGATAGACCGCTTACGAAGGAACCTCCTACCCTAACGATCCCCGACTAGACACCATATCCACCTCAGTTCAAGATAATGTGATTTGATCATTTTGTATTTGAGATGATAATCGATCTTTCAATTGAAGTTATATCATATTTATTTATCAAAATCATTTTAATTAATATTATAAAGATATTTGCTAAACAAATCCGGAATCCTATTCAATTAATAATGTTCTGCATGTAGATATTGTTATACAACTATTGTAGGATAAATTGGGGTTTGGTGAAACATACATTCAATGACCTATGATGATTAATCAATTATTTTCATAATTATTAGAAATCATATTTAATCAAGTTAAATTCATAATTTCCATGATTTTCATTAAATTATAAACACATTAAGTAAAGAGGTTTGATGATCTAATCATCTTTCTACCCATCTTCACTAAATATGGAATATCTAGGGCAAACAGAGTCGGAATCACGTGAAATAAATTCGAGATGTTAGATGGTTTGATCATCTACTTAATATAAGTGTTTATTTCATGTTTTATGATGGAAAAAAGTAGTAAAAATTATTTTTCTTACAGATCCATGAATACATGCAAAACAATTTTCATAGCGGGAACTCTTAGAATCATTTTCATACATTTTGGTACCAATTATAGGTTACTATTTTTGATGTATACTTGGACATTTTAAATACATTTTATTAACCAGAAAACACATCCAAATAGTTCACAAATAGTAGATTTTTATTTTACGTAAAATCGATTTGAATCATGCATCCAATGAAAAAACAATTTGTCACGTGCATCCGAAACATGAACCTTGATCGCTTAGGATTTCAGGTCATATCCAAGACCTCTATCAAGGCTCTTATATCACTTTATAGGTTATGGGGGAGAAACTTTAAGAGCATCACAGAAGCATGAAGATCACATCATATGTGATCGGGAGCGACTGGTCGCACTAGTTGTTCGATGCAGTGGAACTTTAAAAAATTAAATGCGAAGAAACCACATGATCCAAGAATATTTCTTGGATCATTTCGACTAACCACAAGTAAGATGTAGGAATAACTCTTGACGCATGGCTGCACTCAAGTCTCTAATGCAAGAGACCTCCGGTCTCAAGTCCGATCCGATTGAGGAGACGTTTGTGAGCGCGTTGATGAGATGCGTACTCCTCGCAATCCGAGTTGATTATCCAAAAGTCAAATCTCTTGATCTCGTCACATGAGATCTAATGTTTTCTTCACGAGCGAGGTGTACTGAAGGAGATGGAGATCACGAGCGGTCGAAGCGACATCATTACGACATGACGACAACTGCGATTCTCTCTACTATGAAAGAGAGATGGAGCGTGTAGTATGAGAACGAGAGAGAGATATAGAGAGAGAGATATTACTAAATTATTTTGTGTTAAATAAGATTTAGAGTTGCCTCTTCTTTTATCGTATTTTGAGGGTCCATGGATTCAAATCCATGAGAAACATAAAATCAATGGTTGAGATTGATTTGTATTTCTGTTCAATAGCCATGATTTTGTTGTAAAAATACAACATCAATTAATTTATATTAAATTAAATATATATATATTAAATAATCAACATAATTTAATTTGAACTAAATAAGTAGCATAAAAGGATTAGGAAGGAGGCCACCCATCTTCATAAAAGGGGCGATGACCATCCTTGAGAACAAGTAAAAGGGTTGATGTCCACCATCCATTAAATGGATGGTGTTTGCTCCTATAATCCTTCATATATGTATTTACAACAAATTTTATTGCAAATTAATTCAGAAAAATAATTCTGAATTAATTTTGTGAATATTGAAATCATGCCATTAAATAATTGTGAATCATATTCACAACCCAAGATACATTGTTGATAGTATTTCTAATTAATTTCCAACGTGAATCCAATTCAAACAAACAATTAATTTGAAGATATTATTTACAATAAGCTCTCCTAATATATTATAAATCACATTTATAATATATATAGATAATATGGATAGTACTATCCATACAGTTCATATCCTTGATAATTATATCACATTTAATTATCTTGGATTATCATTCTCATGTATTTAAATAATATAAATCGTATTCACATTATTTTTGATAATTATATCACATTTAATTATCAATATCTCAATGCTCATATACATAATTCAACAATGGAATTGTTCTTGAACTGTTTCAAGAACAATGCGCTTTCTCCATGAATACTTGGAGATAAGGACATGGCGATTGTATGTTCCATGTATGATAACTTGGATATTGAGATCACATCTCAAATCCAGATATCGGTGACCTCCCATAGATGCTTAATTAAATCAAAGCCATAAATCTAATCTTCTCGTTGCATCTGAATCACATTCAGGTCACTGTCCAACATTTGGACCAACATTAAACTTCTTTAGTGAGAGGATTCACTAAAATCTAGACCGGTTTCATCGCTCCCTCGGAATGGAAGCATCATGGTTATACAATCGTTTATGATCACATCACCCTCAGGTATTCCTAATACCTATAAATCATGCACATTGGAAGACCTAGAATAAACCTGATGTTTTAGATCTATTTAGACTATTTTCTTCATGGTTTTATCATTAAGTTTCTCATTTGATCATTGGGAGTTGATATCGATTATATACTTTCAAAAAAGCACATATCGTACATAAGTATTGATCATATATTATCCAAAAGCATATATCAAACCTATAAATTCAATCAAGCTTCCAAAGTAAGATGATCATGCACAAAATTTGATCCCTAATATCTCGTGAGTGAGCTCATGTCTTCCAGTTCAGTAATGAATATGTATGATCCATTTGAGAGATCGTATTACTCATATGCTCTTGTATGCACACCATTGCGTAGGTGTATAGACCTTGATTAGATCATCAACCTATTGATCTACCAAATGTACATATTCAAACATATAGCAACACATATGTCTCTGATCAGAGGATGCACGCCTATATCGTGACAACATACGATATAAATCTTGGTTATCTCAATCTCGTTAGGTCAACTCTTTGACCTAACTTATCTAACACTTCCAAATCTCTATTCCTATGCAGAGGACCTGCATCTAGAGGTCGGTTAGATATCAACCCATGAGATAAAGGATTTCCATCTCTTACTTAGACTGGAGATCATCTCTTAATAATCACTTGACGGTGCTTGATGAGTCCTCAATCTAACTCTTTAGATATTCGTACAAGCACTAACCTCTATGATTCAATAATCGAATCAACAACTATATGATCATTGAGATGGTCGTGGTACATAATCCTAATTATACTAAGGGACCTATTTAGAAAATGATTTATTCTTCATTTCAGATCAGGGAATGATATTTGCAATAACATTTATTGCATAATGGCTCATCGTGGTCTATGGCCAACACGACGGAGGAGGGTTTTGGAAGGACACCTGAAGAACTCGTCGTCGACGAGCTTTAGCATCGATTTCTCCTTTATTTGGCCTCCTCTTATTCAATTGAGTAGCTCCAATCCTTCCTGAGAGCTTTGTGCATCTTGCATGTACCTTCTTAGGGTTTGAGGCTCGTCGGAAGAGACCAGGAGAAAGTGTCACTTGGATCTCCTATTCTAAATCTTCAGTGGTTCTCCAGGCTGGTTTCACAATCGCGGACCTTCACCAAAATGTTAAGACAATCGAGGTCTATCTCCTCGACCCTCTACCAAAGCTGAAATAACATGCTGGCGATCAGGAGATGGGACTCTGACGAGGACAATAGAGGGGGAGTTTTGCGAGTTTGATTCCTTGTGGGAATCAAGATGAAAACAAAGAGGTTTTGCAAAGAACACGAGGGGAGAAGAATTGAGGTGGAAGGGGGCCGGAACAACATCGGGACACAGTGCATTCGGAAGACGAAGCCCAGTCCTCTGACGATTTGATTTTTCAAATTAAGTTATAAGTGCCATCAAAAGTTGAAATTAAACCTAAATCTAACCTACTGGAATAAAATGCACAGAGAGGAGACTAACTTAGCAGCTCGACGAGCTTTATAGCACAGAGCAAAAGAGGTCACTTGAGATGAAACTCGACTGACCTGTACAACCACGATCTTGGGCTTTATCTATGCTAAAGAGAGAGGGGATCAGAGCTGCCGGCTCTTGCTCAACCCTAGGAAGTTCTCTTGGGGTTACCGACCAAAGGTAGTGGATTAAAAGCAAAAACAAAGGTCGGAGGGGGGTTTTATCGGAGTAGGTTCCGACCAAAAGGATGGAGAGATGGTGGGAGCAAGGATGAGGGTTGGTGGAGATTCTAGTACGGGCGTGGATGTGGGACAAGAGGGCTACATTAAGGCGGTGGTCTTGAGAGAAATGGAGAAGAGGTGAGGGCTTATGAAAATGGAGGAGTAAGAGCCCTCAAGTGCTGTGACAAAGAAGGGGGTGGGGTCTGGACAATTGACCAAGGGGTCAATGGTCCAAGGCCGCTGGTTGGTCCATGTGGACCAACCAGAAAAAAGAAAGCTTGAAATTGTTTGTTATAAAAAATATTTGTAATTTTCTGTAGTATTTAATTATGATTTTTATTTATTTTTACAAGTTGATTTATTAGGTACCACTGTTTACATAACCTGCACATCTTTTATTTGTAATTTTCTGTAGTATTTAACTATGATGTATACAAGTAAATAAACATGTACATCTTTAATTTTTGTTTTCTGTTTTCTATTTTATTAATTTATACATATAAATTATATATTTATAAATTATTTAAATACAGATTTAAACAATTTTATTGCATTTTTATGAATTTATTTATGTACTTGAATAAATATGTACATATATTATATTGGTATATATAACTACAATTCATCTATGTGTTAGAATTATTATATTTACATTTATGTTTGTAACCTTTCGGGTTTCGTAAACCCTCTGTAACCCTTCGAGTTCCGTAACCCCCCCGTGACTCTTCGGGTTCCGTAACTATTGTACTCTCTAGGGTTTTCTCTCTATATAAGAGACCCTAGCTCTATGGAATAAACATGGTACTCTCTAGGGTTTTGTCTCTCTTCTCAACATGGTATCAGAGCAACGGTCCTAGACCGAAGTCTAATACCCTACATTATTTTTTTTGATAAAATTTTAATCGTTTTTTCTAATTTTATATGTACATGTATTTCAAATAATATTTACAAATTATAAAATGTTAGAATGTGAAAAATATAAGGAATAAATATATTGAATATTATTGATGAACCGTGAAATCCACCTCTTTAATAAAGTCGAATTATCGTAGCATAGGAGGAGGAAATCGAGCTATCAAAAACCACAATCTTTGAATGTTTTGGAAATTTTTTACTTGGTAAGTGTACCAAGGTCGGACACAAGGAACACTGATTTTTAGTTGCTTGGTTTTAAATTAAACTAAATAATTAATTTATCACTAAGTTAATTTCTATATTAAAAAAATGATGTAATGCGAAGAAAATAAACATAGAGAATGAACACATGATCTGTGATTTTATACGATTTAATCCTTCAAATAATATGATCAATAAGCCCTCAAAGCTAGTCACAGATCAAAGGAGATTTAAGTCCCGAAATAAATATCCAATCAAATTCAAGATGCTAATCAATGACTAATCGTGCCAGAATTCCCTGTAATTTGCTCCCCAAAATTAATCTTTGACTAGGAAAATTAATAGGGAGATTAAATTAATTCGACCTCGATTTAGCCCATGCAAATATTAATTCTTCATGAATAATTGACAATAATCCATAGGGTCTTAATTAAATTGAAAATCCCCTCAATGGAGTCCCTGCAAAATGAACCACATATCTTCTCAATAAAAAGAGCACAAATATGACAACTAAAGCCTGCACAGATTATTAGACATTTAAAATAATAGGCATCAATATCTAGCCCTTAGATCTATCCACAAGATATATGAAATGATAAGGCATTGAATAAGATTCAAAATGGCATATTATGTATTAAAATCAGAGTTCAAATGGAGAAGATATGATAAAATGAAGTAACATGGACTGAGATGCAATAAAAAGTTAAGTTTCCTTCTTAAAATAGCCCCTGGAGGTAGTATATGCAAATACGAAAACCTTTTTGGGCTTTGGTGCAATTTTTCCAAGAGGCATGTGCCAAGCACGTTCTGCTAATGTCACCAAAAAGATGGACTCTTATGAAATTGGTTGTAACTGCAGGTACCCTCCTGCAATTTTTCCAGCGTCACGTACCCCACACGTGTCCCTAACGTCAGTAGGGGGCTCTATGATTTGCTGGTGCTTTGGGGGGCCTGATGTAAATTTGTCCCCACCTCATGTGTTGTTCACATATAGGGACCCCAGGAGTGAGCCGACACGTGGGCCAAGGCGGGCACGCGGGCTGAGATGGAGTGCATGCCGGCAGTGGTGAAGCGGAAGAGCGTGAGAGCTTGCTGCTCTAGATAGTGGAGCTCTGAGGGTGGAGAACGATGGGTTGCTGGACGGGTCAATGCAGAGGTTGGTCACACTCGAGGGCGACAAGCAGGCTGACGGTAGCAGCAGGTCCAGGCAGCGACGTACGAGTGTGCGCAGGCCACTAGTGGTGGAGGAGAGCAGTACTGTCGTGTGCAGTGGCTACACGAGGCATAGGAGCGACCTGAAGCTGGAGGTCGTGCGCGAGGGCGGTCGACGGCAGGGCACTGCCGGAGGTGGCACACAACTATTCAAGGAGGTGGAGCTGCGACGAGGGTGAGGCATGGGTCGAGCGACGATGCTACGCAGCAGTGAGGCAGAGCGCAACTCGGTTGTGCTATGCGTAGGTTGAGGAGAAAGTTGAGGTGGTGCAGTGGTGCGGTGGTCGAGTAACAAGGGAAGGAGAAGGTCTCTGAGAAGGTGGAGAGGGCAAAATGCCTCTGCTCTGATTATCGCTTCAGCCGTGGGGCGAAGCCACGAGGAAACTCGACGGTGCGAGAAGTCACCGGAGCACACGAAGGAGATGCCTACGGATCTCACCAGAGGGATATTTTACCTAAGATTAGGGTTCTTGTCATGAACCCTATCCTCATCTACTCAAGGATGATGGTGGATGGCAAGGATGGAGGGTGGCGATGCGGTTAAATAGGAAAGGAGGCAGGGAGGCGTTGCAGGAGAGGGGAGGCGGAGGGATAATGACATGCAGTAGGGGTGACTGCGGGGAGGAAGGGGAGGGGGCAGGGGTCACGTGTAGAGCACGCGATCAGGTTGAGAGTTGATGAGTCACCTGCTCTGCACGTGATCTGGTGTGTGGTGAGTGGAGAGAGAGGGGAAGAGAGAGGAGGAAGAGGGAGAAAAGGGAAAAAGAGATAAAGGAAAGAGGTAAGAAAAGAAAGAAAAGAGAAAAAAGAGGGAAAATAAAATAAATAAAATAAAAAGTAAAATAAATAATAATAATAATAAAAAGTAAAATAAATAAAAAGTAAAATAAATTAAAATTAAGGATTAAATAAGTGAAAAATCAAGAATAAATAGTAAATGAAGTCAAATGAAACAAAAAAATTATATATTTCTTTCTCCAACATCTGTTTTGCAAGATAAAATAAAAATTAATTAAAAATACAAATACAATTTTATTTATAACATCTTCTGCAGGTTACAAAAAGCAAAAAATAAATAAATAAAACTCGGGAGGCAGCTGCCAGCCCTCGCCATCACCCCGCCGCGACTGCTTTGACTCCACCGCGGTGCCTCCGCCTCCAACTTCCTCCAGCCGCCCGATCACCCGCGACCCCCATCCTAGCACGACCGCCGGCACCTTCCTCCTCCATTGCGGGGCGTGTGTCCCCCCCCCCCCCCCGTGCTCGTTCCTCTCTGAAGCCGCGCCACCCGCGTGCGTCGCCCGCAGCGCCAACGCCATTGACGCCCCTCTAGATCCGCCCGTGCGGAGAAGAAGAGAAGGGAGGGCTCGGCCTCCCTTTGCCCTCCTGTGTAGGAACGAAAGAAAAGGACCAAAGAACCGTTGAGGTTTTTGACTAAAAAATTGGAAAAAATACTAACCAACCCCTAGAGATTCTGAAATTTACAGAAAAGCCCCCTCCAGCTCTAACACATGTGTTATTACTGGGTAATTTTCACTTCCAGCTGCGAGTTTATTTCATGTTACCTTTTAATGCAGAAACAATTAATAATTGCAATTTGATCCTTGTATTCTAGACTCCACTGTATGCCTTTTTATTATTATAATAAATGTTTTTTTGGTCAATAAATTCTGCAAAAATCATGTTTTGCTCCTGATTTGTTCCTCTTCACTATATAAAAATTTCATCGCATTTTATTTTTCATTTGCTATTTAAAAAATTCAAAAACAACGTTATTTTCTCTGTCTGAACTTTGGAAAATCATAAAACTTTGAATATTGCCTAAAAAATCCAGAAAAGTTAGATAAGGTATATTTAATTGTCTTTTATTTTCTATACAAATTTCACGCATCTAAGTATTTATAAAACCAAAAAAATTGAAAAATACTAAAACACTTATAAAAATAATAAAAATTCTAGAAAAATATAAAAATAGTGATTTCAGGTCCTGTATGTAGATATTTATCTATTTTTAGCATAAAAATAATTCACATGAGTTTTTGGCTTAAAATATTTTTAAGTTGCAAATTACTCCAGATTGTGCACTGTTTACTTTTTTTCCATCATTTGATTTTTATAAAATCACAAAAACATCAGAAAAACGTGGAAAAAAATACCAAAAACTTCTAAAAATTATAAAACCCAAAAATCTTTTCTTTGCAATTTTCTAAGCATTTCTGGATATTTTGAAAAATACAAAAAGAGTATGGTGCGTGTAGTTCTTCCCTTGTGCATATTGTTCCTTATTTGAAAATAAAAAAAAATGAAAAATAAAAAACCACTAAAAATTCATTTTATTTTACTTTGAAATTTAAGTACTGAGTTTTTCAATCGTGCTCCTTGTGTTTGACCTTGGTCGTTATACCAGGTAAATTAAATAGCGAAGACCACTTACATTACTTTTCATTGATTGATTTTTTAAAGTGGTTTTATATATTTTTCTCGTTGATTACGCTTGGTGATTCAGGTCACAACGACCGGTGATTATTTGCATACTTAACCCGAGTCGTAAAGTGTGGTCATCAGAATGGCACCATTGTCGAGGAGCACGGCTTTGTAGTCATTTTTCAGTTTTATTTTATTTTTATCTCTATTTATTATAACTGCCTTCTGAACATATCTGTTTTACTTTTTCTGCGAGGAACCATCGTGAATACGATTCGGATTCTTTGGAGGGACCAGCACAGGAAGAGGAGCGGAGGATCAGAAGACAATTATTTTATTTAGAGAATTAATTTTTGTGAATAATTGTAATAATTTAGGATTATTCTGTACACTTGGAAATTTGGAGACTTCAACTATTCAGGGTCTGTTTCACTGAGTATCGGGGTACTCTTGGACCTCACCGTTGTTTTCCGTGTTTTGTTTTCTCGCTTTTATTTTTACTGGTTTCACGCGGATTTTTTGTGCTTGAGCCCCTAGATTTAGGTTTCTATTTGATTGAGCAAGGTAGCATTAGGTCCAAAGCCCCTAATAGAATATCTGTTCCTATAGAACTCACCTAGACTTAGTCAAATAAATCAGTGCTTCATGATAATAGAAGTTCCTGTTTAGGATGGTTCTCGCATTGCATTCATATAGAGTAGCTTAATTTTTCTGTGTGGATCATATTGCATGTAGAGCATTAGAGTCAGGTATGCACCTCTATCTCTAGCATTTGCATCCATATTTTCTCGTGCATTGGCTTTTTTGTTTTCCCCATCTGTTTTGTGGAATATAGGAACAAAGGAAATCGGAAATCCCATTAGTTGTTTCATTGAAAAATATCCAAAAAATCAAAAATTAAAAATCGATACTGCTAATTGAACTTGACTATTAAAATGAAAACGTAACTGATTCACTTCATTGTTTTGGAGAGCAGCCCCCTCCTTGTTTGATTTATCTACAATGAGAGAGTGACCCGCACACTAGGATAGAGCCACACCTGAACTCCTTTCAGACTATTGTCCTTGTAGCTAGTTGTTCTCCAATGAGGATTTTACCGAGTAGCTGATAATCGGTCCAGGACTTCCTTAGCAGATTGGGTAGATCGGGTAGTCGGTAAACGGTCTGCACCCATACTGGCTGGGAAAAACTAGTTGCAAGGTTTGGGCCAGTCTCCTAGGAGCATCGGATTCCCAACAGCTCGCTCTAATCGCTTTGATATATTGATTTATCACATAAAATCTAAAAATTGACAAGATAATTGACTGCATCTTCACGGTCTTCACATTGCGTTAAGTAGATGAATTGGGGGTTTGCATTGTGTTTGTATGTGATTGGTGTGAGTTGATTACGATCATCTTCTCTATATCATTAGCAGTCACCTTCTGTCTCCTTCACTCTGTTTCTCTTATCCCTCCCTCCCACCCTTCATCTCTCCATTCCCATCATCTTCGACCACCTTCTAGGGAGGTCTAGACCCTGATCGACCTCTCGTCTCCTTCTCTTTCTACCCCCTCCCCATTCCCTCATTCTATTGGGCATGCTATGCTTGACGCCCGTAGAGATCAGATTAAGCAGATGCGAGACCCGGGTGATTTCTTTGCTGGGATGACAATGCATTCCATAGGGATTACATTACGCATTTGCGAGTTTTAGACGACTTCTATTCGGGGATGATGGTTGAGAAACCCAATCAGGAAGTGCAGCCAGCTTCTACATCGAGTCCCTTCATTCTTGATTTGGAATTCATTCACAGACTGCCGATGTTTTTAGGGGAAGTGCACGAGGAGCCTTATCTCCATCTTTCTGAGTTTGAGGATTTTTGTGTGAACCATGTCTATCTAGATATCACTTCTGAGGAGATGATGCTGATGAACTTCCCATTTACACTTCGGGGTAGAGCCATGAGTTGGCACAGACGATTGTGAAGGAAGTTTGACATGGGGAGATTTACGTTCACAGTTTCTATAGAGATTTTATCCTCAGCGTAGAGAAGATATGATGCAATCTTTCATTACAGATTTTTCAGTAGACCCCCAGGAGCCATTGAGAGATTCATGGCTTAGGTTTGTTGACCTATTAAGGAAATTTCGAGATCATAGAATCTCGGTGACTGACCTTGTATAGATTGCCATGAGGTGAATGACCGTGGAGCATATTGCACTGGTAGTTACCTCATGTGGTGGTTCACACCACAATCCTGACATGGACATACGTTTTACCATCGTGGGAGATATTTCATCCAATTCATCAACTTCAGAGCCTTCACGAGATGATTTATTCAGGACAATGCACGAGGGAGATATGACACCAGTTGAGTGTGTGGAACTTCATGCCGATTCAGAAAGCACACACCAGTTGGAGGATGTGGATTCTACTACATTTCAGATGACGGACGTGTTGATCACCACTGTGAGTTCCCAGAGCAGGACATTGGTCGAGTTCCCGTTGGTTTTACAACGAGAGTTTGAACCAGTCCTGCACTTTCACGTCGAAGATTCTTGGATTCTAGATCTGGTAGTATCCCAAGAAATGGAGGAGGATCACACATTTCAGTCGTCCTTTCAATCATTTCAGTGTCCATGTCCAGCTGATTCGGTGTCCATCCTTCAAAAGATCCTCTTAGATTCATATACACATTTGGATCCATTTCAGCATAGAGAGTTTGATGAGCAACACATTTTGATTTGACATACCTAGATATTCCCGTATTTGAGCCTTGTGTCCTCTAGTTTGATGAGATTGATACATTTCAGGACGACCAGATGTTAGCCAGCTTTGTCGCAACACGAGGATCGGTTTCAGATACTTCTACAGTTTCCGCACTATTGGACAGTACCATTTCCTGTTTCTAGATTGTTCAGAGGCTATCTTCAGTCGAGGAGACCTTTTTGTGCAAGGAGTGGGTGCTTGACAGTGGCGCGTAATCCCAGTTAGATTCTGATTCCTCTCTCTTCACCAATTTTTCATTACTTCCTGAGGGTTATCTGCGGGAGGATGCCACGTACCCTGTGTACTCGGTTTCACTTTCTGGGAGTGTATCCGATCTGTCAGATCACGAGACCAAGTCTTTTGATTTTCCTGAGTATGAGTTTTCTCTCCTTGACGACCCTCGCGAGGATGATCTGATCTTTGAGATATTCGATGATGTTACTTATTCTTCTCAATTATGTGCATCAGATATCAGCTTTCTTAGTATGTCTCATGATCATGATCTTCCATACCTTTTTGAGACGGTGATTAATTGGAGGATTCCATGACTGATCCATCTTTCTCCATGTTCGACTTCTTTAGCTCTTCCCTTCCACTCCATTCTGATCTTGAGACGACACATTATTTTGTGCTACCGGTGCCCGATTTCATTCTCCCATATCTTTACCCGGTAGCAGACACCAGACTACGACGATAGTATGATATTCGCCTCACAGATGACGTCCTGAACCTCGATACCAAGTTATCCTAGCCTTTGCGCCTAGCTAGGGGCATAAACTCTAGCGCTTGTTGAGAGGCACCTCAACTTTATCACTTCCTACTCGCAACTGTATAGATCACTCTATCCATATCATTCATTCTTTCTGTCTAAACACCCCATCTTCATCTCATGATTATGCTACACTTAGGGTGTACTTAACCCTAAGTATAGGGGGTGTCAGACCTGTGATTATCTATTTGATTCTATTACATCTATTTTGTTGTCTATACTTAGGGATATTTTACCCTAAGTATAAGGGAGGTAATATTTGTACATCCTATCACTCGGTAGTCCCTTTGTATATAGACTTCTGTACTTAGGATTTCTTGATCCTAAGTATAGGGGGATCACCGACTTCTATTCATTATATTCTTTTATTCGTCGTTGTAGCATAGTATTATTTTCACTTTTCTATATTTAGCACGAGTTATGTCTTCCGTTGCCACTCTCTGATCACTATGAGGACATAGTTCGAGCTAAGTATAGGGGGTGTCATATATATTGTATATATACTTTAGCCATAACTCATACTTTCGTATTTGTAAATAATATGGATAAAACACTGTACAAATACATGTAAAATTCAGTAAAATCAACTAATAAAAAAAGAGATGCAGATATTCCCTCAAATTTCTTTTTGTACAAACTGATTAATAAGTCAGGTTTAAATATTTTGAAAAATATTTTCAACCTTGTAAAAGTATTTTGATTTGTAAAAAAGTTTCTTTGTGTGAAATAAAAATATTTTGTAAAACTATTTGCAAATGTCTTGAAAATGGTTGAAAAAATATTTTTAAAAAATCTATATATAATGTTTGAAAAAATGTTTGCAAAATAATTTTCAAATGTTTATAAATGTTTGTAAAATTTTTTGGAAAAATTATTTTGGACTATAGTTTTCAAAAGTATTTGTAAAATTATTTTCAAATAAGTTTGAGGAATATATGCACCATCCATAAAATTCTTTACCAACTATATATGTACTTGTATAAATTACTAACACTAAAGTTGTAAATCCTTTCATCAAATTCTTGTAAATAATTGATTCACTCCCGTGTAAATATGTGTATCTACTAACCCTAACCCTTAAAAAAATATTCCCTAAAAAATTATATAAAAGCAAAAAATCTACAAAAATTTGCAAAAAAATCTTTTCACATTAACATCATTTTTTCTTCTTTTCTTTCAAAAAAAGTTCAAAATTAGAAAATGTTTCAAAGAGGAAAAAAATTTATTTTCTCTTCTTTTTTCTTTGCATTGTACAGATTTTCTCACATTTGCATGAGCATTTTTCAGAGTAATGTTGACAATTAAACTAGTCTGGAATAAAATTGAGGAATGGAGCTCAGCTAAGACCTTAATCCTCTTAATGTCAGAGGAACCTTATAGGATCTGAGTTTAGGATTTTTCATGTCTTAAGACTTAATTCTTCAAGTCCACTAGGCTATGTTCACATATCATCTTGATATGTCTAAATAGAGCACTTAACAACACACACATAAATCTCACACACAATGGCTTGACTTGCACATGCACTTTACACGTGACTCAACACGGATGAGGTGGTGAGGAGGCAGTTGACCTTGGCTTGGAGTAGTATGAGAATAGTACATCTAGGAGGGACCTCTCATCTTCCTCTAGGGAGGGAGTGCATCTCAACCTGATCTAGTAGCATTGAGGTCTAAAGATAGGAGGTTGTGGGATTGCAATAATGCTTCAAAAGAGGGATAGTCTACTAGCTCAAGAGGAAAAACTCCTTATGCACATGTTGCACCTTGTATATATTTTCAAGAAAAGAAGAAAAAAATGCAGAATCTCCAAAAGTGGACAGGCTTGATTAAAATTTAAAATGCCTGCTGGAGTGTATATACAAGTGAAAAAAAAGAATAAGAGCTTCAAAGTCAATTTTTTTTAAGCTTGCAGCGGATGACTTGGCAACACTAATCATGCATCCAAGGATAGGTAACTACACTGGTTACCGTCCATTCTTTTCTCCATCTCCTCTTCTTGAGTTGGTTGTACTTGAACTTAGAAGGGAATATCCCCGCTCCTCGAGGAAGTGGTTGCTAGATCGGGGAATTAGAGTTACCTTATTGAGGGAGGTTGTTTCTTTGTCATTTCTGAAGTGGGGAGCCAAAATACACATACACCGTACAATTACAGATTCATAGTCACGAGAGTTTGTGTATGTAGACTTGTTCTGACCTGATTGATTAAGGCCATCTGACCACAAAATAGTGGAGCTTGAGGGATGTTGAGTCTTAAACCCGTTTCCCGATAAGGTTCCTCCAAACTACTAATCCAAAGGTCTGACTGAGCTCTATACTCCAATTTTATGAAGATAAGTTTAAAAATCAACATTGGTTTAAGTTCTTTCCTTTTTTTATTTTTCTTTTCGCTTATTTTCCAAATAAGTGTTTGCTATGGGACTGTCAAAGGTAAAGTATAGGGGAATGATGAATCAACGATTCATCACCTTTATTCTTTTATTTTAGCTTTATTTCCTTAGTCAAATACCTGTAAACACTCACTAATTTCATAAAATTACCATTCAGTATGCATTTGTTAAATACGCATTTTTAACATTGTTTATATTAAATAAAAGAATAAAGAAAAAAGAAAAGAAAAATAAAAATAAAGGATGTATTTATGAAATAAATGCAGATTGAACCGAAACCTGAGAGAAGGTCAAGACTTGACCTGATCGACCAAGAATAAAGTAGGAGGAGATAGGGTCTTTAATCTAAAAATCCAAAAATAATTTGTAAATATTCTTCTTTTTATTTTTGAATTTATTCTGTGTATATTTGTACAGAACTTACACAATTTTATTTGTATATAAGTTGACCTGAAATTAAATATTTTTATAATCAGAAATTTTAAATAAAAATGTTTTGTAAATAATAAAAATAATTGCGAAGTAAAACCATTAATAGAATAAAAATATCCACACTCAGAAAAAGCCGTAAAATGACAATAGAAAGATCAATTTCGGCTCCATACGAACCCAAATTGAATTAAACTCGCTTCCATTGTACTCTAAATGAAATTATATTTAAAATGACTGTAATTTCATAGTTTGTGGAGTTACGGTTGAAAAGTCGGTTTTTTGGGGTGGTTTTTGCAATTTTACCATTTATTTATTATATATATTTATTCAAATTTATTTTTTATACAATGTATATAATTGTAAATGTTTCCATAAATATTTTAAAAATAAAAATACAAAAAATATAAAAAAAATATAAAAAAATATTTCCTTATTTGTACATGTGTATAATGTATTATATGTGTATATTACTTGTATATAACTAATTTCCTTACATAAAAAACTACAATAAATTAATTTCTAACATTAACTAATTAAATTAATATAATTACGAAAATTTAATTCATTCATTTAATTATTTGATTTGAAAACCTACCATGTATATAAGATTTGATTTTCTACCTTAAATAACCACCATTAAAGTGGCTAATTAATTTTTATAAATTAATTATTTTAATTAATTACGAATTTTATCTTTAATTAATTTATTTATTTATTTTATTGAAATAACCACTAATTACCTTCCTTTTTTGTACATATTTTCCTTTTTTTGGATTTATTCTTCTTTTATTGAGCTCCTCCTCCCTCATCCGAGCTCAATCTCCAAGAGCTTCTTGTCGCAGAAGGGTGTCCAGCCTCCGAACCGTCCGGTGACAGCGAGTTGGTTCTTGTCGAGGCCATCACGGCGTGTCCGATCACAAGGAAATATCCACTTTATTTTCTGTCGTTCTTCTACACTAGTTTTAGATTTTAATTCACAGTCATTTAGTTGCTAAATTTTTAATCGTAGTTGTCATCACTCTCGATTTGATCCGCCCCCGAATCTAATTTTTCATCTCACATTCTTGGTCTCTACATTGCACATTCTACCTCACATAATCTATCACATCCGATCAGGTACGGTGGTCGGATCTTTGGATCTTTCTCCCATCTCATAAGATCTGTATTTGCCCTTAATTCCTATTTTGATTAATTATATATTTCTCTCTCTAACATCTGTTATGTAAGACAAATAAAAAATTAATTAAAAAAATACAAATATAATTTAATTTATAACATCTTCTACATGTAATAAAAATAAAAAAAACTCGGGCGGCAGCTGCCAACCCTTACCATCGCCCCGTCGCGGTCGCTCTGACTCCACCGCAGCACCTCCGTCTCCAACTTCCTCCAGCTGCCCGATCGCTCGTGACCCCCGTCCCAACACGACCACCGACACCTTCCTTCTCCATCTCGGGGCCTGTGACACCCCGCCGCACTCGTTCCTCTCCAAAGCCGCGCCACCCGCGCACACCACCCGCAGCGCCAGCACCATCGACGCCCCTCCAGATCCGCCCGCATAGAGAAGAAGAAAAGGGAGGGCACGTCCTCTTTGCCTCCTATGTGGGAATGAAAGAAAAAGGAACAAAGAACCATAGGGGTTTTTTATTAGAAATTGGAAAAATTACTAACAAGCCCCTAGAGATTATGAAATTTGCCGAAAAAACCCCCTCCAGCTCCAACATACGTGTTGCTACTGAGTAATTTTCACTTCCAACCACGAGTTTATTTCATGTTAACCTTTTAGTGCATAAACAATTAATAATTGCAATTTGGTCCTTGTATTACAGACTCCAGTGTATGTCTTTTTATTATTAGAATAAATGTTTCTATTGGTCAATATATTCTGCAAAAATCACGTTTTGCTCCTGATTTGTTCCACTTCAGTGTATTAAAAATTCATCGCATTTTTTATATACTATTTTAAAAATTCAAAAACAGTGTCATTTTCTCTGTCTGAATTTTGGAAAATCATAAAAAATTGAAAATTTCCCTAAAAATTCCAGAAAAATAAGATCAGATGTATTTATTGTCTTTTATTTTCTATCCAAAAATTATACTTTATATATTTATAAAACCCAAAAAATTGCAAAATACTAAAAATCTTGTAAAATGATAGAAAATTCTAGAAAAATCCAAAAATAGTGATTTCAATTCCCGTGTATAGGTATTTGTCTATATTTAAGCATAAAAAAATTCCCAGGAGTTTTGGGCATTTAAAATATTTTTAAGTTGCAAATTACTGCAAGTTGTGCACTGTTTACTTTTTTTCCACATTTGTTTTTTTTATAAAATCACAAAAACATCAGAAAAACTTGGAAAATGACCAATTTTTTTTTAAAATTATAAAACCCAAAAATATTTTCTTTGTAATTTTTTGACATCTCTTACTATTTTGAAAAATACAAAAAGAGTGTGGTGTGTAGTTCTTCCCTTGTGCATATTGTTCCTTATTTGAAAAAATTGAAAAATAAAAAACAACTAAAAATTCATTTTATTTTACTTTGAAATTTGACTAGTGAGTTTTTCAATTGTGCTCCTTGTGTTCGACCCTAGTCGCTATACCAGGTAAATTAAATAGCGAAGACCGCTTACATTACTTTTCATTGATTGTTTTTTTAAAGTGGTTTTATATATTTTTCTCGTTTATTACGCTTGGTGATTCGGGTCACAACAACCCTTGATTAGTTGCATACTTAACATGAGTCACAAAGCGCGGTCGTCAACATGCATTTACAAGGTGCTTTGCCAAAAAGAAGGGCTAAAATAAAAGAATAAAGAGTGAGAATCATGGATTCATCGGTATCTCATTTCCTTTTCTTTTATCCATTTGTTCTTTAATTTTGGAATTAAATAAATTAAATACACAGTATTTTGTATAGTATTTTATAATATTTACAGAGTTTTATTTTGACAAATTAATGGTATATACATGCATTTATCTAGGGATTTAAGGCCAAAATGAAAGAATAAAGGTGATGAAATGAAGATTCATCATAGGGGTATTTTGCTCCGCACCCCTCTAGTTTTGTATTTTAATTTTAGTCCATAAACTTCCTACTGTAGCTTAAAATTTTTTGTAAGATTTGCAGAAACACCTCTTTACTTAGTTTATTCGCTATTTGGTCCGGTCCATGTCACCTCACGTGCCCGTACACATGAGGTGTTTGGATATTTTGTAGGGATCCCCTCGTGGGTTTTTATTATTATTTGATCCAAGGGATGTTTATTTCAGTGTTAAACCTTTTGGAGAAATTGCAAACAGACCTCGTAACTTTCTAAATATTACGTTGATACCCCTGATAGGCATATTTAATAGAATATATTTGGAATTTTTATACAGAGGCCCTTGGACTTTTAAATTATGTTCTAGAATGGATGTTATGTTTATTTAAATTACATTTAGATCCCTACCTACACATTAATTTTTGTTTCTTGTATTTTGATCATTACAAATATCATTTTGCATCCAAAAATTATCGGAAAAAGTATTTTAAGTACATGGACTCATATTAAATCACATATATTATTCGGAAGGTAATTAAAAGTATTTTTGTTTTTTTCAAAAAATTCGAAGATAGTGCATTTATTCATGTTTACATTTAAAAATACAAAAAAAAACTTATAAAAATGTTTTAAAAAAACTAAAAAAGCAAAGTATATTTATTATTGTATTTTACAACTCCCAACCAAAAATAACTAAAAATCACTAAAGAAAAACAATAAAAATTGAAAAACCATAAAAACTTTATGAAAACTATCTAAAAATCCAAAAATAGTCATTTCTATTTCTGAATTATATATATTATATTAAAAATATTTTTGAATTTTTTTGAGATTTTTATCTATTTTTAAATTCCAGAATAATCCAACCTATTATTATTGTTCATTGTTTTGACATTTTTATTCATTTAAAAAAATTATCAAAAACTTCAAGAAAATTTTCAAAAATAGAAAAAAAAGATAAAAAAAGAAAAAGTTATTTTACCTATTTTATGTATTTATAGCTATATTTATAAATATAAATGCCTACATTATATATAGCTATATATACTTTTCTTCTTCTTCTTATTATTATTAAAAATACCAAAAATATATAGAAATCCTTAAAAAATAAAAAGGATTGTACTTTGAGGGATTTTTCTGATTTTCTTATACATATTATATTTATATCCTATATAGTACTATAGTATACATATTACTTTTATATACTTATTACATATATATTAAAAAAGAAACTAAAAATCATAAAATATAAAAAGAAAATAAAAATTAAAAAATTAAAGACAAATATATATATATATATATTAAATATTTAAAAAATAAAAAATATTAAAATCCACAAAAATTAAAAATCCCTATAAAAACACAACATTTATTGATTTCTTTTCTATCAAATTTTTGGCTATCCATGTTGCTCCTTTGTGGTTCGACCCCTACACTTGCATACTGTGCATATCATTTTGTTTGGTATAATAAATTTTAGCTCATTGTACTTATTGATAGATAAACATTGTAGATTAATTGTTGATGCCATAGATTAAGGATATATGAGATCTCTGAGAGCGATCGACACGCGATTGCCGGACCCGACTTGTCGGGCACCGCAAACCCTCCAAGATCGGACGACATGATCCCTCCTTGATTTTAACGTTTCTCAATACACTAATGAAAATATAATAGTTCTTTGCCTTAGGTCAATTTTGTTGTAGTGTACACTACTATTCAACCGCTCTACATATATTATCAATCTCCTCAGGCTCGTAATAGTTGGCTCAATCTCTAGCTCATCAAGCTTGAGTCAATATGCAAGATTGTTGGTGAACTAATTAACTTAGGATTGGTACACTTAAGCAATGAATGCATTGGCAATTTTAACAATGAAATAAAATAAACATGCACACGTGTGTTTGGGTCGATGTCCGCATGCCTAGATGCGCGCGTGCATTTATCTATTGGCACGCGCGTGCAACACACATCCTTAATAAGTATATTATTAGAATTTGTTGAAAAAATATCTCGCTGATTTGGACAAATTAATCATCATTATTGTTTCAACTTTGATATACATAATGAGTTATAATAAAAGAATATTAGGATTTATGTTTTTTTTCTTCAGTCTGGAATAAGTGTAATATGCATTTCTATACCTATATTTATACAACAAAGCATTTTCCCACAATTAAGTAGGATCGACTACATGGATTTTCTGCCTCCATCCAGATCTATGTTAGGTCACTATCGAGCTTAAATCCAAATAACTAAGATCCCTTCGGATAGTCTCATTCTTTGACCTTCCTCGCACTATGTTAACCGACTCAACGTCCCAAATTTCAAATATTCAACTGATGATCAAAGTAGCTAGTCTCTGAAGCGAAAAAGAAGCCTGAAATCAATATGGTTTTCTTTCTTCAATAGATTGTAGGGCACTCTTTCTCTTTGCAGAAGGTGGTATTGACTACTTTAAACTCATCACCAGTTACTCAATTAATCTATGATTTCGAATCCAATAATGACAATTTTCGGTCAGTGTCCTAGTGGATAAATCTATTTGTGCCTTTTTCTATCTATTTTATTTTCTCTTTGTTAGTGATGTCTATAATGACTGATTGATCAAGAACTTTCAATTGGCTAGTCAGAACAATGAAATTGGTATTTTGTATTACATTACGATCCTATCTATGAGATGGTTGGTCTCTCTTGGAATCCCTGACAGCGATTGCTGCCTGTGTACCTATTGCATGCCCGGGTAGCCTATTAGACAAAACCAGGGAGAAAGAGAAATCTGCCTCTTTCGTCGATTATCAGACAAACTTTCTGGACCGGGCTCTTGTGCGCTGGGAACTAGGCTATAGGGCTTCAGACACTCCCTTGCAGAAAGGGGTTGCCAATAAGCTACTAAAACGAAAGACCAAGTTCAAACCACTAGAACGCGAAGAAGAAGCGAAACCGCCCAGTCTGGAACGAAGAATAGATCTCAGGAACGATGTTATACGTGAAATTTGACTCAAGCGCGATCGCAAAGAAGGCTAAGTAGGTCAAGAAGAGAAAAGAGATATTCTGGCATCATCTGAGTAGCCAGATAACTGAGGGAACGCAAGGAAGTCAGGAAGTTGCTATTGATATGCTCAAACTATAGACCAACGAGAAAAGAAAGAGACCCGCAGAGCTAGAGCGCCCCCACCGAAAGAATACAAGACTTCAGGAACTCAAATTGATATATTTAATTAGGTTTAATTAAAGCAGATGCTGATTAATATCCTAATTCTTGATTCTTTCCCGTGTCATCCAGCAACCAAAGAATAATCAAAAAGCCTCCCTCATTCTATTCTCTTGGGTCAAGTCAAGATGACAGGCTGTGATCTTCCCATTGCCCCCCCAAGGCTGGGGAAATCCTGGATTCTCTATTCTATTATCTGATTATAGGATGATAACATCCATTCTTTCCCGGAGTCCACTCATCCATTCCTACTCACTCCCCTTTAGAAAGGCAGACGGGAAAGAGGAGCAAGCAAGAAGCACATGAGTGGAGTTGGGAAGGACAAAGGAAAGAGCGATGCCCACCTCCAATCAATTGATTCATCATGGTAGAGGAGAAAAACGGTGATCAATCGACCTCCCTTGCAAATGATCAAACCATCTTACGCGGTTTTCTTTCATCTTAAGCTTTATCAGAGCTACACCAATAAAATTATAGTCCAACAAAATCTCAAATATGTTAAATGTAAACTCCAACAAAAAATATTTTTTACAGTGAATATGTGCATTACATCCACAAATAATTATTATTGTCATAAACTTGAATAATATGCATTAGCAAGAAATAAGATTCACTGCCATATCATTTTCGACGAACCATATATAACAATGATTACTCGTGACTTTCACAAGATTTCTTCAACTAATCATTGTTAACAAATTTTAAATGGATAATAGTTTATACATGAATTGTTGTTAGCAATAACCGAGAAATTCAGGTATAAAAAATTAACTTTACAATAAATAATCTTTGTTGTTATATATTCAACATTTGGATATACATGACAAAAATTGGTTGTGATATATGAATATACACTGTTTTTTTCTTCTTAGGGACCATAAAGGATGGTTGAGGAAGTGAGCAGTAGTCGATCACTTGACCAAAGCTTGATAATGGCATCAAGCTCAAAATGTGTCTCAAGCTTGGTTCAATATTCCTTATCGAGTCGGTTCAATTCCTCATCGAGATGAATTTACCAGTCCGTTAACAAGCTGCGCTCGAGCTTTTCTGACACTCCTACTCTTAAGGCTTGGATTTCCTCAAGTCATTTATTCACTGTATACAACAAATAACACAACTAAGTTTTGACGATGAAAATGGTTATTAGTTATGAATGAGTAAGGTATAAGATTTTCAACACTGATGAGGGACCTACCGACTAAGGTTAAATATCAAGATAAATCAATGGCCGTCGTGACCTCAATCAGTAGGCAAACTAAACAAGAAAAATGTAAACCACTCAATCAAATCTAATAATCAAGCACACAAAATGTAAGTGGTCTCGCTATTTATTCTTACCAGGTATAGCAACCAGGGTCGAACACAAGGAGCACAGAATTGTACGAAGTAGTCAAAATTTAGAAATGAAACAACATATTTTTGGTGATTTTAATATGCATTTTTTGTAATTTTCAATAAAGAAGAAAGAAACAACAAATAAGGAAACAAGGCAACGCACAAATCTTTTTTTATTTTTATTTATAGCTAAAAATGCTCAGAAAATTAATATAAAAATATTTGGGATATTTACACCCATAACCCTAAGTAATATCGTAATTACCCCAGACACCCTCGATAATCACGAATTACATCCAAGACCTTGAGTAATGTTTAACTCTTACACCCATAACCCCGTGTTAATTTCCATCCAATTTTCCGTTAACAATGACAGAATCCGTCATGCATTTTATATTTATGCCCTTTATCTTTCAATTATTTACAAATAACACCATCACCTTCCTCCTCCTCCTTCGTCCTCCACGCAGCATCCCCCACCTCCCCCTGCCCGCCGACGGCGCCGCCTCTACCCGTCGGCCGTGCAGCCCGCCCCCTTCCTCTCCTTTGTGCTCCTTTGCCACATCGAGGCCAGGGCTGAGGTGGTGCCCAGGACTGTCGAGTCGTAGACCCCCCTTCATGCGCCTCCGCCATGTCGAGGCCAGGGCTGGGATGGCGCCCAGGCCTTGTCGAGCTGTAGCGGCGCAAGTTCCAGGATGCAGACCCGCTCGGAGCCCCCCTCCTCCCCAGGTTGCAAACCCGCTCGGAGCCCCCCTCCTCCCCAGGTTGCAAACCCGCTCGGAGCCCCCCTCCCCCGCACCTCAGAGCCCCCTCCCCCGCACCCTCCCTTCCCACCCCTGGCGCAAGCCCCAGGTTGCAGACTCGCTCGGAGACCCCTCCCCTGCAACCCCCTCCCCACCCCCCCCCCCTCCAAGTTGCAGACCTGCTCGGAGCCCCCTTCCTTGCAACCCCTCCCTGCCCCCGACCTTCACTTGTAAGTCGAGGTCGAGCCACAACCTGCGTCTGGTTGAGACTCCCCCTCCCTCCTGGCCTTCATCTGCAAGCTCAGGTCGAGATGCAGCGCCCGCTCGAAGCCCCCTCGCATGCCCATGCTGCCCGCCAGCTCGCCTCTTGTCGGATCCCACTTTGTTCTTCCAGGAACGAACCTACATCCCTTTTTTTTCTTTTTTCTTTTGATTAATCTCAACCGTTAGATCACAGATTGGGTTAGATTAACTCAGCCATCTGGTTGAGTTAATGAACTAAACTAACAGAAGGTTATGGGTGTAAAACGGAATAGTTATTCAAGGTCTTGAGCGTAATTCATGATTATCGAGGGTGTCTGGGGTAATTACGATATTACTCAGGGTTATGGGTGTAAATATCCCAAAATATTTTTGGGTTTTAATTTTCTAAAATATTTTTGATAATTTTTTGGAGTTTTGCAAATAATTTTTGTAATTTTATAAAAATCAAACAGTGAATAAAACTACAAATAGTGCACAACAGAACCAAATTGCAAATTAAAGTTACTTAAAGTGCCCTAATGTCCTGGAGAGTAATTTTATGATAAGCTAGAGATAAAATGCTGCAAGCGGGAACTGGAGTGATATTTTTTTATTTTTCTTGATTTTTATGTGATTTTTATAAGTTTTTATATCTTTTTACAATTATTAGGTTTTATAAGAGGAATTTTCAAACAAAAATGTTATTGAAAATCAAACATAACAAAACACACTAACATGAATTTTTGTGGATTTTTTAAGATAATTTTTCAAATTTTTACAGGTTTTTAAAAATAGGCTGGACACTTTTTATGAGTTTCAGATTTTTCAAAAATAATAAATGCAATGGAATTAATCCTCAAAAATTACCAAATACTACATGTCTACAAGAGTGGGTATTTTTTAGAGAATTTTTGGAATTAATTTGATATTTATTAAATTAAATAAGAGACAAGCAGTGTATAGGGACCTCTGTGCAATTAAAGTAAAGCTCTGGGCCAAACAATAACACACGTGGAAAGTTGAGGGCCTAAGTTGCAAATAATCCAAGCAAACATACGTGCATCACGTGAACCAAGCTCATAGGGGCATAAGTACAAATACTAGAAACTTTTCATTTGATTCATAATAACATAAAAGTTCAGACTAAGTACTGCAAATAACCCAAGACAACACGTGGGGTTGCACGTGAGTTCAACCAAACATGACTAAAATGTCAATCCTAAAAACATGAGGTCCAAACTGTAAAATATCCGAACTACAACTTTATTTACGAGACTAATTAGCAAAGCATAAAAGTGTGAGGGTAAAAGAGAAATCTACCCTTGTAGAGACAAGTGATGTTTGTGGGAGGGGTCTCTATCCTGCGGCTCTGATCATTCCCTACAACCGATCTGACGCCTCTGATCCGGTCGGCTACGTGTGTGTCAAATGGCTCCAGAGAATCTGATCCAACGGTAAGAAGGCTGCTGCTAACGAATGGGCGTGATGGAATCTAGCAATAGTGAGGGCATCCAACGGCAAGCGGAGGATCTAGAAGAACAATCCCTGGATGAACTTCGATCGACCAATGGAGGTGATCCACTGCTCCGATCAAGTCACCCAAGGGTCCTGGAGTGTCGCGAGGAGGCTCTGCTCTCGGTGGATGGCTCCAATGGAGGTGATAATGGTCGGATGGGGCTGGTGATGAACTCCTCCTAGAGCTGCTCCGCCAGAGCAGCAAGGGCTCCAGACTGCTCCCTATTGCGTGAGTAGACCTGCAAAAGGAAGAAAGAGTTCAAGTCTACGCTCCGACCTAGGTTATTGCTTCAAAGGATAGGGGAAGCGGTGGTGAATGGGATTTGGGTCTCCAGCGTATGTGGAGGAAAGAGACTGAGCCTAATCTCGCTCTAGGGAGCAAGGTATAGGACGATCAGGTTGCGGGATGAAGTAAAGCGTGAGTCGAGGAACCGATCGGTGCGGTTGGGTACAGATGTCGAAGCTCTAGCCATAACGTAGGAGCTAAGGTGCGTGCGGCAGAGCAATATGGAAAGATTGGATCAAAGATGAAAGTGCGGAGGATAGAAGTAATACTTGAAGGGTGATAGGGGCTCCTAAGCTTCATGCGAAGATAGTCATCAAGGTAATGGCCTCGACCACATTACGACAGATGGGGAGGGTGCTCGCGGTGGAGTTCCGGCCACGAAGATCGAGCTACATCGTCACTGCACCAAACCGAGCTTTGAAGGACGCTCCAAGCAGCTGTCACTCAGCTAGAGGTGGCTAAGGATCGAGATGGGGCGAGGAATGAGCTGCGATGCTATGAGGCGGAAGAAGAGATTTTATAGGTAGCCCAGGGGTCCAGAAATATCGGCAAGAAGCGTGGAAACCTAAGGAGATCCAGATCATCCTAGGGATCCATGAGGATCATGGAGTCCGAGGAATCACGGGTCCAAGAATCAAGGCGAGCGATGATTGGAGTCGAGCAGGGTAAATGAGAGAAAAGGCTCCGGCGAAGAGGTTTCGACCTGACCCGAGCTAGGAGGGGGCGTTGACTGGAGTCAACAAACCCTCCTGTACCAATCAAAAAATTCGAATTTACAAAATGATAGGAAATTCAATCAAAAAATAACAAATGAGTTTAAATAAAAAGAGTAAAAAATAAAAAAATTATTATTTTTAAAGCTATTTTTATGTGATTTTTAATTATTTTTATGAAAAATAAATTAATGTATATATGATATATAATATTATATACAGGTATAATATGCTTATGTATTATCTACGATTATTTTTATTAATTTATTTTTATATAATTTTACTTATTTTATATTTTATTTATTTACCATATAATTTTAGTAGTGTAAAAGAATTTCTAAAAATTATTTATATATACATAATAAATAGGGAATGTGATATGACGTGCATTTTATACAATGAAGGGACGATTTTATTTTTATTTTTATTTATTTTTTCTGATTTTTGTTTTATTTTATATATTTTTAGAAATGTGTACAAGGGTATAAAAATATTCTTTAATTTTATTTTGTCAAAAATAGATATGTATAAATATAGGTAAAATACAAAGTGAGCCCGATATCTCTCTACTTATTTTATTTTGTGATCAGGTCAAGGCTTGACCTTCTCTTGGGATTTGGGTCGTTGATGAATCCATGATTCTGACCCTTTATTCTTTTATTTTAGCTATTTATCTTGGCAAAGCATCATGTAAATAGGTGTAAATAAAATAAGTTAGCACTCAGCATGCATATGTTAACTTTGTATATTTAGCATGTATTTGTGCAAAAAAATAAAAGAATAAAGGAAAAGAAAAAGGAAGGAGGTATTTAGAATAAATACAGAGTGACCCGAACCCCAAGAGAAGGTCAAGCATTGTCCTGATCACTAAATAAAATAAGTAGAGAGAGACAGAGCTTACTTTATATTATACATATTACTTATATATGTAAATAATTATTTTTGACAAAATAAAAATAAAATGTTCTTTTTACCTCCTTGTATATAGTCCTAAAAATAAAATAAAAATCAAAAAAATAAAATTAAATAAAATCATCTCTCACTTGTATAAGGCACATGTATACATGCCTCACTCCCTATTTATTAGATGCCTGTAAAGAAATAATAAAAATAAAATAAAATTTATTTTAGACTCCTAAAAACATGTTGTAAATAAATAAAATGCAAAATGGGGGTATTTATTTAAAAATAACAAAACAAAAATAATTGTGTAAAATACATAGGTATATTCTACATGTAGATAATACATTATACTGTATAGAGATTAATTTAATTTTCCATAAAAATAATTAAAAATCATAGAAAAATAGTTAAAAAATAATAAACATTTTTCATTTTATTCACTTTTTATTTTAAAGCCATTTACTATTTTTTATTGATTTTGTAAATATTTTGTAAATCCTAATTTTCTGATTGGCCAGCTGGGATTGTTGACCTTCGGTCAACGGTTCGTCATTCCCGGGTCAGACCCAGATACTGTTTGCTGGAGCTCCTTCTCAAAATTTTCCAGCCCGACTCCGCGTTTCTTTGGCCTCGAAATTTGGACCTGATAATCCTTGTCCCTCCGACATTCTCGTGGGTCCTTTGGCCGATCCAGTTCGCTCTAGGGTTTCGCACTTTACTCCGATCTTTCTGGACCCTCGAGTGACCTATAAAGCATCCTCTTGCACCTCCACGGAGTAACAGTCGTGCCTCGCTCCTCATTCCAGCCCTTGACACCTCAGGTTGAGTGACAGCTTCTAGAGGGGCCTCTCGGATTGGATTTTGGTGGAGCATCCACGTTGCTCAACATCGTGGCCGGTGTGCGCCATCGCGAAAAGCCTCTCAGCCTTCCACAACTTGATCGAGGCCACAACCTCGCTTGCCAACATTGCTGAAGCTCCAGAGTTCATCTAGAACCTCAGGTATCAACCATTCCACTTCCTTCCATCCTTTAGATTCGTTCTTCCCATTTCGCACCGCCGCGCCTTCATCCGCTAAGCTCCGGTCGTCGGAGCCCCATCTCATCGCCATACCCATATCGATCGAACCATCTACGCATGCTCACCCTTCCTCCGTAACATGTTCACCCTATATCTCAACCATCGGGTTGATATTAGGCTCGATCTCCCTCCCTCGCATTCTCCGGAGATCCCCAATCCGCCCCACCGTCGCTTCTTTCATTTCCAGCTCCAATAACCCTGACCGGAGCACCACCCCGAAAAGCAGCCTTCTTTTGCAGGTACCCCCATGCAACAGGACCCTCTGACGGACCTCCAACTGATCGGCGGAGTAGCTCTAAGTGGAGATCTCTCATCCCGGCCATACGACCATCATCCGGCTGATCTGCCTCTAGCATTAGATGCGGAGCACCCCTCTGGAGGTGCAGGATCATTTGGGGGCTCGATCAGCCCAACGGATTCGCCCCCATCCTCGATCGAAGTTCACCTCGCACATGTTCATCCACCATCGCCAGCCACCGTCGGATGAGGAACATAGCGCCAGGTTGGATCTGAGCCATTCGTTGCCGTAGCTTTTGGACCGTTGATCTGGCGTACTCTGACACATCTGCACCGCACGTCGTCGACATTCCCTGGAGCGTCAGATCTGAATAGCAGGTGATCTGCACCACACGTTCTCGCATCGTTTAGAGGCCGCCACATGTGCCCATGCCCACGTGACGTGCCTCGGGGGTATATTGCATTATTTCCCTGTCTTTTTCCTACTTTATTATCTAGTCCCAGTAAATAAGTTGTAGTTTGGATATTTTGCATGAGGACCCTTACACTTTTCAATATTTACATTTCAATCCAATTGAGTTGAACTCATGTGCCGTCCCACGTGGTTTTGTGGTGTTTTTGCATGAACTGTCATGAACTTCATGTATGTTACTATTTGAGTAGAACTTTTCTGATATTTGCAAATCTGCCCATGTGCCTGGTTTTATAAGCATGTGCGTCTATTCCCTGGTGATTTTGCATGTTCGACCCTGAGCTTTTTATGCGTATTAATTATTCCTTAAGAACTTTTCAATAATTGCAAGTAGGTCCCTATGTGCTGTCTCTCTTGTTTTTTTTATCAAATAATCATTAAATCAACTCCAAAAATGCCACAAAAATTATCATTAGCTCCTGCTAACATGTAATATTTTTGGTAATTTTTGTGACTCAATTTAATTTTATTTGATATTTTGTAAAAATCAAAAACTCATAAAAAGTGTCTTGTCTACTTTCTAAAATACCAAAAAAATATAAAAATAGTCTCAAAACTTCTATAAAAATTTCTATCTGTTTGTTATAGTTTGTTTTTGTTCTTATGTGATTTTGTTACTTTATCTTTTATAAAAACCCTAAAAATCACAAAAGACTCAAAATCTTGTAAAAATCATTCAAAATTCCAAAAAAATAAAAAAAATGAGATTTTAGTTGTTGTAGTTAGGTCCTTTGATTTACTTCATCACAAAAATCATAATCATGACATTTGGGCACTTTTAGTATTTTAGATTTGCCATTCAGCCTAGGTTGTACATTGTTTTCCTATTTTGTTTTTCTTTCTTTTTTTAAAATCAGATAAAAAACATAAAAATACCATAAAATTACCAAAAACATCTGCATATTTGAAAAATACAAAAACATTTTTATTTCTAATTACTAAGCATTTTTAGTCCTAATAAAAAAATTGTTAAAGTTTGTTTTTATCTTTATCCTTTCATTTGTTTTCTAATTATAAAATATATATAAAAAATAATTGCAAATTAAAAATAACAAAAATATGCCTTTTATTTTCTGATTACCGACTACTTTGTAGGTTTTACTCGTGCTCCTTGTGTTCGATCCTGGTCGTTATACCAGGTTAAATAAATACTGGAGGCCGCTACATTGATTTTCGTGCTTGATTGTTTGGTTTATGTGGTCTTTATTTTCTTATTGATTCCGAATGGGTGATTGAGGTCGCAACGACCTTTGATATCACTTAATCTTGATCGCCCGAGCGCTCACCAGAATGGCGCCGTTGCCGGGAAGAACGGCTTAGTAGTCGCTTTTCAGCGTTCTTCTTTTTATTTGTTTTTAGCTCTATTTGTTATAACTACTTTCTAACCAGTTTCTGTTTCACTTTTTGTATAAAGAACTGCCCGAGGACGCTTTGGAGGAGACCTGTACTCGAGGAGGAGCAGGTTTAGGAGCGGAATTAGTTGTAGCTTATAGATTAGTATAGAGTAGTAGTAGCTTAGTTTACATTGCAGCACTCATTTATTATTGTAATAATACAAGTACACTCAGACTTGCTGGACTTGGCTTATATAGGGGTCTGTTTCGTCGAGCACCGGTGTGCTCGGGGGACGTCACCGCGGTTTTTTGCCTCTTTTGATTTTCTTCGCCTTTTATTTTCTTTGATTCTCGAAGAATTTTGCCCCTAGATCTAGGAATTTCTCTAATTGTGACGTAATTCATTAAGGCCCAATCCTTAATTGTTTTCCTGCACCTATAGATTGTAACTGAACCTACTCAATAAATCAATAATAAAAAGTTAACTTGGTCGCTTGAGTGGTCACATGCCACTGGAGGTCATATACAGCATGTGCAGGATCCGTTGTGGCGGACACCGATCAACATAAGATACTAGACCCCGACCTCTCTCTCTAACCAGCCAACTATCGTTCATCGTGATCATAGAAATTTCTCATCTAAGGTCATTTTCTTCTTGCATCATTTAGATTAGTTTAAATACAGTCTTTAAATTTATGCGTGGATCATCCTACATGTAGAGTGCTGGCGACAGGTACGCATCTCTTACTTTGCATGCATCATAGTGTTTGACCGTGCATCAGCCTTTTCGACTTCTCCCAGTTTTTGGACTTAAAATAATCAGATCGAAACATTAGTTAGATGTGTATTTGCTTATTGAAAAATACCATAAAAAGTGATAACCATAAAATTGGGACTGCTAAACAAACTTGATCCTAAAAGACACCTCACATAAAAATTTGTCTTGGGAGAGTCATCCCCTCATTGTTTGTTTGCTTGCGCGAGAGAGTGACCCGCACACTAGGCTAGAGCCATGTCTGAACTCTCGTCAAACTGCTGGTCTTGGGGTTAGTCGTTCTCCTGTGAGGATCGCTCCGGTCTCCGGTAAAGCGGGCCGTGATATCCTTAACAGAGCGAGTTGATCGGGTAGTTGGTAAACAATCCGCAACTTGTACTGGCTGGGAAACTTCGGAATTGGGCCAGTCTCCTGGGAGCATCAGGTTCCTACCAGCTCACTTAATCGCCCTGTTAGACTGAATTATCACCTAAATAAAATTGACAAGATAAAAGGTCGAGCCTTCACAGTCATCAGCTCCGCGTCGGGTAGGTGAACTGGGGGTTTGACTGTCGATCTTGTTTGTTTCCAGATCCCATCCGCCTTTCTTCCAGATCACGATGATGGGCCGGAGGTCCCTTAGGCAGCCTTTGGCTGCACCGCTTTTGATCACTCTACCCCACTCATCTAGGCAGGTTCGAGAGAGTTTAAACCCACTCTCTGAACCCGAGTTCGATTCCACCCCGTTCCCCCTCGATCACACTTCTTCCAGTCCTGAGGTGCCCAAGAAGAGACCAACACAAATATTCATTCAATTGACAGCACCCGAGTTCGGATCTTTTTCCTTTGCTGAGACCCAAGAGATGGTCAGCAGCGAGGAGCGCACCGATGGGTAGCCCCAGAGTACCACATATGTTCTAGACCAGGGTGCCATCAACAACACACTGTTAGCCTCCCTGAAGAAAATGTAGAGGATGATTAGAGACCAGGGAGCCTTCATGGCAGGGGTACACTGAGAGATGGCACATATACGAGCAAACAGAGGAGAGACAAACAGAGCAGACGGTGGAGAGATTCCAGATTTTGGAGGAGGAGACGGAGGACATCAAGAGGAGCCACAGGAGCCAGTCTGACCAACTAGGCCTATGAAAGAGTTGCACAACCCTGGTGGATATCTTACACACTGTTGGATTCAGCTTTCGATGATTCTGGGAGATTTCAAGCTCCCCCCTCAGACTATCCAGTTGTTGACCAAGTTCCATGGGCTAGCCACCAAGGAGCCGCATCTTCACTTACAATAATTCGAGATGATCTATAGCACTGTCCACGACAAATACTTGGATGAGGACACCATCAAGATGATGGCTTTTCCATTCTCCCTGGTCGATAGAGCATCCTATTGGCCGAAACATTTACGGAGATACGTCACTTCGTGGGAACAACTCCGAAATGAGTACTTGAACAAGTACTATCCACTCGGTCGGACGAATGCAATGTGGGCTCTGATCAACAATTTATCCATGATCCCCAACGAGCAATTCCATGAGGCGCGGGATCATTTCCGTGAGCTCATTGATCGGTGTCTACATCACAATATTTCCAAGTCCAATCTAGTACAAAGCTTCTTTTGTGGGCTGACACCGTAGCTGCAAGGGCTAGTGAATGCTTCTTGTGGGGGCTCCTATTTTGCCAAAGACAAAGGCCAGGTCTAGGCCATCTATGAGGAAATGGTCGAGAACTACACAGTGATGTCTTAGACCATGATCTACACTCAGGGGAAGCCTCCACCCCAGGACATGACCTATCACATGATATCACAGGTTGATGCGGGTCCATCTACCTCTTCTTCAGCAGCCGCAACACAGGCAGAGTCATTGGCCGTTGATATGGGCATCATCAGCGAGAAGCTGGACCGCATTGAGATCATCGAGAAGAAGCAGTGACAGGGCATTACTAAGATCGATCAGTTGGCACGGACTTTGAGTGACCTGAAGACCCAGATCATGTGTCTCCAGGAGGCACAGATGGCTTCTCAGCCCCATCTCAGGTCACGGGCTGATCCTAGTAGCATCTCATCCCAACACTCTGCCACGATTCGTCAGGTTCACCACATACAGGCGGAGCCATACCAGCAGTTGCAGCATTAGTACCCTCAGCCACCGCCATCTCAGGACACTCAGATGGTGGTGTATCAACAAAATCAGCTACAGGCAGTTCTTCCTCCATACCCCTACGAGCAGGAGCTGTTGATGGAAGTCAACGGATTTGGTACGACCGATAGCAGCCTAGAATCCGCCGAGATCATCCCGAATTTAGGTGGTCGACTGGAGGTGCCTCATCCCAGCAGCAACCTCCAGCTCAGGGTGGACAGTTCGGCCAACAGTCATAGCACCAACCCCAGTCCTCTCACCAACCACAACAGCAGCATTTCAAGCCAGGTCCCCGTCCCTGCCAGCAGGGACAACAGTGGAGGCAGCACTAGTAACAACCTCAGCAGTATTCTCAACCTCCCCCTCACCAGTTCCAGCAGCAGCCTCCCTTTCAGTGAGGCAACCTGTCCGGTTCTCATGGGCCATCCTATGAGAACCCTTCTCTTGATGATCTAACATGCCTACTCTCAGACCAGTAGGCCACATTCAGGTGGGAGATGGACAAGATCCGCTAGGAGATGAGGGAGATCATCAAAGGAAAGGCCACCATACCCGCTCAGATCAAGCCCAACTCGAATAATCTAAAAAGAAAATCTGAGCAGGTACAGTTCACAGAGACTACCACTCCTAGTGATTTATTAGGTGACATTGCTTCATATATATTTGATGCTGACTTTGTTACACTTAGGAGCGGTAGGATGCCAATCGACGGCGCCTCGTCTGAGCGACAACACCACGAGGATGCAGGAGCACCAGGCGAGGAGGATAGTGGTGCTGATGCCGCTAAGGATGATGATGATGACGGTGGTATTGACGCCACCAAGGATGGTGATCCAGCCGACGGTACTGAGGTCATCGCTTCTCCAGATGCAGAGGGTGGTACTAATGCCACCAGATTCCATGATGCTGAGCCTGAGTGCGGTGCTGATGCCGCAACACCTAATGTCGTGGGTGGTACTGAGGCCTCCCCTTCCATTCCAATAGTGTTTTCTCCAGTTTTTGTACCCCAGTACTATATGAAAAACACCAAAAAATTAAAAAAGGAAAGGTTTCTTCATCTTCGAATCCGTATGTGATGATTGATGATACTTGTATGAATTTCATGCCTTCGCAACAATAGGAACCTCTTCCTAGCCCTCTATCTGAGGAGGTCCCAACCATCCCCTTCTCCCAAGCACCCCGCTTGGCGAAGGGGAATAAAAAAGAAAATCCAAAAAAAAGATCAACTGCTAGTTTCAGCCAGATGACTCTACAGGAGACACTTGAGCACATCCCTCTATTCCAGAAGAAATTGAGAGAGAAGACCACTGTCCGTAGGAAGAAGAGGAACCATCATGCAGAGATCCATGTGCTGACCCGTGCCACTTTCTTTGGTATCAGAATTGTCTGCCAGCCAAGAGGCTAGATGGAGGAGCTCCCTATGTCAGATTCCATATTCATGAGCAGAGATTCGACCGTACTCTATTAGACAACGGCTCTTCTGTCAACTTCCTTCCGACAGCCTTACTCGATTGATTCAAGTTTGGCCCTCTTCGATAAAGCAAGACAGTCCTTCAGTTTGCTGACAGATCTGTCAAGAGGCCGAAGGGGTTGTTGAAGGACGTGGTCGTCATAATTCAGGGCTTGAAATTCCCCGTGGACTTCGTTGTGTTGGACATGGAGATCCCTGAATCTGTGACCGATACCCCCATCATTCTAGGACGTCCATTATTGGCCACAGCCAAGGTAGTGTCTGACCATGATAGTGAGAAGGTGTACTTTCACGTCAAGGGCGAAAGTATACAAATAGTGACAATCAATGAGACTAGAGCGAGAGATTCAGCTTGCTCAGAGCAGTTCAGTGACACAGAGCAGACGACAGAGGCAGAGCGAGATATCCACCAGGAGTGCGACTTTGTGATCAATAATGATGAAGCCGCTTGGTCCGATCCTATTTTGCGAGCCCTTCTCTCACCTTCAGATACTATAGATCTACAATTTTCAGTAGAGGAGAGTTCGAAGAGCACACTCTTGGCTGAGGACACTGTTGAGGCTGATGACCACATTCAAGATAGCGAGGCAGATTTTATATCTTGTGATTCCGATTCAGTTCCCTTAGATTCAGACATAGACTGGACAGAGTTTGATGATCTATTGCCTTGTCTGATTTTTCCAGAGCCAGCAGCTTGGGTGGAGGTCGTGCCAGCACTGAGTACAAATTTATCAGCAGGGCAGTCTTCACCAGTTTTGTATGATCAGTGAGAGTTCTCTTATTCATATCTTGTTGCATTCACTCAGGCCTTTCAGAAGCCAGATTTGCCAGTTCCCAGTTTCCCTGAACTGAAGCCTTTGCCACAGTCGCTGAAGTATAGATTCCATGCGGGTGAGCATGAGATGTACCTAGTCATCATCTCAGCAGATTTGACTGGAGAGCAAGAATCTCGATTGATGGAGGTTCTTAAAAAGAATCGCAAGGCAATAGGATGGAGCCTAGCTGATCTCCAGGGGATAAGTCCAGCCATGTGCTCTCACCATATCTATCTCGAAGAGGACGCGAAGCCGTCGCGTGAGTTCCAACAATGGCTGAACCTGAATCTTCGAGAGGTAGTCATGAAAGAAATATCGAAATGGTGGAGCGCCAATTTTATCTACCCCATCTCCGACTCCAAGTGGACTATTCCACTACATGTGGTAACCAAGAATATGGGCATCACTACAGTTGTGAGTGAGTCTGGAGAGGAGATAACTACCCAGGTACCCACTTCTTGTAGGGTCTGTGTGGACTACATATGATTGAATCAGACCACCAAGAAGGATCATTTTCCGTTGTATTTATTGATCAGATTATAGAAAGGCTAGATGGGAAGATTCATTACTGCTTCCTTGACGGGTACTCCGGATACAATAAGGTAGACATAGTGCCCGAAGACCAGGACAAAATGACATTCATCTGTCCGTTTGGGATTTATGCTTTCAGACGGATGCCCTTTGGTTTATGTAATGCCCCAGCGACATTCCAAAGGTGCATGTTGTCCATTTTCTCGAACATGGTGGGTGACTGTTTAGAGGTCTTCATGGATGACTTTTCGGTCTACGACAATGGATTTGATGCTTGTCTTGACTGTCTAGATCGGGTTCTTCAGCGTTGCATAGAGGTCCATCTTGTTCTATTTTGAGAGAATAGTCAGTTCATGGTGACTCAGGGGACGGTGCTTGGTCATATAATCTCCAACAGTGGCATGGAGGATGATCCGACCAAGGTGGATATCATCAGGAAACTCAATCCACCGTCCAACCTGCGATAGTTACGGTCTTTTCTGGGGCATGTTGGTTTTTACCGATGTTTCATTCATGACTTCAGCAGGATTGCCCGACCGTTGATTGATCTGTTGACAAAGGATGCCAAGTTCATTGCAAATGATAAATGTCTTGCGTCATTTGAGACTCTCAAGAGCTTAGTTGTTGAGGCTCCTGTCCTTCAGCCACCTGATTGGTTTCTCCCATTAGAGATCATGATGGATGCCTCCGATTTTTCCATAATGGTCGTGTTGGGATTGAGGAGGGATGGAGTGCCATTTGCCATTCACTATGTTAGCCGTACATTGGATGCCACGTAGCGGAATTACACTGTTACAGAGAAAGAGATGCTAGCTGTAGTCTTTGCCCTGGACAAATTCAAATCGTATATTCTTTGATTTAAAGTGACTATCTTTACTAATCATACCGCCACCAGGTATCTTATGGCTAAGAAGGATGCCAAAGAGAGATTGACTAGATGGATCATTCTGCTCCAGGAGTTTGATATTGAGATTAAGGATAAACTTGGAGTCATGAATGTGGTGGCGGATGATGAACACAGAAAAGCCGAGCAAGCAAGGTAGATCAGGTATATCTCAAATGGTCGTTGCGACCGCAATCGCTCGTGTGTCAATCAAGAAAAAGAGACCACCAAATAAGATAAAATCAACTCAAAATCAAATAGCGGTCTTGCTATTATTTTAACCTGGTATAGCGACCATGGTCGAACACAAGGAGCACGTGATGGCCTCGCGGCCTACGAAGTAGTCTCAAAAATAAAATAAAATAAAATAAAAGACAAGTGTTTTTGGTGGATTTTTAATTGTTTTTAATTTTTTTTGGTTTTTTAAAGAATTAAGAAAATAAGGAAAACAAAGAAACAATCCAATTCTACAATTTATTTAATGCATCAAAAGTCAATCAAAAATTCCAATAAAAATGTTTTTGTGTATTTTATGATTTTTACTATTTTTAGTGAATTTTTGGGATTTTTCTGATTTTTATTTAATTTTCTAAAAATAAAACAATGCAAGAAACTAAAGGTACTGTCCAGCCGAGCTTAAGAGACTTAGATAAAATATCTAAAATCCCCAATAAGCCTGGAGGTAATTTTCCTGTAAAGAGGAAGAAACGAGGAAAATTTAAGCACCTTAATATTGTTTTTGGTTTTTTAGATTAATTATTAGAATTTTTATAAGATTTTTAGTGTTTTCTAATTTTTATAAGTTTTATAAAATGAAAAATGGCCAAATTGGCCAGAAAATCAAACACAACACAAGAAATAGTAGCTAATTTTTTTGTAATTTTTAGACGAATTTTAATATTTTTTGTGAATTTTTAAATCAAACAGTAAGAAAAAAGGATGTTTTTGATTTTTTAAAAATATCAAATAACAACAAAAATGTCCCCAAAAATTCTAGAAAGATTTACAACATGGCAGGAGCCATGTATCCAATTTTCATTGAATTTGGAGTAAGTTTGATATTTTATTCAAAAATAAAACCTAGGTATAGTGCATAGGGACCTGTATGTAATTACTCAAAGTTACAGGGGGTCCGGTGCAAAATTCCCATCATACAGGGACCTATTTGCAAACAAAACCAAGTTCTGGGACTAATTGGTAACAGGTACCAAAAGTCCGAGGACCTGAGTGTAAATTACCCACAAATAAAACGCACATGCGCATAAAAACTACTCACAGGGGCATATCTGCAAATATCCAAAAGTATTCATTCATTTCATAACATCCAGGAACTACAGGGCTAATTATGCAAATATCCCAAAAAGGCACGTGTCGATGCACGTGCTACGCCACACACAGGGGTATATATGCAATAAGCAAACAAGACAGGGTCCAACATGCAAAAATACCAACGTAAATAAAATTCTAAAAATATTTACAGGACTAAACTGAAATCAAACTAAACTAAGGGCCTAAGGTGTAAATTACCCTTTATTACGCAAGCCGGCGGATGGGTGCCACGTGGTGGATCGAACGGTCGAGGACGAGTGGCACTCCAACGCTGGACTCCTCGGGCTGATCGGACGGCAAAGGCGTCGCCACGTGGAAGATCGCATGGTGGAGGGACGATGCGGCTAAACCTCAGGCATCAACGGTCCAGATCGCCCCTCCCAAGATAGGAAGGCACTGGACGCTCCTCGGATGAACGGTCAGGATCAAGACTGGAGCTCGGGGTCGATCGGACATCTCTGAAGGATGGAGGAAGAACTGGGCTCCGGCGAACTTCGCCGAGCTCGTGACGGCGCTGGTCTCCTCCTGGAAGGCCTCTGATGATCGGAGAAGGAGCGTGGAAGACTTCTGCGTCGAATGGAGGCATCCGATGACTCGATGGATGTTTGAGAAGATCTGGCGAGTCCGGCGGAGGCGGAGCTGCTGGACCAAATGGTCCAAGCCCTCAGATGGGCGTGGATGTACCTGCAAAGTGCATCAGCAAACTCGCGGGTCGAGGGCAAACTGCCTCGACCCCGTTAGGCGTGGTTATAGTGAACGGTGAGGCATGGTGGTCGAGCTCCGGCGAGAGGTGGACGGAGGAGCTCGAATCCCCAGCTCCTGTGCGACCTGGGTTGAGCGGAGGGGCGTAGAACGTGCGTGGGAGGAAGGCGAGTGCGATGGGGGATTCCGATGATCGAACGGGAGGGTGAGATGGTCGGAATCAGCGAAGGTCGGCGACGGCGCGAATTGGGGCTAAATCAAAATCAGAGAAAATGGGATAGAATCTAAGCTACCTAGGTGGTCGAGTCGACTAGGGAAGAGCAGCTGGTGCTCTGGGTCCTTGCCTCGAGGACCGTCATCGTCTGAGGCTCGAGCTCCTGCTCTGGGCGGAGCACGGCGGCGCTAGCTCGCCGGATCAGTGGTTCGAGCACCCTCTACCTCGCCGCTACACCTCCGGGGCAAGCTGTCACTCTCGCACGGAAGATGGAGGTCACTGGGTGGAGGAATGACGATCCAAAGATGCGGAATGAAGTGGCAGAGCTGGGACTTTATACTTCTAGGGGTCCGGCTATCGGGAGGTTGGGCGAGCAGCTCAGAGCGTGGATCCCCAAAATCCACCCCGGGCGTGGATCAGGGATGATCAAGCACGGATTAGAGCCTGGAGTTAACGGATTCCAAAATCGGATCGAGTGTGCGAAATGTCGAGAAGTCGGGTTGCGGGCACGGATCCGGGACGGGATGGTCCTGGGGAGGGGGGGAGTTGACCGGGGGGTCAACGTCCCCGTGGACCAGTGGAAGCAGGCCACGTGGAAAATATTTAGAAATTCAATTAAAAATAGCAAATGGCCGAATTATTAAAAAGTCAAAACATGAAATATTTTTGTTTTAATTTTTTTTTCTATTTTTTGGGTGATTTTTAATTAATTTTTCAAAATAAAATGAGGTATTTACACTATATAGCTATATATAGGTATATGTACAATATGTCTTTTTAATTTTTGATTTTTAATTTGTTATTTTTATACATTTTTATTCCTATTTTATATTTTATTTATTTATATCATAAAACTAGGAATAAAAAGATATTTTTATTTTATTTTTATTATTTATATACATAGGTGAAATAAATACATATGTACATATATGTGCATGGTATATTTACAATGTATTTTATAATTTTTAATTTTGTTCTTTTCATTTTGTTTTTGTTTTAATTGTTTCTATTTTATTTATTTACAACATAAAAAGTAGAATATATACAAATTTTATAAAAATTAATTTTATTTATTTATAAGGTGAAATAAATATAGGAGTGGCTATGTACATGATGAATATGCACAAGGTGAAGGTTTTTGTTTTCTTTTTATTTTTACATTTTTATTTTGATTTTTATATTTATAAATATATACAAGTATTTACAAGCCCATTTTAGTTTCTTTTTGGAGGAAAATATTTTTATTATATTTACAAATATATTTACACACATGAGCCCCTATCTCCCTCTACTTTGGCTTTTATGCGGTCAGGCCCATGCTGAGCCCTTCCTTGGGTTAGGTTGCTCAATATTTATTCTAAATATTTCCCTCTTTTTCTTTTTGATCTTTATTCTTTTATTTTTGCACAAAAACATGCTAATTATTACTTTTTACACCATGCATGCTTTTGGTAATTATTTGTATTTACAAATATATACATGCATTTGCAAAGGTTTTTGTAGCTAAAATATAAGAATAAAGAGTGATGAATGAGTATTCATCACCCCCCTATACTTAACTTTGCTAGTCCCTTAGCAAACACTTATTTGAAAAAGAAGTGAAAAAGAAGAAAGAAAAAGAAAAAGAGAAGAATGTACATGGATCAAGGGTGATTATTAAACTTGCCTTCATTAACTTTAGGTATGGAGCTCGATCAGATCTTTGGATTATTAATGTGTCGGAACCTTATTTGGACTTAAGCCTAAAACTCAACAGCCTCTAAGTTCCACTAATCTCTAATCAAGACTCCTCAATGCTCCAGATCAGAACAAGTCATCAATCACAAACCCTGAAGACCATGAATCTTTCCTTGTCCAGTGAATGTGAGGTATAAGCTCTCCACCTCAGAAATGGCAACTTGACAACCCTCCCCAACAAGGTAATTCTATGACCTCAATCTGGCCACTCTTTCCTCGAGGAGCGGGGTATTCACTTCTAAGTTCAAGTTCATCCGGCTCAAGAAGAGGAGGAAGAAGAGAATGGACCATGGCCAGTGTAGCCATGTATCCTTGGGAGCTTGACCAGTGTAGCGAAGTCTCCCTGCTGCAAGCTACATAAGGTAGGACATGGATCTCAAGCTTTGCTTATTGCACTCTATATACATACTCCGGTGGGATTATCATTTTCTCTCAGACCCACCACTTTTTTGGAGTTATTTTCTTTTTGCATTTTTTTCTTTTTTCAAGTGCATCTATACAACATATACATGTGCAGCATATATACAAGGAGTTTTTCCTCTTGAGCTAGTAGACTATCCCTCTTTTGAAGCTTTATTGCAACCCACAACTCCCGTCGTTAGACCTCATGGCAACCAGACCAAGTTGAGACGCACTTCCTTCACTAAAAGAAGAAGAGAGGTTCCGCCTAGAAGTACTATCCTCATATGCTACCCCAAGTCAAGGAAGACTGCCTCCTCACCACCTCATCCGTAGAGAGCTCGGTGCAAAGTGTTGATGTCCAAGTAAAGACATTGTCTATATGAGTCATGTGTTGTTGTTAAGTGCTCTAATTAGGCTCATTGAGATGACATGTGATCATAGCCTAGTGGACTCAAAGAATTAAGTCACTATGGACCTGAAAAGCCTTAAACCTAAGCCCTATAAGGTTCCTCTTATAAATTAGGTGGATTAAGATCTTAATCAAGCTCCATTTCCCAATTTAATTCTAGGCTAGTTTAAATGTCAACTATCATCCAAAAAAACTATATACATATGTACAAAAGATGCAATTTACACAAACTTTTACAAACATGCAAAATTTTTGAAAAATGTTTTGAAATCATGAATGGATGATGCATGAAGTGCAAGTTTTGCAAAAGGTATTTACACACATTTACACAAGATTTTTGCAAACTTTTGATTTTCAAAACATTTTGGAAAAATTTTGTACTATATACATAATTTTGATAAGAAAATATTTACACAAGCTTTACACAAAAGGTTTTTGAAAACATTTTTACAAAAATAATTTGTACACTAGCTACTTATGTGCAAATAAAAGAATGTTTATGTACATGAAATTTTTTTTAATTTTTGTGGTTTTTAAGATTTTTAGCCATTTTATTTATTTACACACTCACACAAAGTACGAGTTATGGCTAAAGTATATATGAAATATATACACACCCCCCTATACTTAGCTCGAACGATGTCCTCAGAGTCAAGAGCGATGAAGAAGACATAACTCGTGCTAGGTATAGGGAAGTGAAAAGGAAGGCTATATACAAAGACGAATGAATATCAAGAGACTCTCGGCTTTTCCCCCTATACTTAGGATTAAGTAATCCTCGGTATAGGAGGTTGTTAACTAAGGGAAAACCGAGTGGAGAATGTACAGGGTCTACCCCCCCTATACTTAGGGTAAAATATCCCTAAGTATAGGCAACAAAATAGGGGTAGACATAAACAAAAGGAAACTCAAAGGTCCTACATCCCCCCTATACTTAGGGTAAAGTGCACCCTAAGTATAGCATAATCAAAAGATGAAGAAAGGGATGTGGGACTAAAGAATGTGATGATATGGACATCTGGATCTATACAAGTCGAAAGATCTGTGAAAATCAGGCATGAAATGCCATAGATGTGAGTCAAAAGACCACATCTCACGCAAAATGAATTGGGGCAACATCAACGACCCGCGGCTCATGATCTAGAAATGGCTTGAGCCGCTGGCCGTTCACTCGAAAGGTACTCTCAGAAGACAACTCGGATATATCAATGCTACCGTTGTCGTGTACCTTTCTCACCAGATAAGGTCCCTTCCACTTACTCTGTAGCTTCCCTGGAAATAAACGAAGCCTCGCATCAAACAGCCATACTCTCTGTCCCGGCTCAAAATGCTTGTGGCTGATGTGAGAATCATGCCACTCCTTCACTCTCTCCTTATAATGTAGGCTGTTTGAGAAGGCGGTATCTCTCAACTCCTCCAGGGCTGCTAACTCTGCCCTCCTCTGGTCTCCTACACCATCTGGATCCATAAGTATCTCAGTGACTGCCCAAAGTGACCTGTGCCTCAACTCAACAGGCAAATGGCACGGCTTGCCATACACGAGGCGAAAGGGAGATGTGCCCAATGGTGTCTTGAAAGACGTCCTATATGCCCACAAGACCGAGTCCAAAAGCTGTGACCAATCCTTTCGATCAGGGCAGACGACTTTCTGCAATATAGTCTTGATCTCCCTGTTCGACACCTCGGCTAGACCATTCGTCTGTGGATGGTAAGGTGTAGAAACGCGATGGTCTATGCCGAACTCGCTAGCAAGGGCCTTCACCTGGTCGTTGATGAAATGAGACCCCCCATCTGAAATTAAAACTCGAGGAACCCCGAACCGCATGATGATGTGCTTCCTCAAAAATCTACAAACTGTCCTCGCATCAGCGGCTCGGGCGGGGATAGCCTCAACCCAACGACTAACATAATCTACGGCCAACCGAATGTACTCAAATCCCTGAATCTTAGGGAATGGAGCCATGAAATCGATGCCCCATGCGTCAAAAACCTCACAGAAGTGAATGGGCTGCATCGACATCATATCACGCTGTCCACAAGTGCCCATCCTCTGACAGTCAGTATACCTCTTCACGAACTCATCAGAGTCCTTGAAGAGGGTAGGCCACCACAAGCTGGATTGGAGCACTTTCTGTGCCATTCTCCTCCCAGAATGATGTCCTCCTGCCTCAAGCTTGTGGCAGTATGTGAGGACGCTATGGTGCTCCTCCTGAGGAATGCACCTACGCCAGACGCTATCCCCTCCTTCGTGGTAAAGGATGGGATCCTCCCAGTGGTAGGACTTGGCCTTCGCAAGGAAGGTCTCAAGCCTCTGCCTGGGCCAATCTTGTGGGACTTTCCCAGCAACGAGAAAGTTCACAATATCGGCATACCATGGGAGTGAGGCGATAGCAAGGATCGCCTCATCTGGGAAGGTCTCACAAATGGGATCAATATGCTCGGACTCCTCAGGCTGCTCTAAACGGGAGAGATGATCTGCCAACACATTCTTGACTCTAGGCTTATCCTTGATCTCAATGTCGAACACCTGGAGTAGAAGGATCCATCTAGTCAATCTGGCCTTGGCATCCTTCTTTGCCATGAGGTATCGGATGGCGATGTGATCAGTATACAAGGTCACTCTAGATCCAATGATATAAGATCTGAACTTATCTAGGGCGAACACTACGGCTAGCATCTCCTCTGTGACCGTATAATTCCGCTGTGCGGAATCCAATATGCGGCTAGCGTAGTGGATAGAAAAGGGGACTCCATCCCTCCTCTATCCCAGCATGGCCCCCACGGCAAAATCGGAGGCATCCGTCATGATCTCGAATGGGAGAGACCAATCAGGCGGCTGAAGAACAGGAGCCTCTATAACACACAGCTTGAGAGTCTCGAAGGACGAAAGACACTTATCATCGACAAGGAACTCGGTGTCTTTCGTCAAGAGGTCGGTCAACGGCCGGGCAATCCTGCTGAAATCATGAATAAATCGTCGGTAGAAACCGACGTGCCCCAGAAATGACCGTAACTGCCACATATTGGACGACGGTGCGAGTTTTCTAATGACATCTACCTTGACCGGATCTACCTCCATTCCCCTGTTGGAGATGATGTGGCCAAGCATCGTCCCTTGAGTCACCATGAAGTGACTCTTCTCCCAAGACAACACCAAATGGACCTCTATACATCGCTGGAGTACTCGGTCTAGGCAGTCAAGACAGGAATCGAATCCGTCGCCGTAAACCGAGAAATCGTCCATGAAGACCTCCAAACACTTCCCTACCATGTCCGAAAAGATCGACAGCATGCATCTCTGAAATGTCGCAGGGGCATTGCATATCCCAAATGGCATGCGTCGGAAGGCGTATGTGCCGAAGGGACAGGTAAAGGTGGTCTTCTCCTGGTCCTCAGGAGCGATGGCCACCTGGTTGTAGCCCGAGTACCCATCCAGAAAACAACAATGGTTCTTCCCTGCCAGTCTCTCAATGATCTGGTCAATAAAAGGCAGGGGGAAATGATCCTTCTTGGTGGCCTGGTTGAGTCTCCTGTAGTCAACACAGACCCGCCAAGAGGTGGGTACTCGTGTAGCAATCTCCTCTCTCGACTCACTGATCACAGTCGTGATGCCCGTCTTCTTGGGCACCACATGCAAGGGGCTGACCCACTTGGAGTCGGAAATGGGAAAAATAAAATCTGTGCTCCACCATTTTGAGATTTCCTTCATGACAACCTCTCTCAGATTGGGGTTCAACCGCCGCTGGAACTCACGCGACGGCTTCTCCCCATCCTCGAGATAGATATGGTGGGAGCAACGTGATGGACTAATCCCATGGAGATCTACTACGCTCCATCTGATTGCCTTGCGGTTCTTTTCAAGAACCCCCATCAAACGGGATTCTTGCTCTCCAGTCAGATCGGCGGAGATGATGACTGGGTACATCTCAGGCTCGCCCGTAAGGAATCGATACTTCAGCGAAGTAGGGAGCAGCTTCAGCTCTGGACAGCTGGGTGCTGGTGGATATGGCCTCTGAAGTGTCTCTGTGTATGCTGCCAAATCTGTATGGAACTGAAACTCTCTCTCAATCTCAGGAACTGGAGAAGGCTGCTCTGAGTGATTGTCTCTGCTAGGCTCGGCATCTACCTCCTCCTCAGCTGTAGGCTCTGTGGAACTCACGTCTGGCATGTAATCCTCGCAATCTGCCCAATCAGACTCTAAATCCGAGGGATCTGCATCAACAAAGGTGTCATCAGCACCACCGTCACACAAGGTGGCCTCAGTACCACCATCCTCACTAAACTCCGTGTCGCGGTCGAGAACCGGCTCTGCTGCCACTGAAGTATCCTGAACCAAGAATGTGCTCTCCAAGCTCTCCTCTGTTGTCATCTCGGCATCAGCTGTGTCTGAAAATGAGAGGATGGCCTGTGCTGCTGGATCTGCCCATGCTGCCTCATCGTCCGTGATCACAAAATCACAGTCCTGGTGGATGTCTAACCCGGCATCTGTCAGCTGCTCTGAATCTGAACTGGTCTCTGAGCATGATCTGTCTCTGGCTCTGTAGTCCTCGACCGTCTCTATTTGTACACTTTCGCCCTCGACGCGAAAGTATACCTTCTCGCTATCATGGTCAGTCACCACCTTGGCTGTGGCCAAGAACGGACGACCGAGAATGATGGGGGTATCGGTCACTGAATCAGGGATCTCCATGTCCAACACTACGAAGTCCACAGGGAATTGCAGTCCCTGAATAGTGACGACAACGTCTCGTAACAACCCCTTTGGCCTATTGGCAGATCGATCAGCAAATTGAAGGACTGTCCTGCTCTGTCTAAGAGTGCCCAATTCGAAGCGGTCGAGAAGGGCTGCCGGAAGGAGGTTGATAGACGATCCGCTATCCAATAGAGTCCGGTCGAATCTCTGCTCTCTAATGTGACACCTGACATAAGGGGCTCCTGAATCTGGCCTCTTGGCCGACAGACGGTTCTGAATCGCGAAACACGTGGCTTTCGTCAGCACATGGATCTCTGAGTGGTGGTTCCTCCTCTTCCTCCTGACTGTAGTCCTGTCTCTCAACGAACGCTGAAGAAGGGGGATGTGCTGCAAAGCCTCCTGAAGGGTCAGTTGTATGTGGAATCTATCAATCATGTTCTAGCTGAACTCCTCCTGCTTTCTCTTTTTTGGATCTTTTTCTTTTTTCTTCCCCTTCCCCGTCTGAAGGGCTCTAGGGAAGGGTATCACTAGGTCCTTCTCAGATGAAGGACTAGGAAAAGGTCTAGACGGCTCGACGGTCGGATCCGCACATACATCAAGAACCACAGTGGGACCAGAAAAACCAAACCTTTTCCTTTATTCACAACATAGTTCCGAGATACATCAGAATGAGGAAAAACTACAGCTTTCTCAGAATGAACTCTGGTGGTCTCAGTACCACCACTGTCTGGCTCAACTAGACGTCTCGCGGCCTCAGTACCGTGCTCTGGCTCGGCATCAGGAGTGGCCTCAGTACCACCTCCTCGAACTGGTGAAATAGCGGCCTCAGCACCGCCTGGGGAATCAGCATCCTTGGTGACATCAGTACCACCATCATCAACATGAGCGGCCTCAGTACTGCTCTCCTGCTCCTCATCTGGCGCCCTAGGTGTGTCCTCGTGATGTCGCTCAGACGAGGCGCCGTCGCCGGCTGGTGTCCTACCGCTCCTAAGTGTAACAAAATCAACATCAAAAAGATCTGCAGACATATCATCAAATGGATCACTAGGAGTGGCATGCTCAGTGTAAGCTACCTGCTCAGACTTCCGCTTCAGGCTGTTGGGATTCGGCTCGATCTGGGCAGGGATGACAACCTTCCCTCTCACAATGTCCCACATCTCCTGGCGGAACTCGTCCATCTCCCGTCTGAAAGTAGCCTGCTGGTCCGTGAGGAGGCGGGCTATGTCGTCCAAGGTGGGGCTCTCGTATGGTGGACCATGAGAGCCCGACGGGTAGCCTCTTTGGTAATGAGGCTGCTGGAACTGGTGCTGCTGCTGCTGAGAGGGGAAAGTAGGTGGATGCTGCTGTTGGTGAGGCTGCTCACGCCTCCAAGACTGTCCCTGCTGATAGGGACGAGGAACGTAGGATGACTGCTGCTGCTGCTGTGAAGGGTAGACTGGGGGCTGCTGCTGCGGCTAGTGATCTCTCTGCTGACTGTACTGGCCTCCCTGACCAGATGGCTGCTGCTGGGGCTGGGCACCTCCGTTCCCCCACCTGAATCCGGGATGGTCTCGTCGGATTCCAGGCTGAGGGCGGTCATACCAAATCCCGTTGACATCCATCAACGGCTCTGCATCGTACTGGGCTGGCGGGAGTACTGCCAAAGGCTGATCAGGCTAGTATACCACCATCTGCAAGTCTGGAGATGGTGGTGACTGGTAGGTGGGTTGCGGCTACTGGTACGGCTCTGCCTGTACAAGGTGAACCTGTCTAGGCTGCTGGTATGAGCTGGAGCGCTGGGACGAGCTGCTGCTGCTGCCGTGATCGCCTCGCGACTGAAGACGGGGCTGTGGAGCCGTCTGTGCCTCCTGGAGACACATGAGCTGGGTCTTCATGTCGCTCAGAGTCTATGCCATCTGCTCCATCTGAGTGATGCCCTGGCACTGCTTCTTCTCAATCAGCTCCATCCAATCCAACTTCTCGCTAATGATACCCATATCCGCAGCGGATGACTCTGCCTGTGTTGTTGCTACTGCGGACGAACTGGATGGACCGGCGTCGACCCGTGCTATCCTCTGGTATTGCACGGGTCCTGGCTGCTGCTGGGGTCTGCCCTGAGTATACAACCTGGTCTGGGACATCACCATATAGTTCTCGGCCATCTCCTCGTAGATGGCCCAGACCTGGTCGTGATCCTTGGCGAAATACGACCCGCCACAAGAAGCGTTCACCAAGCCCTGGAGCTCTGGTGTCAGACCGCTGAAGAAGCTCTGCACAAGGTTGGGCTTCGAAATGTCATGGTGCGGGCATCGATCAGTCAGCTCACGGAACCTCTCCCATGCCTCATGGAATTGCTCGTTGGGGAGCATGGAGAAGTTGCTGATGAGGGCTCTCGCTGCATTGGTCCGTCGAGTGGATAGTACTTGTGTAAGTACTCGGTGCGGAGCTGCTCCCAAGTGTATACAAACTTACCCAAGTGCTTCAGCCAAGTGGTTGCTCTGTCTGCCAAGGAAAAGGGGAAGGCGATCATCAAAATCGTATCCTGGTCCACCTGACGATCGTGGACAGTACTGCAGATCATGAGGAACTCCTGGAGGTAGAGATGGGGCTCCTCAGTAGCGAGCCCGTGGAAGCGGGGGAGTAACTGCAAGGTGTTCGGGGGGAACTTGAAGTCCCCCACGATCGCTGGAAGTACGACCCAGTGGTGCATCAGCGTCGATCCGGGGTTGTGCAACTCCCGCATCGGTCTCGGTGGCTCTCCTCTGCCCGCCGCGGCGGCTGCTGCTGCTGCTGCGGCTGCTGCGTCTGCATCATCTGGGATCCTCGGCCCATCTCTCCTCTGCTCTCGCTCTGCTCTCTCTTCTCTCATCTGCTCCATCTCTCTCCTCATATCAAGCATGAATGCCCCCTGATCCCTCAACTGCTGCTGAACGGTCTTGAGGGGGGCGATCATGGTGGAGTTGATCGTGCCCTGGTCCAACACAAAGTGCTCAGGCTGTGGACCTCGGGAGCGATCCTCTGAACTGTCGGCCATGGCGTCTGCAAAATCAAATGAGCCAAACTCAAGTGTTGATAAATCTGCCAATCTCTCCTCTGGCTCAGGTCTCTCGGAACCGAAAGAAAGGGGGTCAAGGGGGAACAGGGCAGAATCATACTCGGGCTCGGAGAACTGGTCTCGGCTCTCGCGGGCCAACCTAGATGAACGGGTAGACGTGCCCGAAAGCGGTGCAGCCAGAGGCTGCCTAAGAGATCGTCTACCCATCATCGTGATCTGGCGAGTAAGGCGGATGGGATCTGGAGAAACTATGATCAGAATACAAACCCCTGAGTTCACCAACGCAACGTGAGCTGAAGACCGTAAAGGCTCGGTCGGATTATCTTGTCAAATTTTATTTTGGTGAACAAACAATCTATCAGAGCGATTACGTGACCTGCTGGGATACCCGATGCTACCCCAACCGACTGGCTCGCACGAAAGAGTCGGTAATCAGTCAGGAATAGCACCGGAGGGCTCTACCTAGTGAACGGGTCACTCTCTCGCACAAGCAAACCAACAATGAGGGGGGTTGCTCTCCCCAAGACAGATTTTTAGGTCAAGTGTCTTTTAGGGTCAATAGTTTTAGCAGTCCCAATTTTATTGTTTTTCTTTTTAATATTTTTCAATAAAAACAAAGGCCTAACAAATTTTTCGGTTCTCCTTATTATTAAGTCAAAAACAGGGGGAGAAGACGAAAAAGCCGATGCACGATGAAATCAATGATGCATGCAAAGATAGAAATGCGTACCTGTCTCCAGCACTCTACATGCAAGTGATCCGCGCAGAAATGTAAAGACTGAAATAAACTACCTATATGGTGCAACGGTGAAAACCCGAGTCCTAAACAAGCAATTCTACTCGAAGAACCGTCTAACTGGTCACCGATCCTTTAAGCCAAAGGTCCGGTCTCGGTCTACCCCTCCTCCTCCCGACACATCGGGTTCAGGAGCAGCGCTTGGCAGGGCAGGCTACGGCACGTAGGCTACGAAGGGAGCGAGTCAGTTATTTTTATTAATGAATTATTAGTAGGTCCAATTAATTAAGTGTGGGGATCCTACTAGTTACGACACAGTCAAGCAGAAAATCCTAAGTCTAGGGGCTCGAGAAAAACCGCTGAAAACCGTAAAAGGCAGCTAAGAAAACAAAAGCCGCGAAAAAGCCGCGAAAAGTCTTAAGGGTCCCCCGAGCACATCGGTGCTCGGCGAAACAGACCCGCTAGTCAAGCCAAGTCCAAAGTGTTTGAGTCTGTCCCTGTATTATTACAATAATCAAATAAAATAAAAATAAAGTCTAAACTAATCCTACTCTAATCCGCTCCCACTCAGCCTCTCTCTCACGCTCTCCTGCGGCTCCGTGCAGAAGGGAGCCGCCTCCGAATCTCGCAGTTGCATCGGCTTCTCGAAAGCTGCCGTCTCGGTCCTCGGGCCCTCGCAAGAAAGAAACAAGTGGTTAGTCCAATAAAATAATCAAATAATATCAAGAAAATAAAATAGGGTAAATGTGCAAAAATGCCAAATAAAACAAACACTCGAAATCAAGCAAAAACAACAATAAGAGAAAATAAAGCAAAACAAAATAAAACAAAAATAAAAGAAAAACAAAAGGTCGTGAAAAGCCACGGACTCTGAAAGAGCCACGGAAAGCCGCGAAAAATAAAACAAAGAGAAAATGAAAAAGAAAAATAAAAAACTGCTAAGCCGTGCTCCCCAGCAACGGCGCCATTCTGATGAACACGGAAAAGCTGAGCAAGCAAGGTAGATCAGGTATATCTCAAATGGTCGTTGCGACCTCAATCGCTCGTGTGTCAATCAAGAAAAAGAGACCACCAAATAAGATAATATCAACTCAAAATCAAATAGCGGTCTTGCTATTATTTTAACCTGGTATAGCGACCAGGGTCGAACACAAGGAGCACGTGATGGCATCGCGGCCTACGAAGTAGTCTCAAAAATAAAATAAAATAAAAGACAAGTGTTTTTGGTGGATTTTTAATTGTTTTTAATTTTTTTTGGATTTTTAAAGAATTAAGAAAATAAGGAAAACAAAGAAACAAGGCAATTCAACAATTTATTTAATGCATCAAAAATCAATCAAAAATTCCAATAAAAATGTTTTTGTGTATTTTATGATTTTTACTATTTTTAATGAATTTTTGGGATTTTTCTGATTTTTATTTAATTTTCTAAAAATAAAACAATGCAAGAAACTAAAGGTACTGTCCAGCCGAGATTAAGAGACTTAGATAAAATATCTAAAAGTCACCAATAAGCCTGGAGGTAATTTTCCTATAAAGAGGAAGAAACAAGGAAAATTTAGGCACCTTAATTATTATTTTTGGGTTTTTAGATTAATTATTAGAATTTTTTTTAAGATTTTTAGTGTTTTGTAATTTTTATAGGTTTTATAAAATGAAAAATGGCCAAAATTGGCCAGAAAATCAAACACAACACAAGAAACAGTAGCTATTTTTTTTGTAATTTTTAGACGAATTTTAATATTTTTTGTGAATTTTTAAATCAAACAGTAAGAAAAAAGGATGTTTTTGATTTTTTTTAAAAATATCAAATGACAACAAAAATCTCCCCAAAAATTCTAGAAAATTTTACAACATGGCAGGAGCCATGTATCCAATTTTCATTGAATTTGGAGTAAGTTTGATATTTTATTCAAAAATAAAACCTAGGTACAGTGCACAGGGACCTGTACGTAATTACTCAAAGTTCCAGGGGGTCCGCTGCAAAATTCCCACGAAGTCACGCGTGAGGCGCGTGTCTGGGGCACACAAGGACCTATTTGCAAACAAAACCAAGTTCTGGGACTAATTGGTAACAGGTACCAAAAGTCTGAGGACCTGAGTGTAAATTACCCACAAATAAAACGCACACTCGCATAAAAACTACTCACAGGGGCAAATCTGCAAATATCCAAAAGTATTCATTCATTTCATAACATCCAAGAACTACAGGGCTAACTATGCAAATATCCCAAAAAGGCACGTGTCGATGCACGTGCTACGTCACACACAGGGGTATATATGCAATAAGCAAACAAGGCAGGGTCCAACATGCAAAAATACCAATGTAAATAAAATTCTAAAAATATTTACAGGACTAAACTGAAATCAAACTAAACTAAGGGCCTAAGGTGTAAATTACCCTTTATTACGCAAGCCAACAGATGGGTGCCACGTGGTGGATCGAATGGTCGAGGACGAGTGGCACTCCAATGCTGGAATCCTCGGGCTGATCGGACGGCCAAGGCATCGCCACGTGGAAGATCGCACAGTGGAGGGACGTTGCGGCTAAACCTCAGGCATCAACGGTCCAGATCGCCCCTCCCAAGATCGGAAGGCGCTGGACGCTCCTCGGATGAACGGTCAGGATCAAGACTGGAGCTCGGGGTTGATCGGACGTCTCTGAAGGATGGAGGAAGAACTGGGCTCCGGAGAACTTCGTCGGGCTCGTGACGGCGCTGGTCTCCTCCTGGAAGGCCTCTGATGATCGGAGAAGGAGCGTGGAAGCCTTCCGCGTCGAATAGAGGCTTCCGATGACTCGATGGAGCTCCGAGAAGCTCTGGCGAGTCCGACGGAGGCGGAGCTACTGGACCAAATGGTCCAAGCCCTCAGATGGGCTTGGATGTGCCTGCAAAGTGCATCAGCAAACTCGTGGGTCGAGGGCAAACTGCCTCGACCCCGTTAGGCGTGGTGATAGTGAACGGTGAGGCGTGGTGGTCGAGCTCCGGCGAGAGGTGGACGGAGGAGCTCGAATCCACAGCTCCTGTGCGACATGGGTTGAGCGGAGGGGCGTAGAACGTGCGTGGGAGGAAGGCGAGTGCGATGGGGGATTCCGATGATCGAACGGGAGGGTGAGATGGTCGGAATCAGCGAAGGTCGACGACGACGCGAATTGGGGCTAAATCAAAATCAGAGAAAATGGGAAAGAATCTAAGCTACCTGGGTGGTCGAGTTGACTGGGGAAGAGTAGCTGGTGCTCTGGGTCCTTGCCTCGAGGAACGTCGTCGTCCGAGGCTCGAGCTCCTGCTCTGGGCAGAGCACGGCGGCGCTAGCTCGCCGGATCAGTGGTTCGAGCACCCTCTGCCTCACTGCTACACCTCCGGGGCAAGCTGTCACTCTCGCACGGAAGATGGAGGTCACTGGGTGGAGGAATGACGATCCCAAGATGCGGAATGAAGTGGCGGAGCTGGGACTTTATACTTTTAGGGGTCCGGCTATCGGGAGGTCGGGCGAGCAGCTCAGAGCGCGGATCCCCAAAATCCACCCCGGGCGTGGATCAGGGATGATCAAGCTCGGATTAGAGCCTGGGGTTAACGGATTCCAAAATCGGATCGAGTGTGCGAAATGTCAAGAAGTCGGGTTGCGGGCACGGATCCGGGACGGGGTGGTCCTGGGGGGGAGTTGACCGAGGGGTCAACGTCCCCGTGGACCAGTGGAAGCAGGCCACGTGGAAAATATTTAGAAATTCAATTAAAAATAGCAAATGGCCGAATTATTAAAAAGTCAAAACATGAAATATTTTTGTTTTAATTTTTTCTATTTTTGGTGATTTTTAATTAATTTTTCAAAATAAAATGAGGTATTTACACTATATAGCTATATATAGGTATATGTACAATGTGTATTTTTAATTTTTGATTTTTGATTTGTTTTTTTATACATTTTTATTCCTATTTTATATTTTATTTATTTATATCATAAAATTAGGAATAAAAATATATTTTTATTTTATTTTTATTATTTATATACATAGGTGAAATAAATACATATGTACATATATATACATGGTATATTTACAACGTATTTTATAATTTTTAGTTTTGTTCTTTTTATTTTGTTTTTGTTTTAATTGTTTCTATTTTATTTATTTACAACATAAAAAGTAGAATATATACAAATTTTATAAAAATTAATTTTATTTATTTATAAGGTGAAATAAATATAGGAGTGCCTATATACATGATGAATATGCACAAGGTGAAGGTTTTTGTTTTCTTTTTATTTTTCCATTTTTATTTTGATTTTTATATTTATAAATATATACAAGTATTTACAAGCCTATTTTATTTTCTTTTTGGAGGAAAATATTTTTATTATATCTACAAATATATTTACACACATGTTCCCCTATCTCCCTCTACTTTGGCTTTTATGTGGTCAGGCTCATGCTGAGCCCTCCCTTGGGTTAGGTTGCTCAATATTTATTCTAAATATTTCCCTCTTTTTCTTTTTGATCTTTATTCTTTTATTTTTGCACAAAAACATGCTAATTATTACTTTTTACACCATGCATGCTTTTGGTAATTATTTGTATTTACAAATATATACATGCATTTGCAAAGGTTTTTGTAGCTAAAATATAAGAATAAAGAGTGATGAATGAGTATTCATCAGCGGATCATCTCTTCCGTTTGGAAAATCTTTAGGAATCCGAGCAGATTGATCCTATTTCAGAGACCTTCCCAGATGAGGCGATCCTTGCTATCGCCTCTCTCTCGTGGTACGCTGACATTGTGAACTATCTTGTTGCCAAGAAAGTTTCACAAGGTTGGCCTAGGCAAACACTTGAGACTTTCCTAGTGAAGGCCAAGTCCTACCATTGGGAGGATCTCATCCTTTATCATGAAGGAGGGGATAGCGTCTGGCGTCGGTGCATTCCTCAGGAGGAGCACCATAGTGTCCTCACATACTGCCACAAGCTTGAGGTAGGAGGACATCATTCTGGAGAACAGTACAGAAAGTGCTCCAATCTGGCCTATGATGGCCTACCCTCTTCACGGATTCTGATGAATTCGTGAAGAGGTGTACTGACTGTCAGACGATGGGCACTTGTGGACAGCGTGATATGATGCCGATGCAGCCCATTCACTTTTATGAGGTTTTTGATGCATGGGGCATTGATTTCATAGGTCTATTCCCTAAAAGTCAGGGATTCGAGTACATTCTGTTGGTTGTTGACTATGTGAGTCGTTGGATTGAGGCCATTCCTACCTGAACCGCAGATGCTAAGACTGTTTGCAAATTTTTGAGGAAGAATATCATTTCACGGTTCGGGGTGCCTAGAGTATTGATATCTGACGAGGGGTCTCACTTTATCAATGACAAGGTAAAGGCCCTTGCTAACGAGTTCAGTATAGACCGTCGAGTTTCCACTCCATATCATCCTCCGACCAATGGTCTTGCTGAAGTATCGAATAGGGAGATCAAGACGATATTGCATAAGGTAGTCCACCCAGACCGAAAGGAGTGGTCATAGCTTTTGAACTCGATCTTGTGGGCATATCTGACTTCCTTCAAGACTCCTTTGGGTACGTCTCCCTTTCGTCTCGTTTATGGCAAGCCCTGCCATTAAGATGTAGAGATTAAGCACAAGTCACTATGGACTGTCACTGATATATTGTTAGATCCAGAGAGTATAGGAGATCAAAGGAAGGCAGAATTGGTAGCCCTAGAAGAGCTTAGAGACACAGCCTTCTCAAGCAGCCTACAATATAAAGAGCGAGTAAAGATATGGCATGATTCTCATATCAGCCATAAGAAGTTTGAGCCATATCAGAGAGTTGGTTGTTTGATGCTAGGATTAGATTATTTCCAGGGAAGTTGCATAGTAAGTGGAAAGGACCATACCTGGTCTGAAAGGTGTGACAATGGCAGTATTGACATATCTGAGATGTCATCTGAGTTCACCTTTCGTGTTAACGGCCAGCACCTCAAACCATATCTAGATCATGAGCCGTTGATTGTTGGCGTCGCCTCGATTCATTTTGCATGAGATGTAGTCTTTGACTCACATCAGTTGCATCTCGTGCATGATTATTACTATCTTCTGCCTTGTATAGATCCAGATGTCCATATCATCTCATTCCTTAGTCTAGCACCCCATCTGCATCTTGTGATTATGCTATACTTAGAGTATGCTTTACCCTAAGTATAGGGGGGTGTCAGATTTTTGATTAGCCACTTGATTCTTTTTACCTATGTCCATATCATCTCATTCCTTAGTCTAGCACCCTATCTGCATCTTGTGATTATGCTATACTTAGAGTATGCTTTACCCTAAGTATAGGGGGTGTCAAATTTTTGATTAGCCACTACATTCTTTTTACCTATTTTGTTGCCTATACTTAGGGATATTTTACCCTAAGTATAGGGGAGGTAGACCCTATACATTCTCTCACTCGGTTTTCTCATTATTTACAATCTGCTATACTTAGGATTACTTGATCCTAAGTGTAGGGGGGATCACCGAGATCTCTTCTTTTTATTAGTCATTGTAGTATAGCCTTTCTTTTCACTTCCCTATACTAAGCACGAGTTATGTCTTCTTCATCGCTCTTTGTTCACTCCGAGGACATCGTTCAAGCTAAGTATAGGGGGGTGTCGTATATATCACATATATACTTTAGCCATAACTCATACTTTGAGTGAGTGTGTTAATAAATAAAATGGCTCAAAATCATTTATAAATTGCAAAATTTTTGAAAATTTTCTTGTACATAAAATCCTTTCTTGGACATACATAGCTATTTCTAAAATTTTTTGTACAAAAAAAAATTTTGCTTGTTTAAGAATTTGTAAATATTTTTGGTATAAAAATAATGTATGTAGTACAAAATTTTTGTAAAATGTTTGAAAAAAAAAGTTTGCAAAAACATTTGTGTAGTTGTTTGTAAATAATTTGCAAAACTTCTGCATTCATTCATGCATTCAAACATTTTAAAAAATTTTGCACATTTTCAAAAACTTTGCATAAAAAGATTTTTGTATATACTTGTATATTCTTCTGAATCATAGTTGACATTTAAACTAGCCTGGAATTAAATTGGAAAATGGATCTTGGTTAAGACCTTAATCCACCTAATTCTAAGATGAACCTTATTGGATTTAGGGTTGAGACTCTTCAGGTCCATTGGTGACTTAATTCTTTGAGGCCACTAGGCTATGACCACATGTCATCTTGATGAGCCTAAGTAGAATATTTAACAGTGCACACATGACTCTCACAGACAATGGCTTTACTTGCACCAACACCTCTACAGATGAGGTGGTGAGGAGGCAGTTTTCCTTTGGCTTGGGATATCATACGGGGGTAGTACTTCTAGGCGGAACCTCTCACCTTCCTTTAGGGAGGAAGTGTGCCTCAACTTGGTCTGGCGGTGTTGAGGTCTAAAGACATGAGTTGTGGGTTGCAATAATGCTTCAAAAGCGAGATAGTCTACCAGCTCAAGAAGAAAAAGTCCTTACGTATATATGTTGCACCATGTAGATATGTTGTACATATGCACATCAAAAAAATGTGTGCAAACAAAAAAAATGGCAGGCTTGATAGAAAATGAAATACCTGCCGGAGTGTACATAGTCAAATAAAGCAAAGATTATGTTACACCTTCTCATCTCATGAAGCTTGCAGCAGGAGACTTAGCTACACTAGTTGGGCTCACAGGGTGAAAACTCAAATTTTGCGAGGGTCAAAATAGTCCACACAAGGCGGGACTACAGTGGCGCTGAGCGACCGCTCACGAAACCCGAATTAATCAATAATTAACCCACGACAAATATATCAAGCAATGAAAGTAAATGTGCGAAGTTAAAATTTATTATAACTCTACAACAAGATGTGTATAGTGTAAGTATGTGTAGAGGTCGAACACAGGGAGCAGACAGGTAGAACGGGGCAAAAATGCACAGAATGTGTGAATGTGATCAAATGTCCACTACGCTATTTTTTGTGGGTTTCTAATTTTTATATTTTTTAATTTAATTTTTAATTTTTAATTTTTTGTATTTTGATTTTTTTAATTTTCTGATTTTATATTTTCTTTTTATATTTTATATTTTTTTATATTTTCTTTTTCAATAATAGAATATTTAAACTATGTAATAAAAGGGGTGCTACAATATTTATAAAAATATGCTAAAATAGTCAAAAATTCAGAAATAAAATCTTTTTGGTATTTTTATACTTTTCTACTATTTTTGTGATTTTTGGGTATTTTTCAAGATGTTTTTGATATTTTTAAAGGGCTAAATAAAGAAAACAGTGAATAAAAGTTGCTGGCCGAAATTAAATTGAGAATGAAAAATAGTAAACAGTGTCAAAAATTCCTCAAATTAATTTTTCATAAAAGAGAAAAAAATAGAGAAACTACAGGAATTGAGTTTATATTTTTAGGATTTTTCTAGGATTTTTTAGATTTTTAGGAAGGTTTTTGGGCTTTTCTAATTTTTAGGAGTTTTGTTTTGTATTTTTTAATGATTTTTGGACTGGAGTTAGAACACAATAAGATAAGCAAGATTTTTTTTGGGAATTTTCTGATTTGTTTTTATCTTTTGTTGGTATTTTATGACGCAAACAATGCTGAATATGAGTGTTTTTGATTTTTTATAAATATTAAAATGCAATAATTATGAAAAATAAAAATATGGCGAGATACTACAATGCAGCAGGAGCTTAACTCTATTTTTTGAGATTTTTTCGAATTTTCTAGATGCATGAAATAAATAGGGAAAGCATACAAAAATACAAGGCCTAACAAGGGTATGAATGAAAATAGAGCGAAGTTCAAGGGGCAAAGTGCAAATTATACAAAAGTATACAACTACAGATGAATGCTTTGAGTCCTAAATAAACATTACACAAAATGGCGGGGGAAATGATGCAAAATACACACGCCCGAGGCGGTCGAACGGCTGCGGAGGGCGATGGAAGAACAAGGAAGCTCGCCGGCCAAGACGAACTTTCACCGGCCTATCCGCTCCCCTCCGACGTGCAGTGAAGTCCCAAAACGCCGCGCTTCCTCCTGGAGAGCCCCTCGAGCTGTCGGCGGCGTCAAAATGGTGGAAAGACCACCGGAGGGCCACCACGGCGTCGAGGATGAGTTATGGCTCCAGCTACCTCGTTCCTTGGCAAAATCCGACTCCATATGGAGTCTCTTGACCCCTGGGACCTGCAAATAAAACACAACTACAACAGTAGACGGTCCTAGGGCAAATGTGGGTGATCGAATGGAGTAGGTGGTGGAAATGGACTCGCCGGAGCTAGCTCCGGCGAGGGGGAAGTGGATGATGAATGGAGCACAAATCAAGCCAACAAATATAGGAAATAAAAGGTTACACTACAACTAGTCTACAGCAAAGAAAAATAAAGGAAAACAAGCAAAGACGACCTCGATTGGTTGGGAAAAACCAATAGATGGACCTCACGGCCAAGAGCCGGAGATGGGGGTGGATACGCCTCAGCGCCGCTCCTCCGCTCCTCCTAACGGTGAGTTGAGGTTGCTGTCACCTTCCTCTAACCTCAGCACATGAAAGAATGGAGGAAGAAGGGGCAAAAGGAGTTCAAAATTGAAATGGAGGATTGGAGGTCTTTTTTAAAGAGTGGTCGATGGGGCACAAAGAACGGTGCTTCTGGAGCACACCAGTGATGCACTCCCCAAAAACAACCATGGGCGTGTATCCTCAATATATGGTGAATAAAAGTCAAGAAGGAAGCAATGCCAAATGGTGAAAGACGCGCTCTCCAAAATTCGGAGAAAACACCAAAAAAACGCATTCTGACAAGCTTCAGAACATTGGGCAGAGAGTGGGCGAGGAGGCATGAAGATCGAGATTTATCGAGCAAATCTTCGATCCAAAGACCAAAGAAAGTACTGGGCATGTATCATGGTTCTATAAGGATAAAAAGTGAAGAAGGGTCCGAGGTCAAAATGTGAACGATGCGGCCTAGAAAAATAGGAGAAATTGGATAAAAAACGCAGCTGACAGGCTGCAGGTGCAGACCAGGGAGTTGACCAGCGGGTCAACTTCCACCTGGTTGGTCCACGTGGACCAACCAGGAAAATCCCTGGGAAAAAACATTTCTAAAATCAATTAAAAATAGCAAATCAATTTATTATTTTTTGGTTACAAAACAAAAAATGTTTATTATTTTATAAATTATTTTATTATGATTTTTATTTATTTTTATGAGGCTAATAATTACAGGTTGCCATTTATACCCTTTATAGGTATCTATATCTATATATTTTAATCCTTTATTTTATTTTGGTGTTTTTAATTTCTTTAATTTTGTTTATTATTTTATAAAATTGTAAAATACTTTTATACACATAAATATATTTTTATTTTATTTTATTGATGTGTTTTGTATATTTAATAAAATAGAAGTATGTATCATATATGTATATTTATATGTATAATACCTATGTATTTTATATAGGTATTTTTATTTTATGTTTTATTTATGTTTTTATTCTGATTTTAGTGCACATAATTATTATAAGTAATATTTACAACATTATAAAAATATACAATTATAAAAATAATAAATAAATAATAAATTGAATATTTTAATATGTACAAGTATACAATGAGGGTCCAAAACTCAACTTTCAAACCGTAGCTCCGCCAAATGCGAAACCACTGCCATTAAATAGCTTATTTTGAATTATATACAATTAAAGGTGAGTTTGATGCATTTGGAGTTTTCATTTGTGAGATACGGGTCTGGGAAGTTGGGATTCTGGATTTTTATTCAGACCATAACTTTTTATCTGTGTAACATTTTTCTATGAAATCAATTTTGTATTTTTCTTTATTTAATTATCTACAACTTTCATGTACAAAGTTTCTTTATTTGATGTATAAAAAGTGGAACCAAAAATAGGTCCCAAAATGAATAAAGAATGAATTAATAATTATAGGTATTTGGCCCTTATCTCCCCCTACTTTATTCCTTGTCGACCTATTCATCAAGATGCCTAGGTCTCGGGGTTTCGGGTCATAAAATATTTACAATATTTTATTCTTTTTCTTTTCTTTTCTTTATTCTATAATTTTGGCACTAAAAACCGCATTTTATACAATATTTACACACATATACATGAATGCTAAAATGCATAAATTAATGCTATTTACACACATCTACTAGAGTTTTTAAGGCCAAAATGATAGAATAAAGATGATGAAACGTAGATTCATCATCCCCCTATACTTGCCTTTGCTAGTCCCTAGCAAACACTTATGCAATAAGTGCAAAATAGAAAAATAAAGAAAAGAAAAAGAAGAAGGTGGACTAAGTGTAATGATCAAACTTGTCTTCACAAAATCAAAGTTTGGAGCTTAAGTCGGACCTTTGGAATTTTAGTGTGGGCGGAACCTTATTGAGAACCGAATTTGAAATCCAACAGTCCCTGAGAATCCCGAAACTCTGTCCAAGTCTCCTCAATAGCCAGGTCAGAAATATCTCAACTCATACGCAAACCCTTACGACTATGAATCTGACTCGTACAGTGTAAGTGATGGTGGCTCTCTCCAGCTAGAATGACAAAGAGACTGACTTCTCCAGTATGACAACCCAATGATTCCCCAATCCAATAACTCCATCCTCGAGGAGCGGGGTATTCCCTTCTAAGTTCAAGTGGCAACCAACTCAAGAGGAGGGGGTGAAGAGAAGAATGGACGGTAGCCAGTGTAGCTACCTATTCGAGGATGCAAGACCAGTGTAGTCAAGTCATCCAGCTGCAGACTCACATGATATGACTTTGGAACTCAAGCTTGCTTATTGACTTTACAACATATGTACATACTTTGCAGGCTTTTTATTTTTGTATATGCCTGAACTTTTTTCTTTTTTTTCTTTTTTTTTTGAAATACTATTCACAACAGCATTTACATAAGGAGTTTTTCCTCTTGAGCCAGTAGACTATCCCTCTTTTGAAGCTTTATCGCAACCCACAGCCTCCTGTCTTTAGACTTCCTAATCACTGGACGGGTTGGGGTGCACTTCCCTCCCTAGAGGAGGACAAGTGTTTCCACTTGTTTGCGTCTCATACCGGCAAATCCAATCCCCTCACCACTCCAACTGAGTTAAGCCATGTGAAAGGTGCAGGTGTCCAAGTTAGGTCATTATCAACAAGAATCATGCGTGTGCTCCGAAATACTCTACTTAGGCAGTCAAGAATCCATTGAACCAAGTCTCGTGATCCTCAAAGAATTAAGTCAACTAGACCTGAAGTACCTCAAACCCAATTCCTATAAGGTTCCTGTTATTAGGTAGATTTTAAGGTCCAATCAAGCTCCAATCTCCGGATTTTACTTAGACTTGTTCAACTATCAGACTCAATCCGAAAAATGCGAATGCTATGCACATGCAATGCAGAAAATATTTTTGTGATGCAATTTTCAAGATTTTGAACTTTTTATGGATTTTTGAAAATATGATGCATGCATATGCAGATGCATTTTTTGTATTTTTCAAAAAGATTTTCGATTTTAATTTTGCAAATGTTTTTGGGATTTTTTGAAAACAAAAAGTTTTTGGCTGAAAACAAGGTTAAAAATATGTACACGGGAGTGCTTCTTATATATACAAGAAGTGGATTTTAAAATTTACAGGGTAAGTGATCAATTTTATACCTATATATAGTGGATTTTGGTGAGATGTAAAAATTCCTCAAACTTATTTGACATAAGCTTTTTCAAACAATTTTTGAAAACTATAGTCCAAAATAATTTTTACAAACATTTTTACAAACATGTACACACGTTTGAAAATCATTTTGCAAAGGTTTTTCAAAACAGTATATATAGAGTTTTCAAAACATTTTTGCAACCATTTTTCAAACCATTTGCAAATCATTTTTCCAAACATTTTATTTCACACAAAGAAAAGAAATTTTACAATCCACACATTTTTACAAAGGTTGAAAACATGTAACAAAATATTTTCCAAATAGTTTTCAATAGATGTTCACAAAGATTTTCAACTATTTTTCAAACATTTTGCAAAAAACATTTTCACCTGATTTATTAATCAGTAAATACAAAAAGAATTTGAGGAACAAAACACCTTTTTATTAAAGATTTTTAATAAATGTTAAAGATTTTTTAAAGAATTATTAGCCATATTTATTAAGAAAATACGAAAGTACGAGTTATGACTATAGTATATACGTAGTATATAAGACCCCCCTATACTTAGCTTGAGCTATGTCCTCATAGATCAGAGAGAAAAGAGAAGACATAACTCGTATTGAGTATAGGAAAATCTAAAGAAAAAAGGAATACAGAGATGAATGAACGAATGAGAAGTTGACCGTCCCCCCTATACTTAGGATCAAATAATCCTAAGTATAGCAGACTGTACACAACGCAGGGAGGGTCAAAGGTGGGAATGAACAGATCGTACTCAGATTGTCTCCCCCTATACTTAGGGTAAGATATCCCTAAGTATAGACAAGAAGAGGAGACAATGGAGAGGATCGGAAAGAATGAACAACTCAGGGTGCACACCCCCCTATACTTAGGACAAAGTACGTCCTAAGTATAGAAGACTGACAAACAGGGGCGGCATCTTTTCGGTAGATGAAGAAGATAGAAGAGGAAAAGAAGAAAAGAAGAAAAGAGATGAGAGTGGAAGAAGAGATCAGAGGATATACACACCACTCCCCCTATACTTAGGGTAAAAGAAGCCCTAAGTATAGGCAACGACAGGAGTGATGACACGGAACGACAAAAGAGCACTCGACTCGTCCACCCCTCCTAAACGTAGGACAAAGTACGTCCTAAGCAAGGCAAACACGATGAGTGGGTAGATGAGCAATACGGTAGAGAGAATCGAGGTACACACAAGAGAATATACAACAGAGATGGATGTACAGAGGGTCAAGAAGGTAGAAAGCGAACCTTCTTATGGGACCGCTGAGGAATAGATCTAGTGTGATGCAGGTCGACATCGGGGTCCACAGTGGACGGGAACCGATCAGGGTCGACAGAGTGTACGTCCTCAGGGGCCCTAAGGTGTGACGGCACAGACGGATTAGTGAAAGAAGTGTGACTAGGTCCGTCCTTGGGAGTCTTGCTAATATCAAAGTGGAATGGGACGAACTCATCATCATCGGAAGTAGTGTACTCAGAGTCGTCCTACGAGGTGTCATCTAGGTCAAAATCAAAAGGCACGAACTCATCGGTGGAAGTATTCGAACTCTGTTCGTCCTCTATAATCTCAACCGGATCATCTTTCTCATCAAAAGGCCCGAATTTCCGAAGAAAAGCAACTAAATCAAATTCGACCTTTGGCTCCTCAGTATCTAAGTGAACAGGGACGGACCCATCGGTGAAAGAAGCCGAAACCTGTCCGTCCTGTCTAGTCTCTACATCTGCCCTCCGCTCAATGGTGTCAATCGTGTAAATCCCGCGGATGTCATCAACACACCGCCAAGTCCCAGAAGAAGGAACGTCGAGGTCCATGCTTTCCGAGGTTTCCTCAACCGGGAGGAATTCTCGGGTCTCAGTGGAGTCCAATAGACAGCAAAATTCTCTGATAGTATCATCAAGGTCATGGTCCTCGAGGTCAGCCAAGATAGGTGTGGTCACATCAGGTGCAGGTCTCTGGTCGACAGTAGGTGCGGTGATCAATGCTTCGCTCTTGTCAGCAGGACGGAAGCGAATCTCTCCTGATTCGTAATCAATAACGACCCTCGCAGAGGCGAGGAATGGTCGTCCCAGGATGATTGGAGAGTGCTCCCCTGTGGAGGTCTCCATGGGCAATACGACAAAGTCAACAGTGTAGCTCATGCCCTGAATCGATATGACGGCGTTTTCAAGGATGCCCTTCGGCCTCTTTATTGATCCATCAGCAAACTGTACGATCATCCTGGTCTTCTTGAGAGGCCCTAGGTGAAGAGACTGTACCAACGAGAAGGGTATGATGCTAATCAAAGCACCGCCGTCTAGGAGAGTGTGATCACATGTGTGGTCGGAGATGATGCAGCTAATGAAAGGTGTGGCAGTGTTCCTCTTCCTAGGAATGGGACGATGAGTGATGGCATGGGCAGTGGCCATGGTCAGAATATGACGCTCAGATCTGCTCCTCCGCCTTCTCTTCTTGGGAAGAGGAGCAGATAAATTAGTCATGGCCTGCTGAAGTGGGGCACAGATGATCTCATGAATGGTGGCCACCACTTCGGGTTCAGTCAATATTTTTTTGAATTTTTGGACCTCCTCCATACAAGGGAGGAAGTCGGAATCAGCATATACACGAGGAAAGCCAAGAGCAGTCTGTACAGCGGCATCCTCGGGGTCAAAGGTGGGACAAGGTGTGAGAGGCTGTGTGGTCAAAGGATCTGGCAAGTGGGCGCTCTCCTCACAGTCCGATTCGATCAAAGTTCTCCCGAACTCTTTTTGGATTTTTAAAATTTTTTCATTTTTTTGTGTTTTGGGCGATTGCAAGCTCTCATGGTCGTCCTCAAATGAATCCATATCCTCAAAGAATGGAGCGACATTCTGCTTCTTATTTAAACTAGTAAGATCGGCAATCCTCGAATTCATATGCTCCATCATCTGATTCAAAGTCTCAAGTGTGGATACCATGAAAGGTGACTCCAAAATCTCAGGATCGGGTGAGTCGAATGTGGGCGGTGGGTGTGGACAAAAATCACATTCCGGATCAGGATACTCAAGGAAGAGCGGGTTATCGAAATGTTTAGGCGATGGCGGTGGAAATGACTGGTGAAAGTCAAAGTCCGGATCCTGAAATAGTGGGTTCGTCGGATATGTACAAAAATCAGGAGCAAAGTCCTCCTGCAAAAAGTGAGATGGACCGACTGGAGTGAACGAGGGGTCCGCAAAGTCCGGACAAAATACGCCCCAGTCGGCCATCTCGAAACAAAAGAAAATGATCGGGAGAGCTCGATGGTCAAGCCAAGAGAGGTGAGAAGAAAGGCGCAAGTACGCAGCGGCGATCTTGGACACACACAAAACAATCACAAACAAAAATAAAAATAAATCAAACCCTCAATTCACCTACTCAACTCGGTAGAGACCGAAAATTCGGTCTTTTTCTCTTGTCTGTTTTAGAGTTAAGTGAGAAGTTAAGAAGTTGCGCAAACACTTAGGGGGCTGAATGGGATTTGGGCACTATCCTTAGTGTGTGCGCGAGCAAGTAAAAGCGAAGACAATGAGGGGATTACTCGCCCCAAAAGATTTTTTTCTTTTTGGTCGATTTTAGGGTCGAGTAATATTAACAGTCCCAATTTTATTAATTATCACTTTTTTTGGATTTTTAGTTAGAAATGCACGAGCCTAACGAGGAATCAATTTCTCTTAGCACCTAGATGGTCAAAATCAGAGGGAGAGTCGGAAAAGCAATGCAAGCGGCCAAAACGATGATGAATGCTAAAGCGTAAATGCTCACCTTGCCTCCAGCGCTCTACATGCAAAGATGCTCAGCAGAATTGAAACCTACCTGATGAATACCCATTCATCACTCTTTATTCTTATATTTTAGCTACAAAAACCTATGCAAATGCATGTAGATATGTGTAAATAGGAAAAGTTAGCAAAAGCATGCATGTTTGTAAATATAGATAATTAGCATGTTTTTGTGCAAAAATAAAAGAATAAAGATGAAAAAGGAAAAGAGGGAAATATTTAGAATAAATATTGAGCAACCTAACCCAAGGGAGGGCTCAGCATGGGCCTGACCGCATAAAAGCCAAGTAGAGGGAGATAGGGGCTCACATATGTACATATTTGTAAATAAATAAAGTAAATATTTTCCTCACTCAAAAATATGTTGTAAATATTTGTATATATTTTACATAAGCTATTAAAAACAAAATAAAAATTAAAAAATCAAAAATACAAAAATACCCTTACACCTTGTATATAGACCATCATCCCTTAGTTATTTCACCTTGTAAATAAAGTTATTTATTTTCAAAACTTTTTGTAAATATTCTCTGGTATATATTGTACATAAAATAAATAAAAAGAAACAAAACAAAAATCAAATAAAAATTACAAAATTAAAATACAAAAATACCTTGTACATATACCATGTATATAGTTGTACATAAATAATTATTTAACCTATGAATATAAATATTAAAATAAAATAAAAATAGCCTTTTATTCCTCATTTTATCCTATAAATAAATAAAATATAAAATAGGAATAAAAATGTATAAAAATAAATAATTAAAAATCAAAAATCAAAAACCAATATAGTGTATATATACCTATGTATAGCTACTATGTATATACCTTATTTTTATTTCCAAAAATTAATTAAAAATCACAAAAAAATAGAAAAAAAAATTAAAACAAATATTTTTTGTGTTTTAAGTTTTTGAAAATTCGGCCATTTAAAGGCCCAAAAAAATCAAATAAAAAATCAGGCCTTGGCGGGCTCTGATTGGTCCACGGGGGATTGTTGACCCCCGGTCAACACCTCCCCCAGGACCACCAGAGCCGGATCTGGTTCGCGGACCCATCTTCTTCCATTTATTCCAACCAGATCCGACCTCCATTTAGCCTAATCCAAGATCCTAATTGTTCCCCAGGTATCCGGGAATCTCGCCCGACATTCCTCCTTGGGATCCGCGCTTCAGCTCGCCCTACCCGACCGATCCTTCCCGGACCTGCACCCATATAAACTCGAGCTCCGCCGCACTTTCACGCCATCTTTGGCTCCCCATTCTCTCTCCAGTGAGCTCCATCGCAACCAGCAAGGTGACAGCTTGCATCCGCCGGTGTCGCAGCGAGGGGGAGGTGCTTGGACCATCGATCCGGCTGCCTTGCGCCGCCGTGCTCCGACATCTGACCGGAGCTCGAGCCTCGGGCGTTGACGACCCTTGAGGCAAGGACCAGGAGCGAGCTAAGCTCCAGCCCAGTCTTCCGCATCATCCAGGTATCCATTTCGCTTACCCATTTAGTGTAATTTCCGATTTCGCCCAAATCCGCTCTCCGACGTGCTTCCCTGATTCCGGCCATCTCGCTTAATATCTCGATCATCGGAGCACCCCATCACCTTCGCCACTTCCTCACGCACGTTCTTCGCACTCCCACTCAACCCAGCTCGCCCCGGAGCTGGGAGTCGAGCTCCTCCATCCCCAGCTCGCCGGAGCTCCTTCGCACCGACCCACCAGTCACCTTCACCCCGCTTCCTTGGGTCGAGGCACTTTGCCCTCGACCCGCGAAGCCTTTGGCGTGTTTTGCAGGTCGAGAGGAGGGCATCTGAGCCCCCTCACATTCAGGCCAGAGGCGCACCGCCGCCGAGCTCACCGGAGCCCCTCCAGGGCTCGGGTGGACCATCGGAGGCTACCACTAGCTGCGGGGCTTCACGGCGAAGCTCCCCAGCACTTCAGAGGCAGTAGGCGAGGACCATCGCGCACACGGAGGGCCGGCGAAAGTCGCCGGCGACCAGTTCTTCCAGCGTCCTCGCCGACCGTCGGATCGCCCTCATCGCCCCAGTTATCATCTGAGCCATCCATCCTAGGCGAGGAGTGACCGTCCGATCATCTCGAGGGTCGATCTTGACCGTCCGCGCGGAGAGAGAGAAGCGCCAGCTACTCGCGTCCGTCAGATTCGCCACGTGCCTTCCTCTCGTCCGTCGGATACACGAGGGTTTCATCTCCAGCCACCCTTAGCCGTCAGATCTGCCACGTGGAGCGCCCTCAGACGTCGATCAGCCCAACGTTCGCAAGTTCAAAGGCGCCGTTGATCTCCATCGTCAGATCTGCCACGCGTCATTCATCCGGGCGTCGACATTAATAAAAGGGGTAATTTGTCTTAGGCCCCTTTACTTTCCGCATTTAGTTTTTAATCCTGTAAATATTTAGTGTAGTTCTTTTATTTTTGTAAAAATTGCACTTAGGACCTTAACTTTTATGAGATTTGCATTGATGCCCCTGCCTGTTGTGGACACGTGCATCGACACGTGATTATTTGGTGTTTTTGCATGTCTGGCCCTGCATTTTTGCCCTGTTACGTTTTCTATTTTTAAAAATAGGATTTGCAATCAGGTCCCTCCAGGCCTGAGTCACGCGCATCGTGCGTGGCCTGGAGGGTAATTTGCACTCTTAGTCCTATACTTTCCAGGGTTGTTGTCCCAGGGGTCCAGAACTTTGCTTTAATTGCAGAAAGGTCCCTGTGCACTGTTGGTTTTCTTTATTTTTGAATAAATATCAAATCACCTCCAAATCCAATGAGATTTTGACACATGGCTCCTGCCATGGTGTAGGAATTTTACGGATTTTTGAGGACATTTTTGATTTGATTTAGTATTTTTAAAAATTCAAAAACAGCCTTTTTAGTGACTGTCTAGGTTTAAAAATACCAAAAAAATATAAAAACACCCCCAAAAATTATAAAAAAAATTAGATTCTGTTGTTTGCATGTTGTTTGATTTTCTAGCCAATTTTGGCTATTTTTCATCACTTAAAAACCTTAAAAATTGAAAAACCCCTAAAAACTCATAAAAATTATAATAATTAATTTAAAAATCCAAAAACAATAATTAGGGTGCCTAAATTTTCCTTATTCTTTCTAGATTACAGGAAAATTACCTCCAGGGCTTTTTAAGATCCTTAGATATTTTATTTTTGGGTCTTAAGCCTTGCTGGACAGTACCTTACCTTTTTTGCATTGTTTGATTTTTAGAAAATAATTTACCCGTTAGAAAAATCTCAAAAATTCACCAAAAACACTTAAAAACTTAAAAAACTTAAAAACAATTTTTCTTGAATTTTTGCTTACTTTTTGGTGTGTTTAGTAATTTGCCCAAGTGTGTTGATATTTGTTGTCTTTTATTTTCTTTATCTTTTAAAAATCCAAAAAAATATAAAAATTAGCAAAAACCACTAAAAAACATTTCCTTTTATTTTTATTTCATTTTCACTACTTCGTAGGCCCTAGGCCAATCCGTGCTCCTTGTGTTCGACCCTGGGAGCTATACCAGGTTAATCCTATAGCTAGGACCGCTTGATTTGCTTTGTTTGATTTTCGATTCGTTTCGCGGTTCGATTCTTTTTCTTGATTGACACATCTTCTGAGATCCGGGTCGCAACGACCCTTGTTTCATTACCTTCACCCGGGTCTTAGGGAATTTCGTGTCATCACTACCTATATGCAAATGCAAAACCGATGAAATCGCCCTAAGTTTCAGAAATTGCTATTAGCGGGAAGAACCACAAGTTGACCACCAATCCTCAACCCTAGAGTCCGGTCTAGGATCACCCCTCCTCTGCTCAACACACTTGAGTTTAGGAGAAAACGCTTTGCGGGGAGAGCTCGCGGCGCGACGGATTGAATGTGATAATCAACTGTTTAAAATTTGACTAAGTCCAAATGAGACTATAGGTGCATGCAAAATATTAAGTGTTTGGCCTTAGTCTATCGCAAGCAATCCTAAAAGCTAAGGGCTCAATCACACAAAAGAAATAAAATCGAAAAACAAAACAAAATAAAAGAATGCGATGAAAACCGTAAAAAGCCGCGTCGAGCCCCCAAGTGAACAATCACTTGGAAATTAGGCTCGAAAGTCAAATGTCCGGGGGTACCTGTTTTATTACAATAATAGAGGTCTCTCTCTCACTTAAAATTACAAAAATAAAAATGCAATAAAATAAAAGCTCAGATTTTGTCTTCAAAATTCCCTCTAAGTACGCCTTGGTGCGAAGCCGAAGCTGCCGCACGTGGTTGCACGAGTGCTCCTAGAAAGAAGTGCCTCCCTCGATCCGCGTACCTCGCACAAAGTCAAACAAGAGGGTGGTTAGACAATTCAAATGATATATCAAAATAGAAGAGCAAAAATAAGCAAAAATAAAAACCGCGAAATAGACAATCAAATCACAATCACAAACAAGACCCGAACTACGCGCTGTTGCTCCCCGGCAACGACGCCATTTGAAAACTCAGATTTTGCGAGGGTCAAAATAGTCCACACAAGGCAGGACTACAGTGTCGCTGAGCGACCGCTCACGAAACCCGAATTAATCAACAATTAACCCACGACAAATATATCAAGCAATGAAAGTAAGTGTGCGGAGTTAAAATTTATTATAACTCTACAACAAGATGTGTATAGTGCAAGTATGTGTAGAGGTCGAACACAGGGAGCAGACAGGTAGAACGGGGCAAAAATGCACAGAATGTGTGAATGTGATCAAATGTCCACTACGCTATTTTTTGTGGGTTTCTAATTTTTATATTTTTTATTTAATTTTTAATTTTTTATTTTTTGTATTTTGATTTTTTTTAATTTTCTAATTTTATATTTTCTTTTTATATTTTATATTTTTTTATATTTTCTTTTTCAATAATAGAATATTTAAACTATGTAATAAAAGGGGTGCTACAATATTTATAAAAATATGCTAAAATAGTCAAAAATTCAGAAATAAAATCTTTTTGGTATTTTTATACTTTTCTACTATTTTTGTGAATTTTGGGTATTTTTCAAGATGTTTGATATTTTTAAAGGGTTAAATAAAGAAAACAGTGAATAAAAGTTGCTGGCCGAAATTAAATTGAGGATGAAAAATAGTAAACAGTGTCAAAAATTCCTCAAATTAATTTTTCATAAAAGAGAATAAAATAGAGAAACTACAGGATCTGAGTTTATATTTTTAGGATTTTTCTACGATTTTTTAGAATTTAGGAAGGTTTTTGGGCTTTTCTAATTTTTAGGAGTTTTGTTTTGTATTTTTTAATGATGTTTGGACTGGAGTTAGAACACAATAAGATAAGAAAGATATATTTTTTTGGGAATTTTCTGATGTGTTTTTATATTTTTTTGGTATTTTATGACGCAAACAGTGCTGAAAATGAGTTTTTTTATTTTTTATAAATGTTAAAATGCAATAATTATGAAAAATAAAAATATGGCGAGATACTACAATGCAGCAGGAGCTTAACTCTATTTTTTGAGATTTTTTCGAATTTTTTAGATGCATGAAATAAATAGGGAAAGCATACAAAAATACAAGGCCTAACAAGGGTATGAATGAAAATAGAGCGAAGTTCAAGGGGCAAAGTGCAAATTATACAAAAGTATACAACTACAGATGAATGCTTTGAGTCCTAAATAAACATTACACAAAATGGCGGGGGAAATGACGCAAAATGCCCACGCCCGAGGCAGTCGAACGGCTGCGTAGGGCGATGGAAGGACAAGGAAGCTCGCCGGCCAAGACGAACTTTCACCGGCCTATCCGCTCCCCTCCGACGTGCAGTGAAGTCCCAAAACGCCGCGCTTCCTCCTGGAGAGCCCCTCGAGCTGTCGGCGGCGTCAAAATGGTGGAAAGACCACCGGAGGGCCACCACGGCGTCGAGGATGAGTTATGGCTCCAGCTACCTCGTTCCTTGGCAAAATCCAACTCCAGATGGAGTCTCTTGACCCCTGGGACCTGCAAATAAAACACAAATACAACAGTATATGGTCCTAGGGCAAATGTGGGTGATTGAATGGAGTAGGTGGTGGAAATGGACTCGCCGGAGCTAGCTCCGGCGAGGGGGAAGTGGATGATGAATGGAGCACAAATCAAGCCAACAAATATGGGAAATAAAAGGTTACACTACAACTAGTCTACAACAAAGAAAAATAAAGGAAAACAAGCAAAGATGACCTTGATTGGTTGGGAAAAACCAAGAGATGGACCTCATGGCCAAAGGCCGGAGATGGGGGTGGATACGCCTCTGCGCCGCTCCTCCGCTCCTCCTAACGGTGAGGTGAGGTTGCTGTCACCTTCCTCTAACCTCAGCACATGAAATAAGGGAGGAAGAAGGGGCAAAAGGAGTTCAAAATTGAAATGGAGGATTGGAGGTCTTTTTTAAAGAGTGGTCGATGGGGCACAAAGAACGGTGCTTCTGGAGCACACCAGTGATGCACTCCCCAAAAACAACCATGGGCGTGTATCCTCAATATATGGTGAACAAAAGTCAAGAAGGAAGCAATGCCAAATGGTGAAAGACGCGCTCTCCAAAATTCGGAGAAAACGCCAAAAAAACGCAGTCTGACAAGCTTCAGAACATTGGGCAGAGAGTGGGCCAGGAGGCATGAAGACCGAGGTTTATCGAGCAAATCTTCGATCTAAAGACCAAAGAAAGTACTGGGCGTGTATCATGGTTATATAGGGATAATAAGTGAAGAAGGGTCCGAGGTCAAAATGTTAACGATGCGGCCTAGAAAAATAGGAGAAATTGGCTAAAAAACGCAGCTGACAGGCTGCAGGTGCAGACCAGGGAGTTGACCAGCGGGTCAACTTCCACCTGGTTGGTCTACGTGGACCAACCAGGAAAATCCTTGGGAAAAAACATTTCTAAAATCAATTAAAAATAGCAAATCAATTTATTATTTTTTTATTACAAAATAAAAAATGTTTATTATTTTATAAATTATTTTATTATGATTTTTATTTATTTTTATGAGGCTAATAATTACAGGTTGCCATTTATACCCTTTATAGGTATCTATATCTATATATTCTAATCCTTTATTTTATTTTGATGTTTTTAATTTCTTTAATTTTGTTTATTATTTTATAAAATTGTAAAATACTTTTATACACATAAATATATTTTTATTTTATTTTATTGATGTGTTTTGTATATTTAATAAAATAGAAGTATGTATCATATAGGTATATTTATATGTATGATACCTATGTATTTTATATAGGTATTTTTATTTTATGTTTTATTTATGTTTTTATTCTAATTTTAGTGCACATAATTATTATAAGTAATATTTACAACATTATAAAAATATACAATTATAAAAATAATAAATAAATAATAAATTGAATATTTTAATATGTACAAGTATACAATGAGGGTCCAAAACTCAACTTTCAAACCGTAGCTCCGCCAAAAGCGAAACCACCGCCATTAAATAGCTTATTTTGAATTATATACAATTAAAGGTGAGTTTGATGCATTTGGAGTTTTCATTTGTGAGATACGGGTCTGGGAAGTTGGGATTCTGGATTTTTATTCAGACCATAACTTTTTATCTGTGTAACATTTTTCTGTGAAATCAATTTTGTATTTTTTTTATTTAATTATCTACAACTTTCATGTACAAAGTTTCTTTATTTGATGTATAAAAAGTGGAACCAAAAATAGGTCCCAAAATGAATAAAGAATGAATTAATAATTATAGGTATTTGGCCCTTATCTCCCCCTACTTTATTCCTTGTCGACCTATTCATCAAGATGCCTAGGTCTCAGGGTTTCGGGTCATAAAATATTTACAATATTTTATTATTTTTCTTTTCTTTTCTTTATTCTATAATTTTGACACTAAAAACCGCATTTTATACAATATTTACACACATATACATGAATGCTAAAATGCATAAATTAATGCTATTTACACGCATCTACTAGGGTTTTTAAGGCCAAAATGATAGAATAAAGATGATGACACGTAGATTCATCACAGGGATACGTGGCTACACTGGCCACGGTCCATTCTCTTCTTACCTCCTCTTCTAGAGCCGGTTGAACTTGAACTTAGAAGAGAATACCCCGCTCTTCGAGGAAAGAGCTGCCAAACTAAGGCATTAGAGTTACCTTGTTGAGGGAGGCTGTTGCTTTGTCACTTCTGAGGTGGGGAGTACATATCACTGACACAGTACAAGAAAAGATTCATGGTCCTTAGTGTTTGTGTATGTAGACTTGTTCTGATTTGGATTATCAAGGAGTCCTGATCATAGATTGGTGGAACTTTGAGTCTGTTGAGTCTTAAACCTAGGTCCAAATAAGGTTCCGACAAACTAATAATCCAAAGGTCTGACTGAGCTCCATACTTCAATTTAATGAAGACAAGTTTAATAATCAACCTTGATTCTCCTTCTTTTTCTTTTCTTTTCTTTTTCACTTCCTTTTCAAATAAGTGTTTGCTAAGAGACTAGCAAAGGTAAAGTATAGGGGGGTGATGAGACCATGATTCTCACTCTTTATTCTTTTATTTTAGCTATTTATTGAGGCAAAGCATCATGTAAATAGTTGTAAATACAATAAGTTAGCACTCAACATGCATATGTTAACTTTGTATATTTAGCATATATTTGTGCAAAAAAATAAAAGAATAAAAGAAGAGAAAAAGGAAGGAGGTCCTCCTACGAATTAGTCGACATTTTTCACAAATTTTACGAACAGAAGTATAATAAATACAGAGTGACCCGAACCTCAAGAGAAGGTCAAGCGTTGACCTGATCGCTAAATAAAATAAGTAGAGAGAGATAAGGCTTACTCTATATTATACATATTACTTATATATGTAATAACTATTTTTGAGAAAATAAAAATAAAATGCTCTTTTACCTCCTTGTATATAGTCCTAAAAATAAAATAAAAAATAGAAAAATAAAATTAAATAAAATCATCTCTCACTTGTATAAGGCACATGTATACATGTCTCACTCCCTATTTATTAGATACCTATAAATAAATAATAAAAATAAAATAAAAATTATTTTAGACTACTAAAACCTTGTTGTAAATAAATAAAATACAAAATGGGGGGTATTTGTGTAAAAATAACAAAATAAAAATAATTGTGCAAAAACACATAGGTATATTATACATGTATATAATACATTATATTGTATAGAGATTAATTTATTTTCCATAAAAATAATTAAAAATCATAGAAAAATAGTTAAAAAATAATAAACATTTTTCATTTTATACACTTTTTATTTTAAAGCCATTTATTATTTTTTTATTGATTTGTAAATATTTTGTAAATCATAATTTTCTGATTGGCCAGTTGGGATTATTGACCTTCGGTTAATGCTTCCTCCTTCCCGGGTCAGACCTGGATTCTGTTCGTCGGAGCTCCTTCTCGAAATTTTCCAGCTTGACTCTACGCTCCTTTTGCCTCAAAATTTAGACCTAATAATCCTTGTACCTCCGACATTCTCGCGGGTCCTTTGGCCGATTCGGTTCGCTCTAGGGTTTCGCGCTTTACTCCGATATTTCTTGACCCCTGAGTGACCTATAAAGCATCCTCTTACGCCTCTACGGAGCAGCAACTCGTGCCTCGCTCTTCATTCTAGCCTTTGACACATTAGGTTGAGTTAAAGCTTCCAGAGGGGCCTCTCGGATTGGATTTTGGTGGAGCATCCACGTTGCTCAGCCTCGTGGTCAGCCTGCACCACCGCGAAAAGCCTCCCGACCTTCCACAGCTTGGTCGAGGCCACAACCTCGCTTGCCATCATAGCCTGAAGCTCCAGAGTTCATCAAGAACCTTAGGTATCAACCATTCCACTTCCTTCCATCCTTTCGATTTGTTCTTCCCATTTCACACCGCCGCGCATTCATCTGCTAAGCTCCGATCGTCGAAGCCCCATCTCATCGCCATACCCATATCGATCGAACCATCTACGCACGCTCACCCTTCCACCGCAACCTGTTCACCCTATATCTCAACCATCGGGTTGAGATTAGGCTCGATCTCCCTCCCTCACATTCTCCGAAGATCCCCAATCCGCCTCATCGCCGTTTCTTTCGTTTCAAGCTCTAATAACCCTAACCGGAGCACCGCCTGGAGTCGCAGCCTTCTTTTGTAGGTACCCCCGTGCAACAGGACCCTTTGACGGACCTCCAGCTGATCGGCGGAGCAGCTCCAAGTGGAGCTCTCTCGTCCCAGCCATCCGACCATCATCCAGATGATCTGCCTTTGGCATTAGACGCAGAGCACCCCCTGGAGGTGCAGGACCATTTGGGGGCTCGATCAGCCCAACGGATTCGCCCCCATCCTCGAACGAAGTTCACCTCGTACTTATTCATCCACAATCGACAACCATCGTCGGATGAGGAGCAGAGCGCCAGGTTGGATCTGAGTCGTTCGTTGCCGCAACTTTTGGATCGTTGATATGGCATAATCTGATACATCTACACCGCACGTCGTTGACAATCCCTGGAGCATCAGATTTGACATAGCATGTGTTCTGCGTTGCACATTCTTGCACCGTCCAGAGGTCGCCACGTGTGCCCACGCCCTCCTCACGTGCCTCAGGGGTATATTGAACTATATCCCTGTCTTTTTCCTGCTTTATTATCTAGTCCTAGTAAATAAGTTGTAGTTTGGATATTTTGCATGAGGACCCTTACACTTTTCAATATTTACATTTCAGTCCAGTTGAGTTGAACTCACATGCCATCCCACGTGGTTTTGTAGTGTTTTTGCAAGAACTATCATGAACTTCATGTATGTTATTGTTTGAGTATAACTTTTCTGATATTTGAAAATCTTCCCCTGTGCCTGGTTTTATAAGCGTGTGCGTCTATTCCCTAGTGATTTTGCATGTTCGACCCTGAGCTTTTTATGCGTATTAATTATTGGTCAAGAACTTTTCAATAATTGCAAGTAGGTCCCTGTGTGCTGTGTCTCTTTTTTATCAAATAATTATTAAATCAACTCCAAAAATGCCACAAAAATTACCGTTAGCTCTTGCTAACGTGTAATATTTTTGGTAATTTTTGTGACTCAATTTAGTTTCATTTGATATTTTCTAAAAATAAAAAACCCTTAAAAATTATCCTGTCTGGTTTCTAAAATACCAAAAAAATATAAAAATAGTCTCAAAAATTCTATAAAAATTTCTACGTGTTTGTTATAGTAGTTTTTGTTCCTGTGCATTTTTTGTTGCATTATCTTTATAAAAAACCCTAAAAATCACAAAAGACTAAAAATATTGTAAAAATCATTAAAAATTCCAAATTAAAAAAATGAGATTTTAGTTGATGTAGTTAGATCCTTTGATTTACTTCATCACAATAATCATAACCAGGACATTTGGGCACTTTCAGTATTTTAAATTTGCCCTTTGGCTCAGTTTGTATATTATTTTCCTATTTTGTTTTTCTTTCTTTTTTATAAAATTTAATAAAATCAGAAAAATACCATAAAATTACCATCTTGCATATTTGAAAAATACAAAAAACATTTTTATTCTAATTTTTTTAGTATTTCTAGTACTAATAAAAAATTGTTAAAGTTTGTTTTTCTTTATCTTTTCATTTGTTTTCTTATTAGAAAATATATATATAAAGAATTACAAATTAAAAATAACAAAAACATGCCTTTTATTTTCTGATTACCGACTACTTCGTAGGTTTTACTCGTGTTCCTTGTGTTTGACCCTGGTCGATATATCAAGTTAAATAAATAGTGGAGACCGCTACATTGATTTCGTGCTTGATTGTTTGATTTATGTGATCTTGATTTTCTTATTGAGTCCGATTGGGTGATTTAGGTCTCAACGACCTTTGAAATCACTTAACCTTGATCGCCCGAGTGCTCACCAGTCACTCTGTATTTATTCTAAATGCATCATTCTTTTTCTTTTCTTTATTCTTTTATTTTTGCACAAAGATACATGCTAAATATGCAACATTAACACATGCATGCAATTTGCTAAGTTATTGTATTTACAGATATTTACATGATGTTTTGCCAAGAAAAAGAGCTAAAATAAATGTATAAAGAGTGAGAATAAGGATTCATCAAACATCGAATTAAGCAATGACATCAAAATATCAATGCCATAATTCTTTAGCTATACACTATAACAAACAATCGAGTGACAACTAAGTTATAACGTCGTACTTCTCTAGCAATCGAATATCTCTTTGCCAATATAATTTTATTTCTCAAATGTCACATTGAGTTGTCAAGATACACTCTCAAGGACAAGGCATTGGATGGGATGGTCGACGGCCATATCTTTATAATAAAAAATGTCCCCACTGATCAGAGGAGACAGTCACAAGATCGTCTTCAGCAATTGCGTCTCATATGAGTAGGGGAGATGCGAACATCGAATGTCTCCTATCATAACACTTAAGGGATAGTCGGTGACCGTCTCCTTTGATGAAACATTACGGGATGGCGACGACCGTTCCCGATTGTTCACTTCATGAGGGAACAATTCTGGCTGCCCCGATATTAATAGATTGGGGACCGATAGCTAACACAAAGGTGATGGGTCTTGACTGTCCCCTCCTGGCCTAAGACATTATCAGGCAGTTAGAGAAACAAACAATCTTAGAAGAATAACTAAAACCATTTCTTTTCTAAAAAATAGTGGCTAAGTAAAAAATAACTAAAAGCACATCACGCTAAAATAAATCCGTTATGGGATAAAACTATGGCTATTAAGCTTTTGGCAGCGGGTATAAGTGATGTTAATGTCCAAATGTGTTGCTTGTGGTGTTGGCATTACATCTTTAGAGGTTGTACAACACACCATTTTTTTCAAAGGAACCCATGGCCCCTCAATCTAAGCTACATGGGAGATATGACTGCTGGTTCTTCACCTTTCCTCCCTCCTCCCTGAAAATTGAAAAATACAAAAGCGGCAAGAAACATGACATTAATTGTGACTGGATGTTTCTGTGCTCCCAGAAAGTCTTATTCCTTTTTTGGGGAAATGGCAGAGAGCGAGGGGAGATTAAGAGGAAACAAGACGTGACGTCCTCTGCTCTGTGAATAGATTCGTCAGAGCAGACCTCTACTTCTCATCTCCCTCCACTTTGACCCCCTCTCCTCCTCACTGCAGGAAACCCTAGATCTCGGATCACCTGTTGACCCGAGCTGTGATGTCCATCACGAGCACCAACTCCGACAGCTCCGGGGACTACCCGGAGGCGTCGAGGCCGCCCAGCCGCTACGAGTCGCAGAAGCGTCGCGACTGGACCACCTTCGGCCAGTACCTCAAGAACCACCGCCCCCCGCTCGTGCTCTCGCGCTGCAGCGGAGCTCACGGTCCTCGAGTTCCTCCGCTACCTCGACCAGTTCGGCAAGACCAAGGTCCATGTCTACGGGTGTCCGTTCTTCGGCCACCCGCAGCCCCCCGCCCCGTGCGCCTGCCCGCTCAGGCAGGCGTGGGGCAGTCTCGACGCCCTCGTAGGGCGCCTCCGCGCCGCCTTCGAGGAGAACGGCGGGCACCCGGAGACGAACCCCTTCGGTGCCCGCGCTGTCAGGCTCTACCTTCGAGAGGTCCTCTTCTTTTTTTGATCGCAATTATCACTGCATGATCAGCTCTAGAACTTTGATGTTTGATTTGACCCAACATTATAATACTCTGGGAGATCGTGCATCACGTAAATTACGTTTGATTTCGTCTGCTATTATTACTGCATGATGAACCCTAGATCTCTGATGCTTTGATTTGACCCCAACATTATATTGCGATGATGTTAAGTATGCCATAATTTGGTAATTCCCTTTGATTTCAAAGGTGAGGGAGACCCAGGCTAGGGCACGAGGGATCGCCTACGAGAAGAAAAAGCGCAAGAGGCCACCGCAGAAGCCGCAGACCCGCCACCGCCCCACCCGGTTGAGTCGGTGCAAACGCAACCCGGCACGACACTGCCGATGTTTCCTGTGGCAGAGTGGAACCAGATCTTCGCCGGGAACTACCAGTATCAGTACCAACACCAGCACCAGTACCAGTACCACCTTCTCGATCACGGCATCATGCCGATATCGGAGTCCGGTGAGATTGCGCCGCATAATGTTGTTACTACGTGACTAATTAAGGGCGTAATCTCTCGCTTTCGTGCTGTTGCTATGACTTAACTTCACTTGCTATGCTTTCTGATTATTTTTTATTTGTAATTTCTGGAAAATTACTGACCCTCTCTTCGTTTGATGAAAGATGTGTATGTTCATGTGCTGATTTGTTTTTGATGTTATTATAGATCGTTGTTTTATACGCGAGTCCTTGATAGTGATATTTATAGTAATTATTGTTTTGGTGGAACGTGGGATTATATAATTATCTCATGCTGTCATGCAGTCCAAAGGTAAGTAGCTGTGCTTCCTAGGGTTTGATTAGCTTGTCACTATAATTTAATTAAAAAGATAGTAGCCTTTTTCCTTTCTTTGTTTCAAATTTATCTGCAGTATTTTATTTCCTATTTTAAGCAATTTGTATCCTCACGCCATTTATGGTGATATTTATGATATTGAATCATATATATGTTTCCGGAAATATATATATTGGCTGCTTGGTACATGGTACATCAAATCTTTGAGAATTTTCAATGGAAATACTATTATATAAATTGTCGTACCATCGGTATTACCATTGTTTTTTATCAATCTATCATACGACCAATTTGGATCGTCTGCTGTACAGCAGACGATCCAACCCTCTGATCCGCATCTGACATCTCTCCCCAACCTCGAGATGCGTGTCCCCGACTTCGACATCCGCACCCACTATCCCCAGCCCCCTCTAAGCGTCATCGGATCCTCATCGACGGCTCTCATTCATTGCATCAGGGGCTGTAAAAGCCCATTACAGCAGATGATCCATCCCCAACATACGACTCTATAGTTTGCATTGCAAGGACAGGATCCTACAGGGGATCCGTTGGATGAGATTGGACAATCTCGAGATGTGTGCCAACCATCTCTGGCTCTCTATAAGGATCGTTCGATCCTCATCCAACAGATCTCATGCGTTACAACAAGGACTGTTACAGTAGGAGATCCATTCCTACATTGTCATTAAATGATATCCATAGGATTTTTTTTATGTATTTGCAGATTCTATTTCTTTCAGCTTCACAGCACAATTTACCAGCCTCATCGTTTAGAATTTTGTGAACATATAGTAGTAACATTTCGATATTTTTTCTATCTACCAAATACTTGCAGATGCTAACATGTACAACCATCTATTTCTGTTCAATGAAAACATAAGCCTGATTTCACTCTATATATTAGATTTATTTAATTACCTTATTTCGAATGCAAACGTAAATTGAGTTCTCCAGAGGCATTTGTACCAACTGCGCTTACGATCAGCATAGACATGTAATAAAAAGACATACTTCTGTTTGAGTCTTGAGATGTCTTGAATCCTAAAGTGGCTTTTCAATCCGATTCATTGCATAGCCCATTGACCTCTGCATGTCATCGACTAATCTCATTTTATTTGTTTTCTTGTCGTATTTGTATTCAAATTGGTGAAATCTGCCTGTTTGTGAGAGAATTATCTATACAAACATGCTTTCACTAAGAGGATAAGAGAGAGAGAGGGATTTATCCTTCAGCTTTTGCTCAATTAATTGAATGATGTAAATGTGATGTGATCATTTATTCTTTGATAAATTATTTCAGATTTTTTTATCTTGGAATAAAAAAAATATTATACCAATATAACTATTATAGTACAATACATGCACAAATATGCGCATATACGATTATATATTTGCATGCATGTTTTGGAGTGTACACACACATATATATATATATATAGAGAGAGAGAGAGAGGAAAGAGATCATACTTCATGGATTAGGTAACTTACCTACTCCACTTTCTTTTTTTTCAATTTTTTTTATTTTTTTAAATGCTTCCATGGATTTTCATAACTATATCCCTCTAATATTACATTCAAATTTAGTCAGAAACAGAGACTCCTACGGCCTCCATCTAGAACATGAAAAATACAACAAATCTTTGATCGTTAAAAAATGACTGTCTGGATGGAGGCCGTAGGAGTCTCTGTTTCTGACGAAATTTGAATGACATATTAGAGGCATATCGTTATGAAAATCCATGGAAGCATTTTTCAAAAAAATGAAAAAATTAAAAAAAAGAAAGAAAATAGAGTAGGTAAGTTACCTACTCCATGGAGTAGGATCCCTTTTCTCATATATATATATATATGGATTTAATAAGGCTGCCCCCCGAGGGTAGCCAACATGGCTGCCCTACTCCCTATTTTCGACATTTTTTTATTTTTTTGAAAAATATCACCTTGTATATTCATCTCTATATCTCTCATATATATCATTCGAATTTCGTCAGAAACAGAGAATCCTACGGCCTCCATTGAGATAGTGTCGATTAACAAATCATGTTACCGTTAAAAACGATTATCTAGATGGAGGTCGTAGGAGTCTATACTTCTGACGAAATTCGAATGGCATATATGAGGGATATAGGGATGAATATACATGGCGATATTTTCTAAAATAAAAAATAAAAAAACACCAAAAACGGTGCGGGGCAGCCCATTACCCCCCCCCCCCCCCTCTATAATATGAAAGTGCATGCCGTGCATGTATATATGAATAAGCCTGAAGCATTTGAAATTATTAAATTCTTTGCGGTAGAAAGCATTTAACCGGGTCAAAAGAGCTAAATTTTCAAGGAAAAATAGGAATAAGAAAATGATGGAAATAGTTATATATAGTATGAGAGAGGATGTGACAGGTCGGGTGAGGGGATGGACTTCCAGACATCAGAAATTGGGCATCCCCATATGTTTGGCCTCTGCTCTCTTCTTCTGTACGTCACATTTACCATATCCCAAATCTGGACGTGACTATGATGCAGCAGCAAGAGGAAAAAAAGGCATTTTCGTATCTATTACCTCACTGTAAATATTACCGTATAAGACGGTTATAACCAATATTTTTCAACCGAATGGGATACTAATTAAACCAGATAACCTACTTGTTTAACCGAATGATTATGTCATCATTCTTCAAAACGGAATTGAATTGAACTGGTGAGGAAAATATAATTGAACCGGCAAGTAACCAAACAAGAGGGATTCAAAACATGCGTAGAACACACTCGAACATAGTCGAAATACACAATTTAGTATATATCTTATAGTATACGTAAATTCTATTGTTAATTTGCAACATCAAATGTGGTGCATATGTACTACTCTCGTATCCTCCTTGGGTTGGAGGTACATGCCCCCTCTATTGCGTAGACATTTGAATTGATTCTTTTGTATCTCATCAAAGTAGCCTAATTTTTCATCTATGCCCCCCTTCTATCTTTCATTGAAATCATAAAAACAAACTTTGGTGCCCTGACTCCATCCTGCCTCCCTCCTCGCGATTAGATGTTCGGCTTGGCTCTCTCATGCACTTATCATGCCTCGACCTTCCTCTAGGACGTGTTGTGCTCCGGCTCCCTTGCTGGACTATCGCACCCCGGCTTCCTTTCTAATGCATCACAACCGTGCCTTCCTCTTGGTCTTGTCATGCCCCAGCTCCCTCGCGGACCCATCGTATATTGACCTTCCTCTCGAACGCGATGTGCCCTCGCCTTCCTCTCGGAGCCGCACCTCCAACTCCCTTGTGGACACGTTGCGCCTCTATCCTATTTGCGGCTCGTAAACCTTTCACTTGTCTTCCTAGATCCTCGCATGCCTGACTCCTCATTGTCACAAATTTACATAATGCACTCTAAATTGCATGTAACAAAATCTCTACTATACATTAACGTAGATTAAGTTTGATTTTATTCAATGGTGTCAAATGTCTAAAATGGAAATAACTTATTTAGCATGTTCGGCTCCACATTTCCTATTTTTCTTCCTTAAGATATCTTAAAAAGTAATTGGAGCTGACTTTATTAGAAAATTTTAATAGTGTCCTTTAATATTTTTTGAAAACTATAAATTTTGAATTAACTTCAAGGTATCTCGATATCACTCCAAATGGAGCCCTTTTTTTAATAAATCCTAAAAACTAAGATAACAATACATACCTATAAATTATTAATATAAAAGATAAATATGAAAAAGAAATATACTTAGTAGATATAATAATTGATGGGATTTTCTCATCCTTATTGTTGGTGTTAAGCTTAACAATGTTTCTTACTGTTTTAAATGTGAAATGATTTTCCATTCTCCAAATAAGATAAAGCTGAATACATGAAATAGAAATATTTGAGTTTATTACTAATGATTATATTGTGACTTATTTTAAAATAAGGAAAAACTAACGAGGACAATTTAAAGTACATTTGTAGATTTTCAAAAATTATTTTATATGTAAAATATTTCGTTATATATTTATATGCATATAGATGTTTATAATAATTTCTTTAGTATTGTAATCTTTTTATTATTTGGTGCCCTGCCTAGTCCATAATCCTGAGTCCGCCACTGGATCAAAGTAGCCTTTTCTATACATGCATCATATATATACTTTTTTAACAGTAGACAATAATTTAAGTTAAAATAAAATTCCATTTAATATGACAAATTCAGGTCGAGTTGGTGGTTAGAAATTAGATACGTATTACCGAAGGTTATGGGATTAACTTGCATTATTGTCATATTTTTTAAATAAATTCAAAATTAATTGCAATTCAATTTTGATTGAATCGAGTTAAACTGGGTTGGAAGAAGTCAACTAATCCAGTGATTAAATCCAAAATCGAACTTTTGAATCAAACCGATATAAATCGGTTAATCGTATCTGTCCAGACCTGGTTCATTGGTCTAACTGGATGAACCAAGTGTGATCAGGTTCTCAAAGCACTAGTTATTAACCATGAATCGGGTTTAATGTGGTTTGTAGAAGCCAAATAAACCGGTGACTAGACCCAAATCAGACTTCTAGACAAAACAGTACAAGCTGCTTAACCAGCAGGTCGATTCGTGCTCAATTCACTGGTCCACATGAGGTGCCGAATAGGAATATATCTCCAAATCGGCACTTGGCACCTCTGAAATAAAATTTAAGCATTCCAAGATAAATGAGTAAATTTTAGTTAGTTCCTAAATGGGAGGAAAGAGATTTATGTTTTTGGATAAATTTAACTGAAATCCCTAAAAAGAATCAATTTTAAACTACATCAAACCCTCCATATTAGCATTTCTTTCACCAATTATGTCTTTCTGTATCGTTATTATAAATGTACATGACCTAAGTATCTATCTATATCGTAATATCTATATTTCCAGAGCAACATTTCTAATCTATTGTGTTATGAATTTTTCTTCTATATATCTCCTCATTGACACTCTGAATTAAAATTAGTGTACGGTAAAGAATAAATTATACATTTGTTGACACATCTTCCAGTGTTAAATGTATGACAAAATAAAAGGATGATAAGAAATATAGATATTGATACTGATATGACCAATCAACTAATTAGGTGCTTTAAGCTAGAATAGATACATAGCTCCACATATCTTTGCAGTTTATGCAATAGATTAGGCACTATAATCTAAGATATGATGATGAGATGCATGATCGATAGCAACATAGATTATTCCTTCAAGATAAACTCAAGCAATTGAAAATATTGAAAAGGAACATTTGGATGTTCGTGAATTCGAACACCGTTGGAGCGTTATTGATATCATATTATTAACATGCACAATCATACAAACCGGTTAAACTTAATATGGTGTATGAGAAATTAACCCCGAGCTCTTAACGGAGATTGGAATCGATTTACGAGGACAAGAACAACAGAAGTAAGAATTTATAATTTTAAATCTCTCCCAATCAATGGATTTCATGTACGGTCATTCGTCCAATTACTTCACGGCCACAAGTAAAGGTGCCTATAACAAATATGCGGATAAATCGTCGTTGAACTGCATCACAACGAATTTGTGATTCGTCGTCATAGTCATTTTTATATCAACCGATGTCAATTTTTTAACAACGAATAGTCAATTGTGTGCGCGTGCTTTCGGAAGAGCCACATCTTTTGCGGTCTCAACTTGGCCACCGTCCGTAGGAGCCTCTCTTGAGCGTGCTTCCGTCAGACCAATCTCCGGACCTGGTCGACCTTTCTTCTCCTGTCAGGCCTTGTGCTCCCTCCGATGGCGATCTCCCGATCGTGCATCTAAGCTCGGAGAGGTCTCTCTCTAACTGCAACTCACTTCGTGGGACCGGGTCCGGGATGGATATTTTTTTCTTCTTTTTTTACTAATAGAATTCGAACCCTGTTCCTTTAAAGTGGGAGCCACTGCTTCTACCACCAGACCATTAGAGTGGTTCTCGGGATGGATGTTACTGCTGCATCTCCTCCAGGTGTTGGGACTTCGGTTACTTGTAATGATGGGAGTGCGCTCTTGGTGGACTTGCGGTGTTTCTTTGTCCCGGAGGCGATTGCAGTGCGGAGCGTTGCTATCACTGGTGCGGAGCCGCAGGATGGGGACATGGAGGCCCTTTTGAGGGGGGTGATGCGTCGGATTCAGAGATTGCATCTAGTGGTTATGGGGAGGGGCTTAATGTGGGAGTTTGCGGGCAGCGTCGTAGGAAGCGTCATTACAGATCGCGGAAGGAGAGGTCAAGAAGAAACGAGGAAGGTGTCGCCATTGCTGCGCTGGTTTCAGCAAAGGGATCAGAGAAATTGCTTGTGGCTAAGGTGGCGGGGGTGATCCCCGTCATCAGGAGACCCGTAGTTTGTGAATGAAGATGACTACCTAGAATGTGTAGGGGTTAGGGAACCCCGAAAAAAGAAGTTTCATGGGAACTCTCCTCAACGATTGGATGACATGCGTCACTTGTCTTCAAGAGACTAAGCTTAGTGGGTGTCCTGAATTGCTATGGAAGTCTCTTGGTTTGAGGCGCTTGAACAACTTCTCGGTGCTCGATGTTGTGGTCAGTGCTGGTGGAGTTGCTGTGGATTGGGATGGGGACATGTTCGACTCTCTACCGGAAAGAAGGAGCAGGTTTGTGCTGCCAAATGAGCTTATTGTGAAATGTAATAGTTCCAGAGTGGTGCTCTCTTGTATCTGTAGACCAGACAATCACTCGCTTCGGGGAAACCTCTAGGATGAGTTACGGGATGTGAGAGAGGCATTCCATGATGTGGCTTGGAACGTGGTCGGTGATTTCATTGTCACTTTGTTCGCACCTGGCAAACCAGGGATGAGGGGGGACATGACCACAGCTCACAAGGTTTTTCTGGAGTTGATTGGAGATTTGTAGTTGGAGATTCTGGATGGGCAGACATTAAATACCCTTGGAGAAACTCTGGATCCTGCTCAATGTTGGATCGCTTCCTGGTTTCTCCCGAGGTGCTACAATTATTCCCCATGTGTAGTGTTTCTTCTAGTGCGAGATCTAGGTCAGACCATTCACCTCTTGTTTGGGAAAGTGATGTTGAGGAGGTTGAGAAGGTGTGGTTGCTTGAAAATGGCTTATGAGAGTTGCTTGAAGATGGCTTGAAGTAGGGTGAGATAGGGCAGATGAATTGTATAGAAAATATAATAAAATATTAATTTTTAATTCATCCGTAGGTACTTTTTATATCTATTTTATTTTGTTATTTATACACCTCAAATAACAAAATCCTCAACATGAATATTGTATATAAAAATTCAAAGACAATATAAAATTGAGTTCACATAAAAATAACGCATAGTGTGCCTGGCACACGCAAAATAAAACGCCAGAATAAAAACTTTACAGACTTATACCTCCTCCATATTGTATCAAAATTGACAAAATCAATTTAGTTGTACATAACAAATTAATAATATATTTAATAAAAGCAATTTCATTCAATTTGGAGTTAAGATGGAAAAATTAGGTTTCGGACTCTCATTGTGCACTATCTTGTATATTTTATTCAATATATTTATTCTTTACATTTTTCAAATTCTTTTATTTTTATAAAATTATATATATTACTTAAAACATATGTACATAATTAGATTAAAATAAAATCATCAAAAAGAAAATAAAATAAATAGTGCATCTCAATACATAGGTAAAGTACATATATACTCCTATAATATATATGTACATAATTATTTAAGTATACAGACAAAGTCAGAAAATACAATAAAAATATCTAAATGTGTATTAAATAATGTAAAAATATATAAATTACATGTATAAAATATAAATTACATGTATAAAATAAGAAAATACAATACAAAATAAAAATAAAAATGCCAAAATACATGTATTTATACTTATATTTTACTTGCAAATATTAACTTGTAATAAAAAACCTTAAAAATAAATAAAAATATGTATAAAATACTACATTTTATTTCAAATATTTTTCAAGTTTTAATAAAAATTTAATTGATTCGTTTACTATTTTTTATCATTTTACAAAGCATTTTGCCTTGAATTAATCTGGTTGGTCCACGTGGACCAAACAGATTCTTTCCGCATTAACCTCGGGTCAAGTGACCCCCTTCTCTCTTCCTCGAGCTTTGAACTGTTAGACCCTAGTTCTTCACCATTTTATTTGCTCGAGGTCATCATAACCTATCTTGGCGTGATGCATGATTTGTGGAGATTGGATCTCCTTGATTCGTGCCATGGCAAAGGTTTTGTACCATCTACCTCGAGCTTATCAACATCTTCTTTAAAAAGTCACCTCCTCGTCTAGTTTACAAATTGAGCTCCACCACCCCAAATCTATGTTTGATCCTTGTCCGTCGAGTCTCAGCCCTTCAGGTCCTCTAGATCACTACATCTTGGTGACACCAAAGCGAACAAGCAGACTTGCAGCGAGGAAGAGTCGAGGAGGAGGAGATCCACCTATCGCCGGAGGAGCTCTCCAGCTGGTTTCGGCTCCGTCGTCGACCAACCAAAGTCGAGGCCTTTCTTTTCAGTTCTTAGGTAATACTCTAGTCATCTTTTCATTTCCAGCCTTTAATTTTTGCTTTAATCGCATCTTTCGGTTCAATTTAAAAAAGAACAAATCACTAGGAGCTTGAGCTCCAGGCCCAAACACCGTAAATCATCTTTTCTTCCACCTCGATTTCCCATCCATTTGAACCCCAACACACTCTCCATTGAACGCCCCATCTAATCAATCTAGATCCATCGTGGATCTGGGAGTCAAGGTTCCTCCACTACCGCTCGCCGGAACCTCCATTCCGTTCCACCCTGCTGATGAGCGTCCCGACCACTAAGGTATAAGGTGCTAAACGGTCGTTGCGACCCCAAGTGATGAATACCCATTCATCACTCTTTATTCTTATATTTTAGCTACAAAAACCTATGCAAATGCATGTAGATACTTGTAAATAGGAATAATTAGCAAAAGCATGCATTCTGTAAAAATCTATAATTAGCATGTTTTTGTGCAAAAATAAAAGAATAAAGATTAAAAATAAAAAGAGGGAAATATTTAGAATAAATATTGAGCAACCTAACCCAAGGGAGGGCTCAGTATGGGCCTGACCGCATAAAAGCCAAGTAGAGGGAGATAGGGGCTCATGTGTAAATATCTATGTAAATAAATAAAACTATATTTTCCTCACCCAAAAATATGTTTGTAAATAGTTGTACATATTTATAAAGTATAAAAACAAAACAAAAAGTTAAAAATCAAAAAGACCAAAAATATCCTTTCACCATGTACATAGACCATGCCTCCTTATGTATTTAACCTTGTAAATAAATTTATTTATTTTCAAAACTTTTTGTAAATATCCTATATTATATATTGTAAATAAATAAAAATAAAAAGAATCAAAACAAAAATCAAATAAAAATTACAAAATTAAAAATACAAAAATATATTGTACATATGCCATGTACATAGTTGTACATAACTTTTTATTTCCCCTATGTATATAAATAATAAAACTAAAATAAAAATATCCTTTTATACCTCATTTTATTCTATAAATAAATAAAATATAAAATAGGAATAAAAATGTATAAAAATAACTAATTAAAAATCAAAATTAAAAACCCTATATTGTACATATACCTATATATAGCCCTATTATGTAAATACCTTATTTTTTATTTTGAAAAATTAATTAAAAATCACCAAAAAATAGAAAAAATTAAAACAAAAATATTTTATGTTTTGAGTTTTTAATAATTCGGCCATTTCCTATTTTATTTCGAATTTTCAAATCAATTATGGCGTGGCCTCTCCTGATTGGTCCACGGGGGATGTTGACCGCCCGGTCAACTCCCCCCTGTGGACCACTTCCTTTGCGGATCTGATTCCCGACCCGATTTCTCAACATTTCCGCGAGCAGATCCGATCTCCATCCACTCAAACCCAGGGTTCCGATTGCCAAGGGAAGATCCATGATCCCCGCGTGCACCTTCTTTTAGGGATCCGCTCCTTGGATTGCGCGCCCGATCATCATCTTATCGGACCCCTGGGTCATATAAAGCATCTCCTCCGGCGACCCATTCGATCATCTTTGGCTCTCCACCCTTCATCCCGTGACCTCCACAGCATCCCTTGAGGTGACAGCTCTCGATTGCCCGTGTCGCAGTGAGGAGGGGGTGACCGGACCACTGATCCGGCGACATAGCGCTGCCGTGCTCCGCCCAGTGCAGGAGCTCGAGCCTCAGGACCAGACGACCTTCGAGGCCACGACCGGGAGCTACCTCAGCTCCAGCCTAGTCTACTTCGCCACCCAGGTAACCTTCTAGCTTTCCTATTTAGCTTAATTTCTTGGTTGCCCCAAAATCGTATCGCCGCTGTATTCCGTTGATTCCGACCACCTCGAGCATCATTTCGATCATCGGAACCCACGTTCACCATCGCCTTTCCCCACGCACCTTCTCTGCCCCTTCGTTCAACCCAGCTCGCACAGGAGCTGGGGTTCGAGCTTCCGTCTCCATCGCTCGCCGGAGCTCGCTCATCCCGACTCATCGACCACTTTCACGCCGCCTCACCGGGTCGAGGCACTTTGCCCTCGACCCGCGAAGCTCCTGACTTATTTTGCAGGACCAGAGGAGGCCATCTGAGGCCTCCCGACACTCGGGCCAGAAGCTTCCCTCCGCCGACCTCGCCGGAGCCCCTCCAGGGCTCGGCTGGGCCATCGGAGGCCACCACCAGCTGGAGGACTTCATCGCGGACCTGTTCCGATATCCAGAGGCAGCTGAGGAGGACCACAGCACTCGCACGAGGCCGGCGAAGCTCGCCGGCCAACTGTTCTTCGAGGGTCCTCGAGCACCGTCCGATCGTCCTCAGCTCTCCAGTTTCCATCGTGACCATCCATCCATCGAGGAGCAGCCACCGCTTGATCCGTCAGAGGAACGATCTGGACCGTTAGCGCAGAGAGAGAGGCACCAGCACCTGAGGCTGTTAGATCTTCCACGTGCCCTCCTCCGAGACGTCGATCAGGCCCACGTGCGGAAGGAGAGAGGCGCCCATCGTCCAGGACCGTTGGATCAGCCACGCGTCCATCATCCAGCCGTCGACGTAATAAAGGGGTAAATTACCGTAGGCCCCCTCTTAGTTTATGTTTTTAGATTTAGTCCTGTAAATATTTTGTGCTTTTTATTTACGTTGGGATATTTGCACTTGGGACCTGGTACTTTAGTTTAATTGCAGTTATGCCCCTGTGAGTGTCTGTCATGTGCTTCACCACGTGCTTTATTTGGTGTAATAGCAACTTTAGCCCTGTAGTTCTGGATGTTTATGATTGAATGAAAACTTTTGGTAATTGCATATATGCCCCTGTGAGTGTTTTATTTGCACATGTGCGTCTTTTAGTGGGTTATTTGCAACAAAGCCCCTGGACTTTTTGGTACGAGTTACCAAAAGGTCTGAGGACTTGTTTTTATTACAAAAAGGTTCCTGAGTGCCCCAGGCACGCGCCTCACGCGTGACTTGCTGGGAAAATTGCACCTGGACCCCCAGAACTTCAGGTATTTGCACTTTCGTCCCTGTGCACAGTGCCCCCTTTTGATTTTTGAATAAAATATCAAATCACCTCCAAATTCGATGAAAATTTGACACATGGCTCCTGCCATGTTGTAGGATTTTTGAGAATTTTTTAGGACATTTTTGATTTTATTTGTTATTTTTAAAAATTCAAAAACCTCTATTTTAGCCACTGTCTAGTTTTAAAAATCCTAAAAAATATAAAAACCCCCTCAAAAATTCCACAAAAATTAGGTACTGTTTCTTTTGTGTTTCTTGATTTTCTAGCCAATTTTGGCTATTTTTCATTGCTTAAAAACCCTAAAAATTCAAAAACACCTAAAAACCCATAAAAATCATAATAATTAATCTAAAAACCCAAAAACAATAATTTTGGTGCGCAAATTTTCCTTATTTTCTCTAGTATACAGGAAAATTACCTCCAGGTCCCTCTGAGATTCTTAGATATTTTATCTTTGGATTTTGGCCTGGCTGGACAGTACCTTGTCTTTTTAGTACTGTTTGATTTTTAGAAAATAAAATACACCTTATAAAAATCCCAAAAATTCACCAAAAACACTAAAAAACCTGGAAAACATAAAAACATTTTTGTTTGAATTTTTGCTTGATTTTTGATACATTAAATAAATTGCTAAAGTGTGCTTGTTTTTGCTTTCTTTTATTTCCTTCACATTTAAAAATCCAAAAAAAATATAAAAATCATTAAAAACCACTAAAAACATTTTGCCTTTATTTTACTTTATTTTTACTACTTCGTAGGCCTTTGGCCAACCCGTGCTCCTTGTGTTCGACCTTGGGGGCTATACCAGGTTAATCTCATAGCGGGACCGCTTCTCGTTTTGTTTTGATCTTTGATTTATTTAGCGGTTCGATATTTTTCATGATTAAGTGACTCTGAGTGATTGAGGTCGCAACGACCTATTTAGTACATTTACCTCGTTCGCTCGGGTCGCCTCATCAGAATGGCGCTGTTGCCGGGGAGCACGGCTTAGTAGTTCTTTTTGTTTTTATTTTCGATTTTGTTTTCGCGGTTTTTCGCGGCTCTTCGGAGCTCGCGGCTTTTCGCGTCTTTTGTATCTATTTTCTTTTTGATATATTTTGATTTGTTTTTTATTTTCTTTTATTTTTATTTTTATTTTTGTTTTATTTTGTGTGTTTATTTTATTTTACATTTTTGCACATATACCCTCACTTTTATTTTCATTTCTTTTTCTTTATTATTTGATTATTTTTGCCGGTCTGACCACTCTTCTCTTCTTCTTGCGAGGGCCCTAGGACCGCGGAGGCGACTTTCGAGGAGCCGGTGCAGCCGAGGAACTTGGAGGCGGCTTCCTTCTTTACGAAGCTGCAGGAGAGAGCGAGAGAGAGAGTTGAGTGGGTGAGGTTAGATTAGGATTTTTATTTCATTATTATTATTGTAATAATACAGGGACACTTGGACTGTTTGGACTTGGACTTCTACCGTAGCGGGTCTGTTTCGCCGAGCACCGGTGTGCTCGGGGGACCCTTTAGGACCCTCGCGGTTTTTCGCGGTTTTCTTCGCGGCTTTCTTTTTCTTTCTTACTGTCATTTCCGGTTTTTCGCAGTTTTTGCTCGAGCCCCTAGATTTAGGATTTTCTGGTGATTGTGCCGTAATTAAGTAGGATCCACACACCTAATTGCATATCTGTTCCTATAGATCGTAATTGGACCTACTTAAAATCAATAATAAAAATAACCGACTCGCTAGCCTCCGTAGCCTACGTACCGTAGCCCGTCCTGTAAAGCGCTTTCTCCTACCCCCGATTTGTCGGACAGAGGAGGGACGGGCCAAGACCGGACTCTTTGGCTTGGAGGTCGGTGACCGGTTAGACGGTTCTTCGCTAGAAGCTGCTCGTCTAGGATTCGGCTTTTCCCGCTGCATCATTTAGGTTAGTTTTATTTCTGCCTTTTATTTTATGCGCGGATCATATTGCATGTAGAGAGCTGGAGCAAGGTACGCATTTCTGACTTTGCATGCATCATTGATTTCTCGTGCATCGGCTTTTTCGACTTCTCCCCCCTGTTTTGGACTTAATAACCAGGAGAATCAAAAAATTCGTTAGGCCATTTGTTTGTTTTGAAAAAGACTAAAAAGAGAAACCCTAAAATTGGGACTGCTAAAATTATTGATCTTAAAATCTGCTCACCCTAAAAATTTTGTCTTGGGGAGAGCAACCCTCTCATTGCTTGGTTTGAATGCGCGAGAGAGTGACCCGCACACTAGGTAGAGCCCCCCATTGCTAAACCCGACTGATTACCGACTCTTCCGTGCGGGCCAGTCGGTTGGGTTAGCAGCGGATATCCCAACAGGTCACGTAAGCGCTCTGATATTTTGTGTGTTCACCAAAATAAAATTGACAAGATAATTTGACCGAACTTTCACGGTCTTCAGCTCGCGTTGCGTTGGTGAACCGGGGGTTTGTTTTCAGATCATAATTTTTCCAGATCTCATCCGCCCTACTCGCCAGATCAAGATGATGGGTAGACGGTCTCTTAGGCAGCCTCTGGTTGCACCGCTTTCGGGCGCGTCTACCTCATCATCTAGGTTGGCTCGCGAGAGCTCAGACCCGCTCTCCGAGCCCGAGTACGACTCCACCCTGTTCCCCCTCGACCCCCTTTCTGACCTTTCTGAGAGACACGAGCCCGAGGAGAGATTGATACATTTGACAGCACCTGAGTTGGGCTCGTTTGATTTTGCAGACGTCGACATGGCCGGAGCCGGCAGTTCAGACGATCACTCCCGTCAGCCAGAGCATATTGTACTAGACCAGGGAGCGATCAACTCCACCCTGATCGCATCACTCGATACAGTCCAGCAGCAGCTCCGCGATCAGGGGGTATTTATGATTGAGATGAGGAGAGAGTTGGAGAGGCTCAGAGCAGAGCGAGACCAGCAGAGCGAGCCTGAGGAGCCCGATGATGCACAGGCACGAGCCGCAGCAGCAGCAGCAGCAGCCGCGGCCGCCGCCGCAGCGGCAGCAGCCGCGGGAGGAGCAGGACCACCTAGACCGATGCGGGAGTTGCACAACCCCGGATCTACACTGATGCACCATTGGGTGGTGGTACCGGCTATCGTGGGGGACTTTAAGTTCCCCCCGAACACCCTGCAGATGCTTCCGCGTTTTCACGGACTCGCCACTGAGGAGCCCCACCTTCACCTCCAGGAGTTCCTGATGATTTGCAGCACTGTCCACGATCGCCATGTGGACCAGGACACGATCCGGATGATAGCCTTCCCGTTTTCACTAGCAGACAGAGCATCCACCTGGCTGAAGCATTTGGGGAGGTTTGTCTACACCTGGGAGCAGCTCCGCACCGAGTACTTGAACAAGTACTATCCACTCGGGCGGACGAATGCAGCGAGGGCCCTGATCAGCAACTTCTCCATGTTCCCCAACGAGCAGTTTCACGAGGCTTGGGAGAGGTTCCGAGAGCTTCTGGACAGATGCCTGCACCACGACATCACGAAGCCGAACCTTGTGCAGAGCTTCTTGTGGCGGGTCCTACTTCGCCAAGGACCACGACCAGGTCTGGGCCATTTTTGAGGAGATGGCAGAGAACTATATGGTGATGTCCCAGACCCGGCTCTACACTCAGAAGACCCAGCCACACCAGCCAGGACCCGTGCAGTACCAGCGGATAGCACGGGTAGATGCAGGTCCATCCAGTTTGTCCGCAGCCGCAGCAGCACAGGCAGAGTCATCAGCTGCGGACATGGGTATCATCAGCGAGAAGTTGGACCGCATGGAGCTGATCGAGAAGAAGCAGTGCCAGAGTATCACGCAGATGGAGCAGATGGCACAGGTCTTGAGCGACATGAAGACATAGCGCATGTGTCTCCAGGAGGCACAGACGGCTTCTCAGCCCCGTCTTCAGTCGCGAGGCGACGCCGGCAGCAGCAGCAGCTCGTCCCAGCGCTCCAGCACCCCTGTGCAGCCTAGACAGGTTCACCTTGTACAGGCGGAGCCGTACCAGCAGCCGCAGCCCACCTACCAGTCCCCACCATCTCCAGAGATGCAGATGGTGGTCTACCAGCCGGACCAGCCTCTGGCAGTACTCCCGCCAGCTCCCTTCGATGCCGAGCCGTTGACGGATGTCAACGGGATTTGGTACGACCGCCCCCAGCCTGGGATCCGACGAGACCATCCCGGATTCAGGTGGGGGAGTGGTGGTGCCCAGCCCCAGCAGCAGCCGTCAGGACAGGGAGGGCAATACTCCCAGCAGAGAGACCAGCACCAGCCGCAGCAGCAGCCCCCAGCGTATCAGCAGCAGTCATCCTACGGTCCTCGTCCCTATCAGCAGCAGGGACAGCCTTGGAGACGTGAGCAGCAGTCTCACCAGGGATACCAGCAGCACCCTCCATCCTACCCCTCTTACCCACCACAGCAGTTCCAGCAGCCTCACCCACAGAGAGGCCACCCGTCGGGCTCCCACGAGAGCCCCGCTTTGGATGACATCGCCCGCCTCCTCACGGACCAGCAGGCTACATTCCGACGGGAGATGGACGAGTTCCGCCAGGAGATGCGGGACCTGGTGAGAGGGAAGGCCGCCATACCAGCCCAGATAGAGCCGAACCCAAATAGCCTCAAGCGAAAATCTGAGCAGGTAGTACATACTGAGTTAGCCACTCCTAGTGATCCATTTGATGATACTTCTTCGGATCTATTTGATGCTGATTTTATCACACTTAGGAGCGGTAGGACCCCAGCAGGCGGCGGCGCCTCATCTGAGCTTCATCCCGAGGCGCCACAGGAGGAGGAGGAGAGCGGTACTGAGGTCGCTCCAGACGATGACGGTGGTACTGAGGCCACCAAGGATGCTGATCCCACCGACGGTACTGAGGCCGCCGCTTCACCAGTTCTAGGAGGTGGTACTGATGCCACCCATTCAGCCGAGCCAGCCAGCGGTACTGATGCCGCACGACGTCTACCAGCAGCAGTAGCAGAGCAGCCAGCCCGTGGTGGTACTGAGGCCACCGGTGTTTGTACAGACAGTGATGTTGTTTTTCCTCGTGTTCATGTATCTCGGAACTCTGCTATGAATAAAGGAAAAGGTTTACTTTCTTCTGGTCCCACTGTGGTGCATGATGTATGTGTGGATCCGGTCCTTGAACCGTCTAGACCTTTTCCTGGTCCTTCATCTGAGAAGGACCCAGTGATCCCCTTCCCTAGAGCCCTTCAGATGGGGAAGGGGAAGAAAAAAGAAAATCCCAAAAAGAGAGAGCTTGAGGAGTTCAGCCAGAGCATGATTGATCGATTCCACATCCAGCTGACCCTCCAGGAGGCTTTGCAGCACATCCCCCTTCTCCAGCGATCTTTGAGAGAGAGGACTACAGTCAGGAGGAGAAGGAGGAACCACACTTCAGAGATCCATGTGCTGACCAAAGCCACGTGCTTCGCGATCCAGAACCGACTGCCAGCCAAGAGGCCAGATTCAGGGGCCCCGTATGTCAGATGCCAGATCAGTGAGCAGAGGTTCGACCGTACTCTTCTAGATAGCGGATCGTCGATCAACCTTCTTCCGGCAGCCCTTCTCGACCGCTTCGAGTTGGGCACTCTTCGACAGAGCAGGACAGTCCTTCAGTTCGCTGATCGATCTGTCAAGAGGCCGAAGGGGTTATTACGAGACGTTATCGTCACTAATCAGGGCCTGCAATTCCCCGTGGACTTCGTAGTGTTGGACATGGAGATCCCTGAGTCAGTGGCCGATACCCCCATCATCCTTGGTCGTCCGTTCTTGGCCACAGCCAAGGCGGTGACTGATCATGATAGCGGGAAGGTGTACTTTCGCGTCCAGGGCGAGAGTATACAAATAGAGACGGTCGAGGACTATAGAGCCAGATTCAGATCCCGCTCAGATGCGAGTACAGACTCAGAGCAGCTGACAGACGTAGAGCCAGACATCCACCAGGACTGTGATTTTGTGATCACAGATGATGAGGCAGCTTGGGCAGATCTTGAGACACAGACCACCCTCTCACTTTCAGATACAGCTGATGCAGAGACGATAGCAGAGGAGAGTCTGGAGAGCACAGACCTGGTTCAGGATACCATTGAGGTAGCAGAGCCGGTCCTTGATCGCAGCACGATGATTAGTGATGGTGGTTCTGAGGCCACCTTGTTTTCCGGTGGTACTGATGCCACCGTTTCTGATACAGATCCCTCGGATTCAGAGTCTGATTGGGCCGATTGCTATGATCAGATGCCAGACCTGAGTCCATCCGAGCCTATAGATGAGGAGGAGGTAGAGGCAGAGCAGACCAGAGACAGTGCAGTTGAGCCGCCTTCCCCCGATCCAGTTTGCGAGAGTACGCTTTCACTTTCCCAGGTAGATTTGGCCGACCTTGCAGCTTTCACTCAGTTTCTTCCGCAGCCAGATTTGCCGGCACCCAGCATTCCAGAGCTGAAGCCGCTCCCTACTTCGCTGAAGTATCGATTCCTTGCGGGCGAGCCAAAGATGTACCCAGTCATCATCTCCGCCGAGTTGACTGGAGAGCAGGAATCCCGTTTGATGGGGGTTCTTGAAAAGAACCGCAAGGCGATCGGATGGAGCGTAGCAGATCTCCATGGGATTAGTCCATCAGTGTGCTCCCACCATATCTATCTCGAGGATGGGGCGAAGCCGTCGCGTGAGTTCCAGCGGCGTCTTAACCCCAACCTGAGAGAGGTTGTGATGAAGGAAATATCAAAATGGTGGGGTGCAGGTTTTATTTATCCCATTTCCGACTCCAAGTGGGTCAGCCCCTTGCATGTGGTGCCCAAGAAGACGGGCATCACGACTGTGATCAGTGAGTCGGGAGAGGAGATCGCTACACGAGTACCCACCTCTTGGAGGGTTTGTGTTGACTACAGGAGACTCAACCAAGCCACCAAGAAGGACCATTTTGCCCTGCCTTTTATTGACCAGATTATTGAGAGACTGGCAGGGAAGAGCCATTATTGCTTCCTGGATGGGTACTCGGGCTACAACCAAGTGGCCATCGCTCCTGAGGACCAGGAGAAGACCACCTTTACCTGTCCCTTCGGCACATACGCTTTTCGACGCATGCCATTTGGGCTATGCAATGCCCCTGCGACTTTTCAGAGGTGCATGCTGTCGATCTTCTCGGACATGGTAGGGGAGTGCTTAGAGGTCTTCATGGATGATTTCTCGATCTACGGCGACGGATTTGATTCTTGTCTTGACTGCCTAGATCGAGTACTCCAGCGATGTATTGAGTATCACTTGGTGCTATCTTGGGAGAAGAGTCACTTCATGGTGACTCAAGGGACAGTGCTTGGCCACATCATCTCCAACAGGGGCATGGAGGTTGATCCGGCCAAGGTTGATGTCATTAGGAAACTCACACCGCCGTCCAATCTGAGGCAGCTACGGTCATTTCTGGGGCACGTTGGATTTTACAGGAGATTCATTCAGGACTTCAGCAGGATTGCCCGGCCGTTGACTGACCTCTTGACGAAAGACACCGAGTTCCTTGTCGATGACAAGTGTCTTTCGTCGTTTGCTACTCTCCAGCAGTGTGTGATTGAGGCTCCTGTCCTCCAGCCGCCTGATTGGTCTCTCCCATTCGAGATCATGACAGACGCCTCCGATTTTGCCGTAGGGGCAGTGCTGGGACAGAGGAGGGATGGAGTGCCATTTGCTATACACTACGCTAGCCGCACATTGGATTCCGCCCAGCGGAATTACACGGTCACAGAGAAGGAGATGCTAGCCGTAGTGTTTGCCCTGGATAAGTTCAGATCATATATCATCGGATCTAGAGTGACTTTGTTTACAGATCACACCACCATCAGGTACCTCATGGCAAAGAAGGATGCCAAGGCCAGACTGACTAGATGGATCCTTCTACTCCAGGAGTTTGACATTGAGATTAAGGATAAGCCTGGAGTCAAGAATGTGGTGGCGGACCATCTCTCCCGATTAGAGCAGCCTGAGGATTCTGAGCAGATTGATCCTATTAGAGATACCTTCCCAGATGAGGCGATCCTTGCTATCGCCTCACTCCCATGGTACGCCGATATTGTGAACTTTCTCGTTGCTGGGAAAGTCCCACAAGATTGGCCCAGGCAGAGGCTTGAGACCTTCCTAGCGAAGGCCAAGTCTTACCATTGGGAGGATCCCATCCTTTACCACGAAGGAGGGGATAGCGTCTGGCATCGGTGTATTCCTCAGGAGGAACACCATAGCGTCCTCACTTACTGCCACAAGCTTGAGGCAGGAGGACATCATTCTGGGAGGAGAACGGCACAGAAAGTGCTCCAATCCGGCTTGTGGTGGCCTACCCTCTTCAAGGACTCAGATGAGTTCGTGAAGAGGTGTACTGACTGTCAGAGGATGGGCACTTGTGGACAGCGTGATATGATGCCGATGCAACCCATTCACTTCTGTGAGGTTTTTGACGCATGGGGCATCGATTTCATGGGTCCATTCCCTAAGAGTCAGGGATTTGAGTACATTCTGTTGGCCGTTGACTATGTGAGTCGTTGGGTGGAGGCTATCCCCGCCCGAGCCGCTGATGCAAGGACAGTTTGCAGATTTTTGAGGAAGCACATCATCACGCGGTTCGGGGTTCCACGAGTTCTTATTTCTGACGGGGGATCTCACTTCATCAACGACCAGGTGAAGGCACTTGTTAGCGAGTTCGGCATAGACCATCGTGTTGCTACACCATACCATCCACAGACGAATGGTCTAGCCGAGGTGTCGAATAGGGAGATCAAGACGATTCTGCAGAAAGTCGTCCGCCCTGACCGAAAGGATTGGTCACAGCTTTTGGACTCGGTCTTGTGGGCATATAGGACGTCTTTCAAGACACCTTTGGGCACATCTCCCTTTCGCCTCGTATATGGCAAGCCATGCCATTTACCTGTTGGGCTGAGGCACAACTCACTTTGGGCAGTTACAGACATACTTATGGATTCAGATGATATAGGATACCAGAGGAGGGAAGAGCTAGCTGCCCTGGAGGAGCTTAGAGATGCAGCTTTCTCAAGCAGCCTACATTATAAGGAGAAAGTCAAGGAGTGGCATGATTCTCATATCAGCCACAAGCATTTTGAGATCGGACAGAGAGTATGGCTGTTTGATGCGAGGCTTAGATTATTTCCAGGGAAGCTACAGAGCAAATGGAAAGGACCTTATCTGGTTCGGAGGGTACATGACAACGGTAGCATAGATATATCTGAGTTGTCTTCTGAGAGTATCTTCCGAGTGAACGGCCAGCGACTCAAGCCATTTCTAGATCATGAGCCGCGGGTCGTTGATATTGCCCCTATTCATTTTACGTGAGATGTGGTCTTTGACTCACATCTAATGCATCTCACGCCTGAGCTTCACTGATCTTCCGCTGTATATAGATCCAGATGTCCATATCACCACATTCTTTAGTCCCACATCCCTTTCTCCATCTTGTGATTATGCTATACTTAGGGTGCACTTTACCCTAAGTATAGGGGGGATGTGAGACCTTTCGGGTACTTCTTTTGTTTCTGTCTACCCCTGTTTTGCTGCCTATACTTAGGGATATTTCACCCTAAGTATAGGGGGGGTAGACCCTGTACATTCTCCACTCAGTTTTCCCTTAGTATACAGCCTGCTATACTTAGGATTACTTGATCCTAAGTATAGGGGGAAGACCTGAGTCCCTCTTGACTTTTCATTTCCCTTTTGTATAGCCCTTCTTTTCACTTCCCTATACATAGCACGAGTTATGTCTTCTTCATCGCTCTTGACTCTGAGGACATCGTTCGAGCTAAGTATAGGGGGGTGTGTATATATTTCATATATACTTTAGCCATAACTCGTACTTTGTGTGAGTGTGTTAATAAATAAAATGGCTAAAAACCACAAAAATTAAAAATTTTCATGTACATAATCTTCTTTTATTTGCACATACATAGCTAGGGTACAAATTATTTTTGTAAAAATGATTTCAAAAATCTTTTGTGTGTAAAGCTTGTGTAAATATTTTTGTATCAAAATTATGTATATAGTACAAAATTTTTCCAAAATGTTTTCAAAATCAAAAAGTTTGCAAAAATCTTGTGTAAATGTGTGTAAATACCTTTTTGCAAAACTTGCACTTCATGCATCATCATTCATGATTTCAAAACATTTTTCAGAAATTTTGCATGACTGTAAAATAGTGTGTAAATAAGCATCTTTTAGTACATATGTATATAGTTTTTCTTGGATGATAGTTGACATTTAAACTAGCCCGGAATCAAATTGAGAAATGGAGCTTGATTAAGATCTTAATCCACCTAATTCTAAGAGGAACCTTATAGGGCTTAGGTTTAAGGCTTTTCAGGTCCATGGTGACTTAATTCTTTGAGTCCACTAGGCTATGATCACATGTCATCTCAATGAGCCTAAGTAGAGCACTTAACAACAACACATGACTCATATAGATTATGGCTTTACTTGGACACCCGCACTATGCACCAAGCTCTCTACGGATGAGATGGTGAGGAGGCAGTCTTCCTTGACTTGGGGTAGCATATGAGGGTAGTACTTCTAGGCGGAACCTCTCTTCTTCTTATAGTGAAGGAAGTGCGTCTCAACTTAGTCTGGTTGCCATGAGGTCTAACGACGGGAGTTGTGGGTTGCAATAAAGCTTCAAAAGAGGGATAGTCTACTGGCTCAAGAGGAAAAACTCCTTGTATATATGCTGCACATGTATATGTTGTATAGATGCACTTGAAAAAAAATGTGTGCAAAAAGAAAAGAACTCCAAAAAAGTGGTGGGTCTGAGAGAAAATGATAATCCCACCGGAGTATGTATATAAGTGCAATAAGCAAAGCTTGGTTTCATGATCCACCTGTTGTAGCTTGCAGCAGGGAGACTTGGCTACACTGGTCAAGCTCCCAAGGGTACTTGGCTACACTGGCCTTGACCCATTCTCTTCTTCCCCCGCTTCTTGAGCCGGTTGTACTTGAACTTAGAAGGGAATACCCTGCTCCTCGAGGAAAGAGTGGCCAGATTGAGGTCATAGAGTTACCTTGTTGGGGAGGGTTGTCAAGTTGCCATTTCTGAGGTGGAGAGCTTAGACCTCACTTTCACAGGACAAGGAAAGATTCATGGTCTTCAGGGTTTGTGATTGATGACTTGTTCTGATCTGGAGCATTGAGGAGTCTTGACTATAGATTAGTGGAACTTAAAGGCTGTTAGGTTTTAAGCTTAAGTCTAAATAAGGTTCCGACACATTAATAATCCAAAGATCTGATTGAGCTCCATACCTCAATTTAATGAAGGCAAGTTTAATAATCAACCTTGATCCATGTACGTCCTCTTTTTCTTTTTCTTCCTTTCTTTTTCACTTCTTCTTCAAATAAGTGTTTGCTAAGGGACTAGCAAAGTATAGTATAGGGGGGTGATGAATACCCATTCATCACTCTTTATTCTTATATTTTAGCTACAAAAACCTATGCAAATGCATGTAGATACTTGTAAATAGGAATAATTAGTAAAAGCATGCATTCTGTAAAAATCTATAATTAGCATGTTTTTGTGCAAAAATAAAAGAATAAAGATTAAAAAGAAAAAGAGGGAAATATTTAGAATAAATATTGAGCAACCTAACCCAAGGGAGGGCTCAGTATGGGCCTGACCGCATAAAAGCCAAGTAGAGGGAGATAGGGGATCATGTGTAAATATCTATGTAAATAAATAAAACTATATTTTCCTCACCCAAAAATATGTTTGTAAATAGTTGTACATATTTATAAAGTATAAAAACAAAACAAAAAGTTAAAAATCAAAAAGACCAAAAATATCCTTTCACCATGTACATAGACCATGCCTCCTTATGTATTTAACCTTGTAAATAAATTTTTTTATTTTCAAAACTTTTTGTAAATATCCTATATTATATATTGTAAATAAATAAAATAAAAAGAATCAAAACAAAAATCAAATAAAAATTACAAAATTAAAAATACAAAAATATATTGTACATATGCCATGTACATAGTTGTACATAACTTTTTATTTCCCCTATGTATATAAATAATAAAACTAAAATAAAAATATCCTTTTATTCCTCATTTTATTCTATAAATAAATAAAATATAAAATAGGAATAAAAATGTATAAAAATAACTAATTAAAAATCAAAATTAAAAACCCTATATTGTACATATACCTATATATAGCCCTATTATGTAAATACCTTATTTTTATTTTGAAAAATTAATTAAAAATCACCAAAAAATAGAAAAAATTAAAACAAAAATATTTTATGTTTTGAGTTTTTAATAATTCGGCCATTTCCTATTTTATTTCGAATTTTCAAATCAATTATGGCGTGGCCTCTCCTGATTGGTCCACGGGGGATGTTGACCGCCCGGTCAACTCCCCCCTGTGGACCACTTCCTTTGCGGATCTGATTCCCGACCCGATTTCTCAACATTTCCGCGAGCAGATCCGATCTCCATCCACTCAAACCCAGGGCTCCGATTGCCAAGGGAAGATCCATGATCCCCGCGTGCACCTTCTTTTAGGGATCCGCTCCTTGGATTGCGCGCCCGATCATCATCTTATCGGACCCCTGGGTCATATAAAGCATCTCCTCCGGCGACCCATTCGATCATCTTTGGCTCTCCACCCTTCATCCCGTGACCTCCACAGCATCCCTTGAGGTGACAGCTCTCGATTGCCCGTGTCGTAGTGAGGAGGGGGTGACCGGACCACTGATCCGGCGACATAGCACCGCCGTGCTCCGCCCAGTGCAGGAGCTCGAGCCTCAGGACCAGACGACCTTCGAGGCCACGACCGGGAGCTACCTCAGCTCCAGCCTAGTCTACTTCGCCACCCAGGTAACCTTCTAGATTTCCTATTTAGCTTAATTTCTTGGTTACCCCAAATCGTATCGCCGCTGTATTCCGTTGATTCCGACCACCTCGAGCATCATTTCGATCATCGGAACCCACGTTCACCATCGCCTTTCCCCCACGCACCTTCTCCGCCCCTTCGTTCAACCCAGCTCGCACAGGAGCTGGGGTTCGAGCTCCACCGTCCATCGCTCGCCGGAGCTCGCTCATCCCGACGCATCGACCACTTTCACGCCGCCTCACCGGGTCGAGGCACTTTGCCCTCGACCCGCGAAGCTCCTGACTTATTTTGCAGGACCAGAGGAGGCCATCTGAGGCCTCCCGACACTCGGGCCAGAAGCTTCCCTCCGCCGACCTCGCCGGAGCCCCTCCAGGGCTCGGCTGGGCCATCGGAGGCCACCACCAGCTGGAGGACTTCATCGCGGACCTGTTCCGATATCCAGAGGCAGCTGAGGAGGACCACAGCACTCGCACGTCGCCGGCCAACTGTTCTTCGAGGGTCCTCGAGCACCGTCCGATCGTCCTCAGCTCTCCAGTTTCCATCGTGACCATCCATCCATCGAGGAGCAGCCACCGCTTGATCCGTCAGAGGAACGATCTGGACCGTTAGCGCAGAGAGAGAGGCACCAGCACCTGAGGCCGTTAGATCTTCCACGTGCCCTCCTCCGAGACGTCGATCAGGCCCACGTGCGGAAGGAGAGAGGCGCCCGTCGTCCAGGACCGTTGGATCAGCCACGCGTCCATCATCCAGCCGTCGACGTAATAAAGGGGTAAATTACCGTAGGCCCCCTCTTAGTTTATGTTTTTAGATTTAGTCCTGTAAATATTTTGTGCTTTTTATTTACGTTGGGATATTTGCACTTGGGACCTGGTACTTTAGTTTAATTGCAGTTATGCCCCTGTGAGTGTCTGTCACGTGCTTCGCCACGTGCTTTATTTGGTGTAATAGCAACTTTAGCCCTGTAGTTCTGGATGTTTATGATTGAATGAAAACTTTTTGGTAATTGCATATATGCCCCTGTGAGTGTTTTATTTGCACATGTGCGTCTTTTAGTGGGTTATTTGCAACAAAGCCCCTGGACTTTTTGGTACGAGTTACCAAAAGGTCCGAGGACTTGTTTTTATTACAAAAAGGTCCCTGAGTGCCCCAGGCACGCACCTCGCGCGTGACTTGCTGGGAAAATTGCACCTGGACCCCCAGAACTTCGGGTATTTGCACTTTCATCCCTGTGCACAGTGCCCCCTTTTGATTTTTGAATAAAATATCAAATCACCTCCAAATTCGATGAAAATTTGAAACATGGCTCCTGCCATGTTGTAGGATTTTTGAGAATTTTTTAGGACATTTTTTATTTTATTTGTTATTTTTAAAAATTCAAAAACCTCTATTTTAGCCACTGTCTAGTTTTAAAAATCCCAAAAAAATATAAAAACCCCCTCAAAATTCCACAAAAATTAGGTACTGTTTCTTTTGTGTTTCTTGATTTTCTAGCCAATTTTGGATATTTTTCATTGCTTAAAAACCCTAAAAATTCAAAAACACCTAAAAACCCATAAAAATCATAATAATTAATCTAAAAACCCAAAAACAATAATTTTGGTGCTCAAATTTTCCTTATTTTCTCTAGTATACAGGAACATTACCTCCAGGTCCCTCTGAGATCCTTAGATATTTTATCTTTGGATTTTGGGCCTGGCTGGACAGTACCTTGTCTTTTTAGTACTGTTTGATTTTTAGAAAATAAAATACACCTTATAAAAATCCCAAAAATTCACCAAAAACACTAAAAACCTGAAAAACATAAAAACATTTTTGTTTGAATTTTTGCTTGATTTTTGATACATTAAATAAATTGCTAAAGTGTGCTTGTTTTTGCTTTCTTTTATTTCCTTCACATTTAAAAATCAAAAAAAAAATATAAAAATCATTAAAAATCACTAAAAACATTTTGCCTTTCATTTACTTTATTTTTACTACTTCGTAGGCCTTTGGCCAACCCGTGCTCCTTGTGTTCGACCCTGGGGGCTTTACCAGGTTAATCTCATAGCGGGACCGCTTCTCGTTTTGTTTTGATCTTTGATTTATTTAGCGGTTCGATATTTTTCTTGATTAAGTGACACTGAGTGATTGAGGTCGCAACGACCTATTTAGTACCTTTACCTCGTTCGCTCGGGTCGCCTCATCACCAAGCGATCAGGATGACTCGATCAAGAAAAATAGATCACAAATAAAGATAAAATCAAATCGAAAATCAATAGTTGTCTTGTTATTAGTTTAACCTGGTATAGCGACCAGGGTCGAACACAAGGAGCACGAATTGGCCTCGCGGCCAACGAAGTAGTCAAAAAGGAAGAAAAGGAAATAAAAAGGGTATTTTTGGTGGTTTTTAAATCTTTTTATATTTTTTTGGATTTTTAAGATATTAAGAAAATAATAAAAGCAAGGAAATAAGACACTTCAACAATTTATTTAATGCACTAAAAATGAACCAAAAATTCAAATAAAAATATTTTTGTGTGTTTTATAACTTTTACTGCTTTTAGTGAATTTTTGGGATTTTTTTGATGTTTATTTAATTTTCTAAAAATAATACAATGTCAAAAACTGTAGGTACTGTCCAGCCGAGCTTAAGGGGCTTAGATAAAATATCCAAGAGTCCCCAATAAGCCAGGAGGTATTTTTCCTGTATATAGAATAAAACAAGAAAAATTTGAGCACCTAAATTATTATTTTTGGGTTTTTAGTTTATTTACTAGAATTTTTATAAGATTTTAAGTGTTTTTCAATTTTTAGGTGTTTTAAGAAATGAAAAATAGCCAAAATTGGCTAGAAAATCAAGTACAGCAAAATAAACAGTAGGTAATTTTTTTGTGATTTTTAGATAGATTTTAATATTTTTTTGGGGTTTTTAAAGTCAGACAGTAACTAAAATAGATGTTTTTGAATTTTTAAAAAATATCAGATAGTGTCTAAAATGTCTCCAAAAATCCTCGAAAATTTTACACTATGGCAGGAGTCATGTGTCCAATTTTCGTTGGATTTGGAGTAGATTTGCTATTTTATTAAAATCAAACACAAGGTCACAGTACATAGGGACCAAAACGCATATACCAGGAGTCCTGGGGGGTCTGGTGCAAAATACCCAGGAGGACACGTGCGTGGCGCATGCCTGGGGAACTCAGGGACCCAAATGTAATAAAAACTAAGTCATAGGACCTTTTGGTAACAAGTACCAAAAGTCCAGGGACTAGTCTGCAAATAACCCACGAATATATGCACATGCACAATTACTCTACGCACAGGAGTATAAATGCAATATCCAAAAAGTTTTCATTCAATCCATAACATCTCAGAACTACAGGGCATTAAATGCAAAAACACCAGAAAACCACGTGTCGAAGCACGTGCTACATAACACACAGGGGTATATATGCGAAGAAAGTAAAGTGCAGGGTCCTCTATGCAATTTTACCAAAAACTAAACAACTACCCTAAATATTTACAACATTAATTGCTAAATAAAATAAAAGAGGGGGCCTAAGGGTAAATTACCCTTTATTAATGGAGCCGCTGGATAAGCGCCACGTGGTGCATCGAACGGTGAAGGACGGCTGGCGCTCCAAGGCTGGGCTCCTCGCAGTGATCTGACGGCTGAGGCTACGCCATGTGGAGGATCGAACGGTGGCGGCTCTCGGTGGCTAAACCTCACGCAACGGGCGGTCCAGATCGCCTCTCCAAGGATCTGACGGTGATGAGACCTCCCTTGATGGACGGTCAGGATGAGAACTGGAGGTCGGAGGAGATCGGACGGTCGGGGAAGATGCTGGAAGAACAGTTGGCCGGCGAACTTCGCCGGCCCGACGCACGCGCTGAGATCCTCCCCTGCTGCTCCTGAAGATCGGAGAAGCTCCGCGATGATGCTCCGCAGCTGATGGTGGCTCTCGATGACCCAGCCGAGCCCTGGAGGGCTCCGGCGAGGTCGGCGGAGGTAGAGCTCCTGGACCGAATGGTCCAAGCCTTCAGATGGGCTCGGATGTACCTGCAAAATAGACCAGAAGACTCGCGGGTCGAGGGCAAACTGCCTCGACCCGGTTAGGCAGGGTGAAGATGATCGGAGGGTCGAGATGGGCGAGCTCCGGTGAAGGTGGGGACGGAGGAGCTCGAACCCCAGCTCCTATGCGAGCTGGGTTGGATGGAGGTATGGAGAAGGTGCGTGGGAGGAAGGCAGAGGCTATGTTGAAGCCTGATGGTCGAACGGTGGTCGGACGTGATCGGAATCGGCGGAGAACGGCGGCGGAGCGAAATGGGGGAAATCGGAAATTAGAGAAAAAGAAAGAACTACAGGTCTACCTGGGTGAAGGAATGGGCTGTGGTCGAGCTTGTGCAGCTCTGGGTCTTTGCCTCAAGGAGCGCCGACGTCCGAGGCTCGAGCTCCGGCTGTGGGCGGAGCACGGCGGCGCTTGCTCGCCGGATCAGTGGTCTCGCACTCCCTCCTCGCTGCAACACCACGGGGAGCGAGCTGTCACTCTCGTCGATGCGATGGAGCTCACTGGGGGGTGGAACGAATGGCCAAAGATAGGAATGGAGGTGGCGGAGCTGGGACTATATACGTTGGAGGGTCCGGGAAGAAGCGCGCGGGTAGGGCAATCTGGAGCGCGGATCCCGAGATGGTGGCTCCGGCGAGGGTGGCGGATATGACGTGATCAATTCGAACCCAGGGTTTAGGCGAGGCATGATCGGGTTTGGTTGCGAAAAATCCGAGAAGACGGGTCGGGCAACCAAGACCCGTGGGAAGTGGTCCTGGGGGGGGGGGGAGTTGACCGGGCGGTCAACATCCCCAGGGCCAATGGGTGAAGGCCACGTGGATAATATTTGAAAATTCAATAAAAAATACCAAATGGCCGAATTATGGAAAAGTCAAAACATGAAATAATTTTCTTTTAATTTTTTCTATTTTTTAGTGATTTTTAATTAATTTTTCAAAGTAAAAATAAGGTATGTTCATAGTAGGGTTATATATAGGTATATATACAATATATAGGATTTTAATTTTGATTTTTAATTTGTTATTTTTATACAATTTTATTCCCATTTTATATTTTATTTATTTATAACATAAAATAAGGAATAGAAAGATATTTTTATTTCATTTTTATTATTTATATACATAGGTGAAATAAATACATATGTACATTTATATACATGGTATAATTACAAAGTATTTTTTATTTTTAATTTTGTTCTTTTTATTTTGTTTTTGTTTTAATTTATTTTATTTATTTACACTATATAATCTAGAATATTTACAAAACTTTTGGAAATTAATTTTATTTATTTATAAGGCTAAATAAATAGGGAAAATTGGATTATATACATGATGATTATGTACATGAGTGATGTTTTTATTTTCTTTTTAATTTTTATATTTTTATCTTGATTTTATATTTAGAAATATGTACAAGTATTTACAAGCCAATTTGAGTCTATTTTTGTGAGGAAAATACTTTTATTTTATTTACATAAATATTTACACATATGAGCCCCTATCTCCCTCTACTTTGGTTTTTATGCGGTCAGGCCCATGTTGAGCCCTCCCTTGGGTTAGGTTGCTCAATATTTATTCTAAATATTTCCCTCTTTTTCTTTTTAATCTTTATTCTTTTATTTTTGCACAAAAAACATGCTAATTATAGGTTTTTACACAATGCATGCTTTTGGTAATTATTTCTATTTACAACTATATACATGCATTTGCAAAGGTTTTTGTAGCTAAAATATAAGAATAAAGAGTGATGAATGAGTATTCATCACCCCCTATACTTAACTTTGCTAGTCCCTTAGCAAACACTTATTTGAAAAAGAAGTGAAAAAGAAATAAAGAAAAAGAAAAGGAGAATGTACATGGATCAAGGCTGATTGTTAAACTTGCCTTCATTAAATTAAGGTATGGAGCTCGATCAGATCTTTGGATTATTAATGTGTCGGAACCTTATTTGGACTTAAGCCTAAAACTCAACAGCCTCAAAGTTCCACTAATCTATAACCAAGACTCCTCAATGCTCCAGATCAGAACAAGTCATCAATCACAATCCCTGAAGACCATGAATCTTTTCTTGTCCTGTGAATGTGAGGTCTAAGCTCTCCACCTCAGAAATGGCAACTTGACAACCCTCCCCAACAAGGTAACTCTATGACCTCGATCTAGCCACTCTTTCCTCGAGGAGCGGGGTATTCCCTTCTAAGTTCAAGTTCAACCGGCTCAAGAAGAGGGGGAAGAAGAGAATGGGTCAAGGCCAGTGTAGCCATGTACCCTTGGGAGCTTGACCAGTGTAGCCAAGTCTCCCTGCTGCAAGCTACATCAGGTGGATCATGAGACTCAAGCTTTGCTTATTGCACTCTATATACATACTCCGGTGGGATTATCATTTTCTCTCAGACCCACCACTTTTTTGGAGTTATGTTCTTTTTGCATTTTTTTTCAAGTGCATCTATACAACATATACATGTGCAGCATATATACAAGGAGTTTTTCCTCTTGAGCCAGTAGACTATCCCTCTTTTGAAGCTTTATTGCAACCCACAACTCCTGTCGTTAGACCTCATGGCAACCAGACCAAGTTGAGACGCACTTCCTTCACTAGAAGAAGAAGAGAGGTTCCGCCTAGAAGTACTACCCTCATATGCTACTCCAAGTCAAGGAAGACTGCCTCCTCACCACCTCATCCGTAGAGAGCTCAGTGCATAGTGTTGGTGTCCAAGTAAAGCCATAATCTATATGAGTCATGTGTTGTTGTTAAGTGCTCTACTTAGGCTCATTGAGATGACATGTGATCATAGCCTAGTGGACTCAAAGAATTAAGTCACCATGGACCTAAAAAGCCTTAAACCTAAGCCTTATAAGGTTCCTTTTAGAAATTAGGTGGATTAAGATCTTAATCAAGCTCCATTTCTCAATTTGATTCCAGGCTAGTGTAAATGTCAACTATCATCCAGAAAAACTATATACATATGTACAAAAGATGCTATTTACACAAAGTTTACAAACATGCAAAATTTTTGAAAAATGTTTTGAAATCATGAATGGATGATGCATGAGGTGCAAGTTTTGCAAAAAGATATTTACGCATATTTACACAAGATTTTTGCAAACTTTTGATTTTTCAAAACATTTTGGAAAAATTTTGTACTATATACATAATTTTGATAAGAAAATATTTACACAAACTTTACACAAAAGATTTTTGAAAATATTTTTACAAAAATAATTTGTACACTAGCTATTTATGTGCAAATAAAAGAATGAAATTTGTTTTTTAATTTTTGTGATTTTTAGGGATTTTAGCCATTTTATTTATTAACACACTCACACAAAGTACGAGTTATGGCTAACGTATATATGAAATATATACACCCCCCCATACTTAGCTCGAACGATGTCCTCAGAGTCAAGAGCGATGAAGAAGACATAACTCGTGCTAGGTATAGGGAAGTGAAAAGGAAGGCTATGTACAAAGACGAATAGATGAAATAGAAAAGTCAAGAGGGTCTCGGGTCTTCCCACTATACTTAGGATCAAGTAATCCTAAGTATAGCAGGCTGTATACTAAGGGAAAACCGAGTGGAGAATGTACAGGGTCTAACCCCCCTATACTTAGGGTAAAATATCCCTAAGTATAGGCAGCAAAAACAGGGGTAGAAAGAAACAAAAGAAATACCCGAAGGTCCTACATCCCCCCTATACTTAGGGTAAAGTGCACCCTAAGTATAGCATAATCAATAGATGAAGAAAGGGATGTGGGACTAAAGAATGTAATGATATAGACATCTGGATCTATACAAGGCGGAAGATCAGTGAAACTCAAGCGTGAGATGCCTTAGATGTGAGTCAAAGACCACATCTCACGCAAAATGAATAGGGGCAAGATCAACGACCCGCGGCTCATGATCTAGAAATGGCTTGAGCCGCTGGCCGTTCACTCGAAAGGTACTCTCAGAAGACAACTCGGATATATCAATGCTACCGTTGTCGTGTACCTTTCTGACCAAGTAGGGTCCCTTCCACTTGCTTTGTAGCTTCCCTGGAAATAAACGAAGCCTCGCATCAAACAACCATACTCTCTGTCCAATCTCAAAATGCTTGTGGCTGATATGAGAATCATGCCACTCCTTCACTCTCTCCTTATACTGTAGGCTGTTTGAGAAGGCGGTATCTCTCAACTCCTCCAGGGCTGCTAACTCTGCCCTCCTCTGATCTCCTATACCATCTGGATCCATAAGTATGTCAGTAACTGGCCATAGTGACCTGTGCCTCAGCTCAACAGGTAAATGGCACGCTTGCCATATACGAGGCGAAAGGGAGATGTGCCCAATGGTGTCTTGAAAGACGTCCTATATGCCCACAAGACCGAGTCCAAAAGCTGTGACCAATCCTTTCGGTCAGGGCGGACGACTTTCTGCAATATAGTCTTAATCTCCTTATTCTACACCTCGGCTAGACCATTCGTCTGTGGATGGTAAGGTGTAGCAACACGATGGTCTATACCGAACTCGCTAGCAAAGGCCTTCACCTGGTCGTTGATGAAATGAGACCCCCCCATCTGAAATCAAAACTTGAGGGACCCCGAACCGCGTGATGATGTGCATCCTCAAAAATCTGCAAATTGTCCTCGCATCAGCGGCTCGGGCTGGGATAGCCTCAACCCAACGACTAACATAGTCAACGGCCAACAGAATGTACTCAAATCCCTGACTCTTAGGGAATGGACCCATGAAATCGATGCCCCATGCGTCAAAAACCTCACAGAAGTGAATGGGTTGCATCGGCATCATATCACGCTTTCCACAAGTGCCCATCCTCTGACAGTCAGTACACCTCTTCACAAACTCATCAGAGTCCCTGAAGAGGGTAGGCCACCACAAGCCGGATTGGAGCACTTTTTGTGCCGTTCTCCTCCCAAAATGATGTCCTCCTGCCTCAAGCTTGTGGCAGTAAGTGAGGACGCTATGGTGCTCCTCCTGAGGAATGCACCGACGCCAGACGCTATCCCCTCCTTCGTGGTAAAGGATGGGATCCTCCCAATGGTAGGACTTGGCCTTCACAAGGAAGGTCTCAAGCCTCTGCCTGGGCCAATCTTGTGGGACTTTCCCAGCAACGAGAAAGTTCACAATATCGGCATACCACGGGAGTGAGGCGATAGCAAGGATCGCCTCATCTGGGAAGGTCTCACAAATGGGATCAATCTGCTCAGACTCCTCAGGCTGCTCTATACGGGAGAGGTGATCCGCCACCACATTCTTGACTCCAGGCTTATCCTTGATCTCAATGTCGAACTCCTGGAGTAGAAGGATCCATCTAGTAAGTCTGGCCTTGGCATCCTTCTTTGCCATGAGGTATCGGATGGCGGTGTGATCAGTGTACAAGGTCACTCTAGATCCAATGATATAAGATCGAAACTTATCTAGGGCGAACACTGCGGCTAGCATCTCCTTCTCTGTGACGGTATAATTCCGCTGTGCGGAATCCAATGTGCGGCTAGCGTAGTGAATAGCAAAGGGGACTCCATCCCTCCTCTGTCCCAGCACGGCCCCTACGGCAAAATCGGAGGCATCCATCATGATCTCGAATGGGAGAGACCAATCAGGCGGCTGGAGAACAGGAGCCTCAATCACACACTGCTGGAGAGTCGCAAAGGACGAAAGACACTTGTCATCGACAAGGAACTCAGTGTCTTTCGTCAAGAGGTCAGTCAACGGCCGGGCAATCTTGCTGAAATCATGAATAAATCTACGATAAAAACCAACGTGCCCCAGGAATGACCGTAGCTGCCTCAAATTGGACGGCGGTGTGAGTTTTCTAATGACATCAACCTTGGCCGGATCAACCTCCATGCCCCTGTTGGAGATGATATGGCCAAGCACCGTCCCTTGAGTCACCATGAAGTGACTCTTCTCCCAAGAAAGCACCAAATGGACCTCTATACATCGCTGGAGTACCCGGTCTAGGCAGTCAAGACAGGAGTTGAATCCATCGCCGTAGACCGAGAAATCGTCCATGAAGACCTCCAAACACTCCCCTACCATGTCCGAAAAGATCGATAGCATGCATCTCTGAAAAGTCGCAGGGGCATTGCATAGCCCAAATGGCATGCGTCGAAAGGCATATGTACCGAAGGGACAGGTAAAGGTGGTTTTCTCCTGATCCTCGGGAGCGATGGCCACCTGGTTGTAGCCCGAGTACCCATCTAGGAAACAGTAATGGCTCTTCTCTGCCAGTCTCTCAATGATCTGGTCAATAAAAGGCAGGGGGAAATGGTCCTTCTTGGTGGCCTGGTTGAGTCTCCTGTAGTCAACACAGACCCGCCAAGAGGTGGGTACTCGTGTAGCAATCTCCTCTCCTGACTCACTGATCACAGTCGTGATGCCCGTCTTCTTGGGCACCACATGCAAGGGGCTGACCCACTTGGAGTCGAAAATGGGATAAATAAAATCAGCGCTCCAGCATTTGGAAATCTCCTTCATGACGACCTCTCTCAGGTTGGGGTTCAGCCGCCGCTGGAACTCACACGACGGCTTCGCCCCCTCCTCGAGATAAATATGGTGGGAGCACAACGATGGACTAATCCCATGGAGATCTGCTACGCTCCATCCGATTGCCTTGCGGTTCTTTTCAAGAACCCCCATTAAATGGGATTCTTGCTCTCCAGTCAGATCGGCGGAGATGATGACTGGGTACATCTCAGGCTCGCCCGCAAGGAACCGATACTTCAGCGAAGTAGGGAGCGGCTTCAGCTCTGGACAGCTGGGTGCTGGCAAATCTGGCTTCGGAAGAAGGTGAGTGTATGCTGCCAAGTCTGCCTGGGAGAATGAGAACGAACTCTCGCAAACTGGATCTGGAGAAGGCTGCTCAACTGAACTGTCTCTAATCTGCTCTGCATCTACCTCCTCCTCAGTTGTAGGCTCTATGGGACTCAGGTCTGGCATATGATCATCGCAATCTGCCCAATCAGACTCTGAATCCGAGGGATCTGCATCAAACAAGGTGGCATCAGTACCACCATCACACAAGGTGGCCTCAGTACCACCATCACTAGAAATCGTGTCGCGGTCAAGAATCGGCTCTGCTGCCACTGAAGTATCCTGGACCAGGGATGTGCTCTCCAAGCTCTCCTCTGCTATCAACTCGGCATCAGCGGTGTTTGGAAATGAGAGGATGGCCTGTGCTGCTGGGTCTGCCCATGATGTCTCATCATCTGTGATCACAAAATCACAGTCCTGGTGGATGTCTAACCCGGCATCTGTCAGCTGCTCTATATCTGTGCTGGTCTCTGAGCATGCTCTGTCTCTGGCTCTGTAGTCCTCGACCGTCTCTATTTGTACACTTTCGCCCTCGACGTGAAAGTATACCTTCCCGCTATCATGATCAGTCACCGCCTTGGCTGTGGCCAAAAACGGACGACCGAGGATGATGGGGTTATCGGTCACTGAATCAGGGATCTCCATGTCCAACACTACGAAGTCCACGGGGAATTGCAGGCCCTGAATAGTGACGATAACGTCTCGCAACAACCCCTTCGGTCTCTTGATAGATCGATCAACAAACTGAAGGACTGTCCTGCTCTGTCTAAGAGTGCCCAACTCGAAGCGGTCGAGAAGGGCTGCCGGAAGGAGGTTGATAGACGATCCACTATCTAATAGAGTTCGGTCGAACCTCTTCTCACTAATATGACATCTGACATATGGGGCTCTTGAATCTAGCCTCTTGGCCGGCATACGGTTCTAGATCGCGAAGCATGTGGCTTTCGTCAGCACATGTATCTATGAATGGTGGTTCCTCCTCCTCCTCCTGACTGTAGTCTTGTCTCTCAACGATCGCTGAAGAAGGGGGATGTGCTGCAAAGCCTCCTGAAGGGTCAGCTGGATATGGAAACGATCAATCATGCTCTGACTGAACTCCTCCTGCTCTCTCTTTTTTGGATCTTTTTCTTTTTTCTTCCCCTTCCCCATCTGAAGGGCTCTAGGGAAGGGGATCACATGGTCCTTCTCAGATGAAGGACTAGGAATAGGTCTAGACGGCTCGACGGCCGGATCCGCACATATATCAAGCACCACAGTGGAGCAGAGTAAACTAAACCTTTTCCTTTATTCAAAACATGGTTCCGAGCTACATCAGAATGAGGAAAAACAACAGCTCTCTCTACATGAACACCGGTGGCCTCAGTACCACCACGGGATGGCTCTGCTGGATTTCTCGCGGCCTCAGTACCGCGTGCTGGCTCGGCAACTCGGGTGGCGTCAGTACCACCTCCTCGAACTGGTGAAGTGGCGGCCTCAGCACCGCCTGGGGAATCAGCATCCTTGGTGGCATCAGTACCACCGTCATCATCATGAGCGGCCTCAGTACCGCTCTCCTCCTCCTCCTCTGGCGCTCTATATGTATCCTCGTGTCGTCGCTCAGACGAGGCGCCGCCATCGGCTGGTGTCCTACCACTCCTAAGTGTGACAAAATCAGCATCAAATAGATCCGAAGACATATCATCAAATGGATCACTAGGAGTGGCATGCTCAGTGTAAGCTACCTGCTCAGATTTCCGCTTCAGGCTGTTGGGATTCGGCTCGATCTGGGCAGGTATGGCGGCCTTCCCTCTCACAATGTCCCGCATCTCCTGGCGGAACTCGTCCATCTCCCGTCTGAAAGTAGCCTGCTGGTCTGTGAGAAGGCGGGCTATATCGTCCAAAACAGGGCTCTCGTGGGAACCCGACGGGTAGCCTCTCTGGTGATGAGGCTGCTGGAACTGGTGCTGCTGCTGGTGAGAGGGGTAAGAAGAAGGATGCTGCTGCTGGTGTGGCTAGTGAGGCTGCTCTCGCCTCCAAGACTGTCCCTGCTGCTGATAGGGACGAGGAACGAAGGATGACTGCTGTTGTGACTGATAGGCTGGGGGTTGTTGCTGCTGGTGATCTCTCTGCTGGCTGAACTGCCCTCCCTGACCGGATGACTGCTGTTGGGGCTGGGTACCTCCATTCCCCCACCTGAATCCGGGATGGTCTCATCGGATCCCAGGCTGAGGACGGTCATACCAAATCTCGTTGACATCCATCAACGGCTCTGCGTCGTACTGGGCTGGCGGGAGTACTGCCAGAGGCTGATCCGGCTGGTATACCACCATCTGCATGTCAGGAGATGGTGGTGACTGGTAGGTGGGATGCGGCTGCTGGTACGGCTCCTCCTGTACAAGGTGAACCTGTCTAGGCTGCTGGTGTGAGCTGGAGCGCTGGAACGAGCTGCTGCTGCCGCCGGTATCGCCTCGCGACTGAAGACGGGGCTGTGAAGCCGTCTGTGCCTCCTGGAGACACATGAGCTGGGTCTTCATGTCGCTCAGAGTCTGTGCCATCTGCTCCATCTGAGTGATGCCCTGGCACTACTTCTTCTCGATCAGCTCCATCTGATCCAACTTCTCACTGATGATACCCATATTCGTAGCGGATGACTCTGCCTGTGCTGCTGCTACTGCGGATGAACTGGATGGACCGGCATCGACCCGTGCTATCCTCTGGTACTGCACGGGTCCTGGCTGCTGCTGGGGTCTGCCCTGAGTGTATAACCTAGTCTGGGACATCAGCATATAGTTCTCGGCCATCTCCTCGTAGATGGCCCAGACCTGGTCGTGATCCTTGGCGAAGTAAGACCCGCCACAAGAAGCATTCACAAGGCCCTGGAGCTCTGGTGTCAGCCCGTTGAAGAAGCTCTGCACAAGGCTGGGCTTCGAAATGTCGTGGTACGGGCATCGGTCAGTCAGCTCACGAAACCTCTCCCATGCCTCATGGAATTGCTCGTTGGGGAGCATGGAGAAGTTGCTGATGAGGGCTCTTGCTGCATTGGTCCGCCCGAGTGGATAGTACTTGTTCAAGTACTCGGTGCGGAGCTGTTCCCAGGTGTAAACAAACCTCCCCAAGTGTTTCAGCCAGGTGGCTGCTCTGTCTGCTAGGGAAAAGGGGAAGGCGATCATCCTGATCGTATCCTGGTCCACCTGACAGTCGTGGACAGTGCTGCAAATCATGAGAAACTCCTGGAGGTGAAGATGGGGCTCCTCAGTAGCGAGTCCGTGGAAGCGGGGGAGTAACTGTAAGGTGTTCGGGGGGAACTTGAAGTCCCCCACGATGGCTGGAAGTACGACCCAATGGTGCGTCAGCGTCGATCCGGGGTTGTGCAACTCCCGCATCGGTCTCGGTGGTCCTCCTGCCGCGGCTGCGGCGGCTGCTGCCGCTGCGGCGGCTGCTGCGGCTGCTGCTACGGCTGCTGCATCTGCATCCTCTGGGATCCTCGGTCCCTCTCTCCTCTGCTCTCGCTCTGCTCGCATCTGCTCCATCTCTCTCCTCATGTCGAGCATGAATGCTCCCTGATCCCTCAACTGCTGCTGGACGGTCTCTAAGGAGGCGATCAGGGTGGAGTTGATCGCTCCCTGGTCCAATACGAAATGCTCAGGCTGACCTCGGGAACGATCCTCAGAACTATCGGCCATGGCGTCTGCAAAATCAAATGAGCCAAACTCAGGTGCTGTCAAGTCTGCTAATCTCTCCTCTGGCTCATATCTCTCAGAACCGAAAGAAAGGGGGTCGAGGGGGAACAGGGCGGAATCATACTCGGGCTCGGAGAACTGGTCTTGGCTCTCGCGGGCCAACCTAGATGAATGGGTAGACGTACCCGAAAGCGGTGCAGCCAGAGGCTGCCTAAGAGAGCGTCTACCCATCATCGTGATCTGACGTGTAGGGCAGATGAGATCTGGAAAAACTATGATCGGCAACCAAAGCCTCTGTTCACCAACACAACACGAGCTGAAGACCGTAAAGGCTCGGTCAAATTATCTTGTCCAATTTTATTAGGTGAACAATCAATCTATCAGAGCGCTTACGTGACCTGTTGGGATACCCGATGCTACTCCAACCGACTGGCCCTCACGGAAGAGTCGGTAGTCAGCTGGAAATAGCACCGGAGGGCTCTACCTAGTGTGCGGGTCACTCTCTCGTGCAATCAAACCAAACAATGAGGGGGTTGCTCTCCCCAAGACAAATTTTTTAAGTCAAGTGTCTTTTAGGGTCAATAGTTTTAGCAGTCCCAATTTTATGATTTTTCTTTTAATTTTTTTCAATAAAAACAAAGGCCTAACGAATTTTTCGGTTCTCCGGGTTATTTAGTCAAAAACAGGGGGAGAAGATGAAAAAGCCGATGCGCGATGAAATCAATGATGCATGCAGAGATAGAAATGCGTACCTGTCCTCCAGCACTCTACATGCAAGTGATCCGCGCAGAAATGTAAAGACAGAAAATAAACTACCTAAATGATGCAGCGATGAAAATCGAGTCCTAAACAGGCAATTCTACTCGAAGAACCGTCTAATTGATCACCGATCCTCCAAGACAAAGGTCCGGTCTTGGCCTACCCCTCCTCTGCCCGACACATCGGGGGTAGGAGAAAGTGCTTTACGGGGCAGGCTACGGCACGTAGGCTACGAAGGGGATGAATCAGTTATTTTTATTAATCAATTATTAGTAGGTCCAATTAATCGCACTATTGGAACATGCGAGCAATTAGGTGTGGGGACCCTACTAATTATGGCACAATCAAGTAGAAAATCCTAAGTCTAGGGGCTCGATGAAAACCGCGTAAACACTGGAAAAGGCAGCTAAAAACCAAAACCGCGAAAAAGCCGCGAAAACACCTAAGGGTCCCCCGAGCACACCGGTGCTCGGCGAAACAGACCCGCTAAGAGTTCAAGTCCAAGAGTGTATGTCCATGTATATTACAATAATAATCAAATAAAATAAATCCTAAGCTAAACCTCTCCCACTCAGTCTCTCCCTCACGCTCTCCTGCGGCTCCGTGCAGAAGGGAGCCGCCTCCGAGTCTCGCGGTTGCGTCGGCTTCTCGAAATCAGCCGCCTCGGTCCTTGGGCCCTCGCAAGAAAGAAATAGAGTGGTCAGACCAATAAAAATAATCAAATAATAATAAGAAAAATAAATGAGAATAAAACGAGGGTATATATGCAAAAATGCAAAATAAAATAAACACCCAAAATCAAACAAAAACAAAAATAAAAGAAAATAAAATAAAACAAAATAAAGCAAAAAAAAATAAAAACAAAAACCACGAAAAGCCGCGAACTCAGACTGAGCTGCGAAAGCCGCGAAAAAGAAAACGAAAATCAAACGAAAACTACTAAGCCGTGCTCCCCGGCAACGGCGCCATTCTGATGAGCGTCCCGACCACTAAGGTATAAGGTGCTAAACGGTCGTTGCGACCCAAGCGATCAGGACGGCTCGATCAAGAAAAATAGACCACCAATAAAGATAAAATCAAATCGAAAATCAATAGCGGTCTTGCTATTAGTTTAACCTGGTATAGCGACCAGGGTCGAACACAAGGAGCACGAATTGGCCTCGCGGCCTACGAAGTAGTCAAAAAGGAAGAAAAAGAAATAAAAAGGGTATTTTTGGTGGTTTTTAAATCTTTTTATATTTTTTTTGGATTTTTAAGATATTAAGAAAATAATAAAAGCAAGAAAACAAGACACTTCAACAATTTATTTAATGCACTAAAAATGAACCAAAAATTCAAATAAAAATATTTTTGTGTGTTTTATAACTTTTACTGTTTTTAGTGAATTTTTGGGATTTTTTTGATGTTTATTTAATTTTCTAAAAATAATACAATGTCAAAAACTGTAGGTACTGTCCAACCGAGCTTAAGGGGCTTAGATAAAATATCTAAGAGTCCCCAATAAGCCTGGAGGTATTTTTCCTGTATAGAGAATAAAACAAGGAAAATTTGAGCACCTAAATTATTGTTTTTGGGTTTTTAGTTTATTTCTTAGAATTCTTATAAGATTTTAAGTGTTTTTCAATTTTTAGGTGTTTTAAGAAATGAAAAATAGCCAAAATTGGCTAGAAAATTAAGCACAACAAAACAAATAGTAGATATTTTTTTTGTGATTTTTAGATAGATTTTATTATTTTTTTGGGGTTTTTAAATTCAGACAGTAACTAAAATAGATGTTTTTGAATTTTTAAAAAATATCAAACAGTGTCTAAAATGTCTCCAAAAATCCTCGAAAGTTTTACACTATGGCAGGAGCCATATATCCAATTTTCGTTGGATTTGGATTTGATTTGCTATTTTATTAAAATCAAACACAAGGTCACAGTACACAGGGACCAAAACGCAAATACCAGGAGTCCTGGGGGGTCTGGTGCAAAATACCCAGGAGGACAAGTGTGTGGCGTGTGCCTGGGGCACTCAGGGACCCAAATGTAATAAAAACTATGTCCTAGGACCTTTTGGTAACAAGTACCAAAAGTCCAGGGACTAGTCTGCAAATAACCCACAAATATACGCGCATGCACAAGTACTCTACGCACAGGGGTATAAATGCAATATCCAAAAAGTTTTCATTCAATCCATAACATCTCAGAACTACAGGGCATTAAATGCAAAAACACCAGAAAACCACGTGTCGAAGCACGTGCTACATAACACACAGGGGTATATATGCGAAGAAAGTAAAGTGCAGGGTCCTCTATGCAATTTTACCAAAAACTAAACAACTACCCTAAATATTTACAACATTAATTGCTAAATAAAATAAAAGAGGGGGCCTAAGGGTAAATTACCCTATATTAATGGAGCCGCTAGATAAGCGGCACGTGGTGCATCGGACGGTGAAGGACGGCTGGCGCTCCAAGGCTGGGCTCCTCGCAGTGATCTGACGGCTGAGGCTACGCCACGTAGAGGATCGAACGGTGGCGGCTCTCGGTGGCTAAACCTCGCGCAACGGGCGGTCCAGATCGCCTCTCCAAGGATCTGACGGTGATGAGACCTCCCCAGATGGACGGTCAGGATGAGAACTGGAGGTCGGAGGAGATCGGACGGTCGGGGAAGATGCTGGAAGAACAGCTCGCCGGCCCGACGCACGCGCTAAGATCCTCCCCTGCTGCTCCTGAAGATCGGAGAAGCTCCACGATGATGCTCCGCAGCTGATGGTGGCTCTCGATGACCCAGCCGAGCCCTGGAGGGCTCCGGCGAGGTCGGCGGAGGTAGAGCTCCTGGACCGAATGGTCCAAGCCCTCAGATGGGCTCGGATGTACCTGCAAAATAGACCAGAAGACTCGCGGGTCGAGGGCAAACTGCCTCGACCCGGTTAGGCGGGGTGAAGATGATCGGAGGGTCGAGATGGGAGAGCTCCGGCGAAGGTGGGGACGGAGGAGCACGAACCCCAGCTCCTGTGCGAGCTGGGTTGGATGGAGGTATGGAGAAGGTGCGCGGGAGGAAGGCGGAGGCTATGGCGAAGCCTGATGGTCGAACGGTGGTCGGACGTGATCGGAATCGGCGGAGAACGGCGGCGGAGCGAAATGGGGGAAATCGGAAATTAGAGAAAAGAAAGAACTACATGTCTACCTGGGTGAAGGAATGGGCTGTGGTCGTGCTTGCGCAGCTCTGGGTCTTCGCCTCAAGGAGCGCCGATGTCCGAGGCTCGAGCTCCGGCTGTGGGCGGAGCACGGCGGCGCTTGCTCGCCGGATCAGTGGTCTCGCACTCCCTCCTCGCTGCAACACCACGGGGAGCGAGCTGTCACTCTCGTCGATGCGATGGAGCTCACTAGGGGGTGGAACGAATGGCCAAAGATAGGAATGGAGGTGGCGGAGCTGGGACTATATACGTTGGAGGGTCCGGGAAGAAGCGCGCGGGTAGGGTAATCTGGAGCGCGGATCCCAAGATGGTGGCTCCAGCGAGGGTGGCGGATATGAAGTGATCAATTCGGATCCGGGGTTTAGGCGAGGCATGATCGGGTTTGGTTGCGAAAAATCCGAGAAGACGGGTCGGGCAACCAAGACCCGTGGGAAGTGGTCCTGGGGGGGAGTTGACCGGGCGGTCAACATCCCCAGGGCCAATGGGTGAAGGCCACGTGGATAATATTTGAAAATTCAATAAAAAATACCAAATGGCCGAATTATGGAAAAGTCAAAACATGAAATATTTTTCTTTTAATTTTTTCTATTTTTAGTGATTTTTAATTAATTTTTCAAAGTAAAAATAAGGTATGTTCATAGTAGGGTTATATATAGGTATATATACAATATATAGGATTTTTATTTTGATTTTGATTTTGTTATTTTTATACAATTTATTCCCATTTTATATTTTATTTATTTATAACATAAAATAAGGAATAGAAAGATATTTTTATTTCATTTTTATTATTTATATACATAGGTGAAATAAATACATATGTACATTTATATACATGGTATAATTACAAAGTATTTTTTATTTTTAATTTTGTTCTTTTTATTTTGTTTTTGTTTTAATTTATTTTATTTATTTACACTATATAATCTAGAATATTTACAAAACTTTTGGAAATTAATTTTATTTATTTATAAGGATAAATAAATAGGGAAAAGTGGATTATATACATGATGATTATGCACATGAGTGATGTTTTTGTTTTCTTTTTAATTTTTATATTTTTATCTTGATTTTATATTTAGAAATATGTACAAGTATTTACAAGCCAATTTGAGTCTATTTTTGTGAGGAAAATACTTTTATTTTATTTACATAAATATTTACACATATGAGCCCCTATCTCCCTCTACCTTGGTTTTTATGCGGTCAGGCCCATGTTGAGCCCTCCCTTGGGTTAGTTTGCTCAATATTTATTCTAAATATTTCTCTCTTTTTCTTTTTAATCTTTATTCTTTTAATTTTGTACAAAAACATGCTAATTATAGGTTTTTACACAATGCATGCTTTTGGTAATTATTTCTATTTACAACTATATACATGCATTTGCAAAGGTTTTTGTAGCTAAAATATAAGAATAAAGAGTGATGAATGAGTATTCATCACCCGCTGTCGCGTGCAACTTCCCATGGCCGAGGGATAGCCCTCGAGCCAAGGAGCTTTTTGGTATAGGTCCCTGGGCCCGAGGACCCTTATGGAGATGAGAATCAAACTTGGAACACCTTCAAGTTACCTGGAGCTTGAAGGTCCCCCCATATCCATCGTTGGACGTCTAATGCTCATTGGAGTGGACTATTGCACGCAGAGGAGCACCGGCCACCTGTATCCACCGCCGGATCGAGGAGTAGCCTTTGGAGCAAGGAGAACAACCAGATCGAAGCTCATCAACCTCCAGTTCTTCAGACCCCTTCCCATCCGTCCGATCAAGAGCATGACCCAAATCTAATCAAGGTCGTCCAATTTATTCGAAGGGGTACTCAATCTCGTCCATTAGATCAACCACAAGGCATTCAAGCAGTGGTTGGATTAAAGCACTTTAAGTGGTAAAATTTGCATACATAGCCTTCACTCTTTTTGTATTTTCTAAAAGATGTTGTAAATATTTAATTAAGTTAAAATTGTGGACAAATTACATGTATGTCTCAAAAATATTTAATATTGTATTTTAGTTAAATGTCTTGTCACCTCACGTGGATCCCCACGTGAGTGGACATTTTGCTCAAATACCCCTACGAGTTTTGTATTTACTATTTAGTCAATAAAAATCAAATTACAGTTCAAAGTTTGTGGTTATTTTGCACGTGACCCCTTGGAAATTATTTTATTTACAAATATACCTCTATCAGCTTAATTTATTTTTATTTTTGCATTTCCATTTTCTAAAAATAGCTCACGTGCTCTAAAAAATGCAAAAAATGTGTGTAAGTGCACAATTGGGTGCTTGTTTATAGTATATATTTTAGTTACCATTTTACATGCATTTACTATTTATTAAAAATCAAAAAGAGCCTTTTTATTCCTTGTTTGACTTAGAAATTACAAAAAATATAAAACCTATTCTAAAAAATTCAAAAAAATAACAACTATTTTTTTATCCTTTTTTGTAACTCCAGACAAAAAATCACAAAAAAATCAAAAGAAACTCCAAAAATTAGCAAACCCTTGTTAACCCTAAAAAACTATAAAATATTTTCCAAAAATAAAAATTATTTTTCTGACCTATAATTTTATATATACATATTAATATGTATGAAATTAGGTTTTGAGAAATTTTGAACCCATTTGTTATTTTAATTCTGAAATATATTCGGCCTAATTAAAAAGTCCATGTTTCGAACTATTTATTATTTTCAAAATATAAAAATTAGAAAAAAATCCCCTAAAAATTCAAAAAAATTGGAAAACATTTCAGAAACATAAAAAATATAATATTTTGTAATTTTTGACTATAATTACCTATATTTATAAATGTATTACCCTATTTAACTTGTATATTTATATATTATTATATATACTTATTACTAGTATTAATTATTATAAATGCCTTATTGATATTTTAAATCCTTAAAAAATAAAAAAGATTATTTTGTTTAAATTTTCTGAGTTATATATATTGCTTATTTTATATATGAATCTTATATTATAAATGTTACCCCATATTACATAAAAATATTAAAAAAAGAAATAATAAATCAGAAAATTAAAAATTTAAAAAAAATTTAAAAAAAGAATGAATTAAAATTAATAAAAACATTTAGTAATACTGTGCATACATATATATATATATATATGCATACATTATTATTTATTTATAAATAATATTCCTACTATGTCCCCTGTTCCTTGTGTTAAATACCCTAATTTAATTTCCACTATACACGTGCTTTTTGTAGGGTTTATAATAAATTTTTATCCACTTGCTTTTGATTGTTTGATTATTTGTGTGGGTTGATTGTTGAATTAGTTGATTGGTCGAGCGTGGTCATCATAATGACATTGCAGGTCCCGCCTTGTGTGGACCGCTTTTACAATCGACTCTGATTGATTAGCTCTTTTCAAATGGCACCGTTGTCGGGGAGCAACATATAACGTAGAAGTTTGTTTTATATAGCTTGCACATTATTTTTCCCTTTATTTTTTGTTATTTATTTTTTATAATTATTTGTCTGTTCTTGCCCATTCTACTTTATTTGACTTTTCTGCAAGGGACCACGTGGCAACGACTGCTTCTTAGGAGGTGGACGAACTCGAGTTGCGAGGAGATTGACTCGTCCTCCCTTTAAGTCATTTCGAGAGAGCGGGAGAGAGAGGCATAGAGAGGAGAAGAAGCAACCTCCTAGCATTTTTTATTTTGTGAGGAGAGAGTTTTATTTTATTTTTTGTACAATTAATTTGTAATAATTTGGACACTATTGGACACTACCACATCACAAGGTCCATTTAATGGATGTATGTTCACCTGGGGGCCTCGTCGGTTTTTTCGTGTTTTCATCGCTTTCTTTTATTTTGTTTGATAATGTTTTGAGCTTTTAACCTTTTTATTCTTTGTTTTATGTGATTTAGCCCCTAGATCTAGGATTGCCTAAGTCAATAACTAGGTCCAAAGCTTAATGAGAAGCATGTACCTATAGTTAAAAATTAATTGCTAATTACTTGGAATTAGAAACACGAGCCATGAGAGACGCCATATAATGTTGCAGGACCCCTTCTGGCATGCACCGAGGAGTCTCCAAGATCAAACACTTAGGATCCATTTTTGAGTGATTAGCATTTGGTTCTTCCCCGCTAATAGCAATTCTTATTTAGGACGCTTTATCGCTTTGAATACCAATCATGTAGTGTATATATTTGTATATTCTGCCTTGCATCCTGCATGGAGAGCATTGAGAATCACTGTGAGTCTTTCTTACTTTGCATGCATCATTTGATACGAGAGTGAGATTTCCACTCTAGTATCCACTTGCATTGCTTTTCAATTATCTTCCTCTACTTTTGCATACTTAGGATAAAAAAGAAAATACAAAAAAAAATCGTTATGCACTTTTGTTTGAAAAATACTTAAATAAATTGAAGATTCGAAAGTAAAACAAAGGGATTACTAATAAAACATTGACCTTAATTAAAAATCGTAACAAACATCCTTGTTTTGGGTTCGTAAATCCCTCATTGTTTTTAAGTATTGTTCAGACTGAGTGAGACACAACCCCTAAGGATTAGATCCCAAAACTCGATCTATGGCAGCCTTGATTATCACCTAGGGTGGTGACGTATTGGTGCTTCTATCATACATAGGCGATTAGGACCTTGTCGACGACGTTTTTCCTGCCTTGTGTGAAACATCCAACTTGGTCTGAAGTATTAAGCATAGGTCATGCCCTCACGGAGGTGTCTGTCTCATTGTCCTGTCACTGAGTACCTCGCTTGCAAGGGAAGTATTAGTTTCTCCTATTGGCTTCCATTCTCTATTCTTTGGCTGAGTAACCTCCCAAGTACGAGATCAAGGACATCAAAGTACGTAGATCATAGGTTATAATGGAGGTGGAAGAAGTACATGGTACTTTCCCGGCAATACATACACTTCTATAGGGATAACCCTCCTAAGGACTTGTTAAAAGATTTGCTTGCAAAACAACCATAAAATTGAAAAGATAAAAATAGTCGAACTCGTATGGCTTCATTTGGGTTGAGTTGGTGAATCCACAACTTGTTTGGTTTTGTTTGAATTAGATTAAAGTCAAAGATCAAGCCCCGCAAACTTGTGAAAATTTTAACTTTCATTTTGTCTTCTTTTATTCTCATCAGATCACTCTTACTTTGATTTGTTCTACTATTTTGTACTACGTTTATTTCTTGTTCATCTCTGTATCATTCATCCATTCTCGATCTTCCTTTTTGACCCTCAAGATGGCAACTCATGGATGTCTTAGTCAGGACTTGATGAATCTCCATTTCATCACCTTTATTCTTTCATTTTGGCCTTAAATCCCTAGCTAAATGCATGCATATAACATCAATTCGAACAAAATAACATTAACTAATTGTACCTTAATTACTATATAAAATACCGTCATTATTGTCAAAATAAAAGAATAAAGAAAGAAACGAAAAAGAAAAAGAAATGAGATACCATGTGTGTTGAGTTACCCTAAACCCCGAGACCCAGTCATCATGATGGCTTGGTCAACAAGGAATAACGTAGGGGAGATATGGTCGATAAATTGTACAGGAAGGACATAAAAACCCTAGTTTTTAATTCACATACAAATAATTTTTGGGACATATTTTATTATTTCTTATTTCTACTTCAAACCAATAACTTTGTACATGAATATGGTAGATAAACATATAAAGAAAAATACAAAATTGTGTTTATAGAAAAATAATGCACAGTGTGCCCGAGACACACAAAATAAAAATTTAATTATTTCATTTATTAATTATTAGCAAATTTACCAGGATTTTGGCAATAAATTTTTTTTGGTTGGTCCACATGGACGAACCAGAGAGCTCCATTCGTTGACCTAGGTCAACAGTTCCCCCGCCTCCTGATGAATCTCCATTTCATTACCTTTGTTCTTTCATTTTAGCTTTTAAACCATAGATAAATGCATGTAAATAGCATTATTTTGCATAAAATAACACATATTATTTATTGTGTAAATATTGTATGAAATATTGTATATAAAGCCAAAATCAAAGAATAAAGAAATGAAAAAGAAAAAGAAATGAAATATATCATAAGGATTGAATAACTCTAAACCTCGAGACCTAGGCATCATGATGACTGGGTTGACAAGGAATGAAGTAGGGGGAGACAAGGGTCAAAAATACCAATAAAAACCCCAATTTGTTTTGCCCAATAATTAAGTTTTGGAAACCTATTTCACTCTTTATCATTTACCTAAAATCAATAAACTTTGTATATGAACATGTAGATAAAAATATATAGAAAAATACTAATTTGAATTCACCAAAGAATAATGCACAATGTGCCTGGGACACGAAATAAAAAGCCAAAATAAAAGCTTCACAGACCTGCATCTTCTCCATATTGTATAAAAATAGATCAAAATCATATTTAATTGTATATAACTTTTAATAAGATATTTAATGAAGGTGGTCTCATTTAATTTGGAGCTAAGATGTAAAAGTTAAGTTTTGGGCTTATATTGTAAAATATACATGTATATTTTATTCGATATATTTATTCCTTGTAATTTTCAAATTATTTTATTTTTATAAAATTTTAAATAATATTTGAAATATATTTACATAATTTAATTAGAAAAAACCTTGAAAACAAAATTAAAATAAATAATACATACAAATACATATGTGAAATATATATATACCTATAATGTATAGATACATAATTAATTAAGTGAATATACACACTCATAAAAATAAAATAAAAATATATAACAATGTCTAAAAATAAGTCAAAATTATATAAATTACCTATATAAAACAATAAATTATATATTATAAAATAAAAATTAAATATTAAAAATCCAGCTATTTCTACCTGTACAGGTACATATAAATATTAACTTATAATAAATAACTTCATAAAAACAAAAAAACCATAATAAAGTACTACATAAAATAAAAAACATTTTTTATGTTTTAATCTAAAATTAATAAAATCATTTATTATTTTATATCCCATTAATAAGGAATTTTGTTCCATGATTTTCCTGATTGGTCTACGTGGACCAATCAGAGAGCTCACTTTGTTGACCTCCGGTCAACTCTTCTTCCCAGGCTACCAACCCCTTTCAGACGATGGAACCCTTGACTTCTACCATTTTTCCTAGGTGGATAATCACTCATATCGACTTGATTTTTCATGTAAATCACCATCGAACATCCCTAATACTCGACCATTCGTTTGACTCTTTGTATATACCCTAGGTGCATCAATAATCCCCAGTCAATAAGCCTCCTCGCCCAACCTATAAAACTAGCCCCTCTACCTCCGATCCTATTTTGATCCCTGTTTGACGAGTTTTAGGCCCTCAGATCCCTTGATTGGTCTTCCCCTTGGTGACAGCAAGAGCTTGACTGGATTTGCAGCGAGGAGGACTTGAGAAGGAGGTGATCTAACCCCATCGTCAAAGCACCGTCGTCTGGTTTATCTTATTCCACCCACGACCGACTTGAGGCCCTTTTATTTGTATTACTAGGTAATATCGTACTTGTAGTTTTAATTCTCGCCTTTAGGTTTGCTTTTTATCAATCAATTAGGTTTAATTTCTCACAACACACAAATCCTTGGAGCTTGAGATCCAGGGTAAATCCTCGTAATCCGACAGTTGAAACCCTGCGATTATCACTCCATCTCAATCCCCATCGCATTCTTCATCGATCCCCTATCATTACCACCCCAGATGCATCGTGGATCAGGGACTCAAGCTCCAGTCCACAACCCATCGCTGGAGTTTCACCTCCATCTCACTGCTTGCCAATGTTTGCTGATCCTCTTGGTCGAGGAAATAGCCCCCGTGCCCAAGAGTCATTTAGTGCAGGTCTGTGATTCCAAAGTTGAGTCTGGAGCCATATTGATCACCTAGAGTAGCTCCAGGTGCCCAGACCTAGTTTGAGCACTCGGAGCTCCCTCATTGTCTTGGGAGCGCCCCATTTCACACGGAGGATCCGCGAGAAGATAGGGTCATTGTCGGATCTAGAAGGGACCACCGGAGCATGGGGAGAATCGAAGGTCGATGTTCTTCCAAGCATTGCCTCAACTGTTCTATCAAGAATGCGACCCAAATTTAATATGTGTCGTCCAAATTTATCGAAGCATTGCGCCATGGGAGCCCCTAGATCGTCCACGTAGCAGAAGCATAGTGGTTGGATCCCATTGTTTTATGTGGTTTATTTGCAGAGACTCCCTCTGCTCTTTTTTTATATCATAAATAGTCATGTAATTATTTAAGTACGTTTAAACGTTTTGGGTCATTTTGCATGTTTACTCTTGGTACTCTTTAATATTTCAAGTGGGACCAGTGCCAGGCCACCTCACGTAGCCCCCCACGTGAGGTGGAATTTTGCAGGAGTGCCCCTCCAACTTTTGTATTTACTTTTCAGTATATAAAAATCAAGTTTTAGTTCAAACTTTTGAGATATTTGCACTTTTGCCCCTGTGCTTTATTTTATTTGCAAATATACGACTACTAGCTTGAATTAGTTTTATTTTTGCATTTCTCTTTATTAAAAATATCACATGTGCTCCAAAAACTCTCAAAAATAGGTGTATGAGCATGTTTGACTTTTGATTCATGCTATATTTCTTATTTGCCATTTTGCATGCATTTAATATTTATTAAAAATGATCTAGAGCTATTTTATTCCTTGTTTGACTTAAAAATAGAAAAAAAATATAAAATCATCTTTATAAAATTCAAAAAAGTAGTAGTTGTTTATTATTGTATTTTATACCTTCAGACTAAGAATCTTTAAAAATAGAGAAAGAAAATCACTAAAAATTAAAAAGCTCTAAATCCTTATAAAATTATAAAAAATCTACAAAACCCCCAAAAATAATAGTTTCTAATTTTATATTTTTGATATTGTATTATCTACATATTAAAGATTATTCAGAGATTTTTTGCTTATTTTCTATTTTTAATTCTCAAATCAATTCGTCTTATTTGATTAGTCACTGTTTTTGACCTATTTTTATTTTAAAACTACAAATAAATCAGCAGAAAATCCCTAAAAAATCACAAAAAATAGAAGAATAAGTGAAAAACATAAAAACATTTTATTTTCTAATATCTGAATATGTGTATATATATTACCCTATATAATTGATTTATACACACACATATGTATATATCTATTATAGTTTTTTTAAGGGTTAAATGAGGCTACACCCCGGGTGTAGCCAATTGGCTACTCCCACCCCCATTTCCCCCCTATTTTTTATTTTTTTGGAAAATAAAAATATGTATATTCATCACTATATCCCCATAACGTGTCATTCCAATTTCGTCATAAACATAGACTCCTATGCCCTCCATCTAAAGGCAGTCAATTTCAGCAATTCTGAAACCGTTAAAATTTGACAGTCATGATGGAGGGGATAGAAGTCTCGAATTAAGTCAATTTTTTAATGAGACCACGATGACATATTGTGATCTGAATCCAATAGGTTTCATTTCAGAAAAAATAAAAAAATACAGGGAAAAAGGGGTGGGAGCATGTAAGTTAGCTTCACCCAGGGGGCATACTCCTTTTTCCCTTATTATAATTATTATAAATACTGTAAATATATTTTAATACCTTTAAAAAAAAGGATTGTCCTTTATGATTATTTTCTAATTTTTGGAAATTTATATATATTATATTATATAATAGCTATATTACATATATAGTTCCTATTATTACTTTTGTATACATATCTTTATATTATTATATCATTAAAAATTAGGAAATAAAAAATAAAATATATATATAATTAAAAAGGTAATTATTTTACTTAATTAAAAAACCCACATACACATTAATTGATTTTGTGCACCCATGTATATATATGTGCATTGTGTAGTTATTTAAATAATACCTGCTACTCCCCATCTCCTTGTGTTTGACACCGTACCTGCTTGTCACTATACAAAATTGTTTAGTAGGGTTATAATAAATTTTAATTCACACTTGCTTGCATTGCTTGATTCTTATATTAAGTGGGTTGATTGTTGAATTTATAAAAGGTCTTTGAGAGCTATCACTGCAACGACTTAGTGGTTCCGCCTTGTGTGTACCACAAGACAATTCCTCGAATATCTCTAGTATATCAAATGGCATCGTTGCTGCAGAGCAATGGAGTGTAGCATTTTTATACATTATTCTTCTTTTATTTTATGCTATTTATTTTTGAAATTTATGTGATTGTTCCGACATCGTATTTCTTTGTTATTTTTTTTTGCGACGGATCGAATGACAATGATGACTTCTTAGGAGGTTGATGCACCCACGCCAACATGGAGAAAGCATGAGAAAGAGGTAGAGAGAGAAGAAGAAGAGCAACCATGCATATCATTTTTTGTTTTCTTTACTAAGAGAGTGTTTTCTTTTTATTTTTTTGTAAAATAAATTGTAATAATTTTGGACTTGGACATTCACACTTCACGAAGTCCACTGCTCGGGTGTTTGTTCACATGGGGCCTCGTCACATTTTCGTTGCTTTCATCGCTTTTCTTTTTCTTTATTTCACGCATTTTGAGTTTTCACCTTTCTTTTTATTTGATTTGTGTGATTGAGCCCTAGCTTAGGATTTTCTTGATCGATATAATATGTCCAAAACTCTAATTGAATTGCAGGCACCTATAGATTTGTGCTTGGATCTAGTCAAATTTACTTGTTGATTATTTAGATTCAAAACATCACACCGTGAGAGACTCAACACAGAGCTTGCATGACTCATTGTGGCAGGCACTGAGGAGTCTCCAAGACTGGACTCTAGGTTTCTTTTCTAGATATTCAACACTTGGTTCTTCACATTAAATAACAGCTCATGTTCTAGGGCGCTTTCATCGACTTACATTGCATATAAAGTAGGTTTCAATTCTGTATAGCATACTGCATGAAGAGAGCTGGAGGCAAGATGAGCATCTCTATCCTAGCATACATCATTGATTTATGCTTGCATTGCTTTTATGACTCTCTCCTTCTGATTTTGACCACATAGGACACTAAAGGAATTGGAACTTCATTACGATTCGTGCATTCAAAACATCCAAAAAAAGTGTTTATAAATAAAATTGGGACTGTTAATTCTACTCGACCCTAAAATTAAACGTACGGACAAATCATTGTTTTGGGGAGAGTAACTCCCTCCTTGTACACATGTTAAAAATCAGACTTAGTGAGGCACACATACCTAAGGAATAGAGCCTCCATCCTTGGACTTGTGCCTTAAATGCTTGGATCAACTCTTGGGCCATGTTATTTGATCGACCAGAATGAAGGCTCGGGTATAAGGTACTAAATGGTTGTTACGACCCAAGCAATCAGACTCGATCAATCAAGAAAAAGAGACCACCAATATAAGATAAAATCAACTCGAAATTAATAGCGGTCTTGCTATTTTATTAACCTGGTATAGCGACCAGGGCCGAACACAAGGAGCACGTAATGGCCTCGTGGCCTACGAAGTAGTCAAAAATAAAAATAAAAGGAAAGAAAAGGGTATTTTTGGTGGATTTTATTCTTTTTATATTTTTTTGGATTTTTAGTTAATTAAGAAAATAAGGAAAGCAAGGAAACAAGGCAATTCAACAATTTATTTAATGCATCAAAAATCAAGCAAAAATTCAAATAAAACGATTTTTGTGTGTTTTATAATTTTTACTGTTTTTAGTGATTTTTTGGGATTTTTCTGATTTTTAATTAATTTTCTAAAAATCAAACAAGGTAAGAAATAGAAGACACTGTCCAGTCAGGAGAAAAAGACCAATTTAAAATGCAAAAAGGCATATTTAGCTCCTGGAGGTATTTTTCCTATAAACTAGAAAGTTTAAGGAAAACTTGGGCACTGGATTTATTATTTTTGGATTTTTAAATTAATTACTAGAATTTTTATAAGATTTTTAGTGTTTTGCAATTTTTATAAGTTGTATATAATGAAAAATAGCCAAAATTGGCTAGAACCTCAAGCACAACTAAAGCAACAGTAGCTAATTTTTTTATAATTTTTAGATAGGTTTTAATATTTTTTTGTGATTTTTCAAATCAAATAGTAACGAAAATGGAGGTGTTTCAATTTTTAAAATATCAAATCAAAACAAAAATGTCTCCAAAAATTCCAGAAAATTTTACAACATGGCAAGAGCCATGTATCCAATTTTCATTGGATTTGGAGTTGATTTGCTATTTTATTAAAAATAAAAAGCAAGCCACTGTGCACAGGGACCTATCTGCAATTATATTAGAACCTTGGGTCCCTGGAATAACAACCCTGGAAAGTATATGGTAAGGAATGCAAATTACCCCCCCGGCCCACGCACGATACACGTGACTCAGGCCTGGGGGGACCTAATTGTCATTCCTATTAATAAAATCACAAAGCGTAACAGGGCAAAAAGGCAGGGCCAATAATGCAAATACACCAAATAATCACGTGTCGACGCACGTGTCCACAACTGGCAGGGGTATAAATGCAAATCACATGAAAAGTAAGGTCCTCAGTGCAAAATTTACAAAAGTAAAAGAGCTAAACTATGTATTTACAGTACTAAATAATAAAAACAGGAACTGGAGGGGCCTAAGAGCTATTTACCCCTTTTATTAATTGTCGACGGCTGGATGAACGCCACGTCGATGATCGGATGGTGGAGAGACGATGGCGCTTTAACTCTTGAACGCAAGCCGGATCGAACGGTCGAGGGTCCACCACGTGGCAGATCTGACGGTCCTGGAGCGCTGTGGAGAAACCCTTGGTGAATCGACGGCTGAGAAGATGACGTGTGGAGATCGGATGGCTGTGAATCACGAGCGCCTCTTCATCTGATCGTGCAGCTCAGATCTATCCTCAAAAGGATCAGACTGTGATGAAGCTCCTCGGATGGACGGTTCAGATGCGAACTGGAGCTTTGAGGATGATCTGACGGTCGGCGAGGGTCCTGGAAGAACTGTTGGCCGGCGAGCTTCGTCGGCCCGATGCACGCGCTGAGATCCTCGCCTGCTGCTCCTGAGGTGCGGAAAGGCTCCGTCGTGAAGCTCTGCAGCTGATGTCGGCCTCCGATGAGTCGGAGAACCACCAGAATGGCCCCGCGACGGCGGTGGCCTGAAGCTCCTGTGCTCTGAAGTCTCGTCCTCCAGATGAGGTCGAATAGGCCTGATACCTGCACAAGAAGAGAGCTGGGTCGAGGGCAAACTGCCTCGACCCATCAGAGCGGGAAACGGGTGGCTGGTGCGTCGAGACGAAGGCTCTCCGGCGAGCGGCGGAGGGTGAGAGCCGATATTCCTGCTCCGGGGCGAGCCAGGGGGGATGGAAGGTCGGAGAAGGTGGAGAGGAGTCTGGTGGACGTGGTGGCGGTGTCGGATGGGTGAACGGATGGACGGAAGCGAAGAGAGGAGCTGGCGGAGCTACGCCTGCCTGAATCTAAAAATCCTAATCTAAGCTAATCTACGGACTAAGAAGGTTACCTGGCGGATGTTGTCGACTGGGCTGGAGCTCGGGGAGCTCCGGGGTAATTGCCTGCAAGGGGGCGTCGTCTCCCCGAGGCTGGGCGCGCTCGCGACGGCGCACGGCGACAGAGCCACCGGATCAGTGGTCTCCTGGGGTACTCGAGCCTTGCTTCCACTCCAAAGAACTCGGCTGTCACTCAGGCACTCCGGAGGAGCTCTTTGGCTGCGAGTAGGAGGTCCAAAGATGGAAGAACAGGTTGCCGGAGCTGCGGTTTTATGTGGCTAGGGATCCGGGAAGGTGAAGGTCGGGCGAGTCGCTCGTGCCTCGGATCCATCAAACCCTCCCCGGGCGAGAATCAGGGATGATCGAAGATTAATCGGGCCCGGGGTTAAAGTAATTGGTTGTTGGATCAGGTGGGAAATAAATGGAGAAATCAGGTCATCCACCAGATCCGCGAGGGAAGTGGTCCACAGGGGGGAGTTGACCGGGCGGTCAACAAACCCCCGTGGACCAATGAAAGTCGGCCACGTGTAAAAGATTTATAAAATCACTTAAAAATAGTAAATGGCCGATTTATTAAAAAGTCAAAACATGAAATATTTTTGTTTTATTTTTTCTATTTTTTAGTGATTTTTAATTAATTTTTTCAAAATATGAGGTATTTACACTATATAGCTATATATAGGCATTTATACAATATATAGATTTTTATTTTTGATTTTTAATTTGTTATTTTTATACATTTTTATTCCCATTTTACATTTTATTTATTTATATCATAAAATTAGGAATAAAAAGATATTTTTATTTTATTTTTATTATTTATATACATAGGTGAAATAAATAGATATGTACATGGTATATTTACAATGTATTTTTAGGTTTTTAATTTTGTTCTTTTTTGTTTTAATTGTTTTTATTTTATTTATTTACACCATAAGACATAGAATATTTACAAAAATTTTTAGAAATTAATTTTATTTATTTATAAGGTTAAATAAATATAAGATGAATGGACTATATACATGATGACTATGTACATAAGTGATGTTTTTGATTTCTTTTTTATTTTACTATTTTTATCTTGATTTTATATTCATAAATATACACCAATATTCACAAGCCCCTTTTGAGTCTATTTTTGGGAGGAAAATATTTTTATTTTATTTACATATATATACACACACATGAGCCCCTATCTCCCTCTACTTTGGCTTTTATGCAGTCAGGCCCATGTTGAGCCCTCCCTTGGGTTAGGTTGCTCAATATTTATTCTAAATATTTTCTCTCTTTTTCTTTTTGATCTTTATTCTTTTATTTTTGCACAAAAACATGCTAATTATTACTTTTTACACCATGCATGCATTTGGTAATTATTTCTATTTACAAATATATACATGCATTTGCAAAGGTTTTTGTAGCTAAAATATAAGAATAAAGAGTGATGAATGAGTATTCATCACCCCCCTATACTTAACTTTGCTAGTCCCTTAGCAAACACTTATTTGAAAAAGAAGTGAAAAAGAAATAAAGAAAAAGAAAAAGAGAATGTACATGGATCAAGGTTGATTATTAAACTTGCCTTCATTAAATTAAGGTATGGAGCTCGATCAGATCTTTGGATTACTAATGTGTCGGAACCTTATTTGGACTTAAGCCTAAAACTCAACAGCCTCTAAGTTCCACTAATATCTAATCAAGACTCCTCAATGCTCCAGATCAGAACAAGTCATCAATCACAAACCCTGAAGACAATGGATCTTTTCTTGTCCTGTGAATGTGGGGTATAAGCTCTCCACCTCAGAAATGGCAACTTGACAACCTTCCCCAACAAGGTAACTCTATGACCTCAATCTGGCCACTCTTTCCTCGAGGAGCGGGGTATTCCCTTCTAAGTTCAAGTTCAACCGGCTCAAGAAGAGGAGGAAGAAGAGAATGGGTCAAGGCAAGTGTAGCCATGTACCCTTGGGAGCTTGACCAGTGTAGCCAAGTCTCCCTGCTGCAAGCTACATAAGGTGGATCATGAAACTCAAGCTTTGCTTATTGCACTCTATATACATACTCCGGTGGGATTATCATTTTCTATCAGTCCCACCACTTTTTTGGAGTTATTTTCTTTTTGCATTTTTTTCAAGTGCATCTATACAACATATACATGTGCAGCATATATACAAGGAGTTTTTCCTCTTGAGCCAGTAGACTATCCCTCTTTTGAAGCTTTATTGCAACCCACAACTCTCGTCGTTAGACCTCATGGCAACCAGACTAAGTTGAGACGCACTTCCTTCACTAAAAGAAGAAGAGAGGTTCCGCCTAGAAGTACTACCCTCATACGCTACCCCAAGTCAAGGAAGACTGCCTCCTCACCACCTCATCCGTAGAGAGCTCGGTGCAAAGTGATGGTGTCCAAGTAAAGCCATTGTCTATATGAGTCATGTGTTGTTGTTAAGTGCTCTACTTAGGCTCATTGAGATGACATGTGATCATAGCCTAGTGGACTCAAAGAATTAAGTCACCATGGACCTGAAAAGCCTTAAACCTAAGCTCTATAAGGTTCCTCTTATAAATTAGGTGGATTAAGATCTTAATCAAGCTCCATTTCTCAATTTGATTCCAGGCTAGTTTAAATGTCAACTATCATCCAGAAAAACTATATACATATGTACAAAAGATGCTATTTACACAAATTTTTACAAACATGCAAAATTTTTGAAAAATGTTTTGAAATCATGAATGGATGATGCATGAAGTGCAAGTTTTGCAAAAGTATTTACACACATTTACACGAGATTTTTGCAAACTTTTGATTTTTCAAAACATTTTGGAAAAATTTTGTACTATATACATAGTTTTGATAATAAAATATTTACACAAACTTTACACAAAAAGATTTTTGAAATCATTTTTACAAAAATAATTTGTACACTAGCTATTTATGTGCAAATAAAAGAATGTTTATGTACATGAAATTTTTAATTTTTGTGATTTTTAGTGTTTTTAGTCATTTTATTTATTTACACACTCAAACAAAGTACGAGTTATGGCTAAAGTATATATGAAATATGACCCCTATACTTAGCTCGAACGATGTCCTTAGAGTCAAGAGCGATGAAGAAGACATAACTCATGCTAGGTATCGGGAAGTGAAAAGGAAGGCTATGTACAACGACGAATAAAAATCAAGAGGATCTCGGGCCTTCCCCCTATACTTAGGATCAAGTAATCCTAAGTATAGCAGGCTGTATACTAAGGGAAAATCGAGTGGAGAATGTATAGGGTCTACCCCCCCTATACTTAGGGTGAAATATCCCTAAGTATAGGCAGCAAAACAGGGGTAGCAAAAACACGAAGAAAATCAACGACTATATACAAGGAGGAGAGGACATCACTCCCCCTATACTTAAGGTGAAGAACCTTAAGTATAGGCAACAACAGAAGTGATGGAACAGAACGAAGAACAACCCGGTGCTTTCACCCCCCTATACTTAGGATGAGTAATATCCTAAGTATAGCAAAGATAATCCTAAGCGAGACCTGGGATGAAAACAGGAATGGAAGAAAGAAAGATCAAAGTAAGACAAAACATGTATATACAAAAGAGTACAATGTTGAGGTGCCTCTCAACAAGCGCTAGATTTTACGCCCCTAGCTGGGCGCAAAGGCTAGGACAAAGCTGTATCCAGGTTCAGGACGGCATCGGTCAGTCGAATTCTGTACTGTCGTCGCAGTCTCGGTATGGGAACAGCGACGAACTCAACAGTGTAAAGGACGACACCCAGGTATGCAATCAGGCAGGTGTCTGCTACCGGCCAAGGATATGGGAGTAAGTGATCGGGATCCGGTAGCACAAAAGAAATCATCGGCTCTGGATCAGAGTGGAGTGAGAGTGTGGAGCCGAAGAAATCAAACGTGGAGAAGGATGGATCAGTAATAGAATCCTCCACGTTAATCAATGTCTCAAATAGGTGTGGACAATTAAGATCAGGAGACTCTCTAAGTAGACTGATATCCGATGCATGAAATAGAATCAGATCAGGTAAATCATCGAATATCTCCAGAACGGGCTCATCCTCGCGAGGGTCGTCGAGGTGAGAAGACTCAAAATCAGAATGATCTAAAGACTCGGTCCCGTGTTCCGCCAGATCGGAAACACCCTCAGAAGGTGAAACCGAGTAATCATCGAGTGTGGCATCCTCCCGCAGATAACCCTCGGGGATAGATGCAAGGTCAGAAGTGAGAAGAAGAGGATCATGATCTAAATGGGCATCTGCACTGCTATCAAGTATCCTCTCGGTGCACCAGGTTGCATCATCATCGAAAGTGTAGCGCTCGGCAATCTGGAAGCAGGAGAAGGTACTAGTAAACACCGCAGAAGCCGGCAAAGTGTCTGCGGCTGATCCTCGCTCTGCGGCTATGCTGGCTGCCAACTGGTCCTCAGCAAGTGTATCTGTCTCAACAAAGTGGAGGACAACAGGCTCGAAGACGGGACTCTCTGTGTCTGTACTCTCAAAGTGGTGTCCCTCATCGATCTGTGGCTGCTGGGCTGAGTCCTGGTAGCTGTCTGCATCCAAAAAGTGTCTCTGCAGAAAGGAGACTGACTCCTCCGGGACTGGAATCTGAAGTGTCTGAATCAATGGCTGCAAAAGCGGGGGCTCCTTCGGCTCATGGAGTATCAGAAGGTCTGATATCCAAGACTCGTCAACTAGGAACTCTGGGGCTGACTCGAACTCCAACTGGAAAACCAACGAGAACTCAAGTAGACTCGGGGTCCGAACCTCTGCTATGGCAGTCATATCCTCTGTCAGTGGTGCTGCATCATCCAAATCCTCGGGCTGGTGTGTAGAAACTGTATCATCATGTAAAGTGATACACCGCACTAGTATTGCATTGTCCGCATGTGTTGTCCCGACCAAGGCATCTCGTGAAGAAGAACTCTGTGAAAGTAGCCTCGAGATGGTATCCAGGAAGTGGATGTCGGAACTGCGGTGTGAACCGCCACATGTGATAATCACCAGTGCTATCTGCTCTGCGGTCATCCCCTGCATGGAGATCTCTATCAAGTCTATAAGTGGAAGTTCGTGGTCTGGAAATCTCCTCAAGAGGTCAAGAAACCTCGGCCATGCCTCCTGCAATGGCTCCTGGGGGTCAACTGAAAAATCTGTGATCAAAGACCGCATGAAATCTGCTCTACGTGGAGGGAAGTATCTCTGTAAGAACTTTCGGCGTAGCTCTCCCCACGTCTCGAATGTCCTCCCCAATCGTGGGTGCCATCTCATGGCTCTGTCCTGAAGCGTGAAGGGGAAGGTCCTGCTCATCAGCTCCTCTGCAGTGACATCTGAATATCTCTGTGCTCTACAAAACTCCTCGAAAGCGGACAGGTGAAGATAAGGCTCCTCGTGTGCCTCTCCTGAAAATGTCGGCAGTAGCTGAATGTAATCCAAATCCAAGACGGATGGACCAAGTGTAGAAGCTCACTGAGCTCCATGTGCTATCTGCTCCTCCATCCTTCCAGAATAGGATATGTCTGCTGATCTCCACTGCTCTCTCTGATCACCAACGGAGTGCGCTCTCATCTCAGCAACAGCATCATTCGGGTCTCGCATCTGCTCTATCTGGTGTCCTCGGACGTCTCGCACAACATGGCCAGAGTAGTGAGATGAAAGGGAGGGAGGGAGCGGGAGGTTGGTCGGAGATCCGACCTCCCTAGAAGGTGGACTGGACTGATGGTCAGAAGATGTAGAAGAAGCCGTAAGAGTCGGCTCTAAGTGAGGGGGATCCATCATCCAGGAGTCAAGGAGAAGAAGAGAAGAAAAGTGAAGGGAGGGAGGGTGGGAAGAAGATGGATGGAGAGGAAGATGGAGAAGGATCAAAGGGATCTGGAAATCACACAAGATGAACAAGAAAACCCTCAATTCACCTACGCATACAGAGCTGAAGACCGAAGGGATCGGTCAATTATCTTGTCGATTTTATTTTAGGTGATCATTCAGTCTATCAGAGCGATTACGTGAGGTAAATAGGTATCCAGATCTTTCTCAACCGACTGTCCCGTACTGAAAGCCGGTAATCAGTCAAGAAAAGATCGGAGGCTCTATCCTAATGTGCGGGTCACTCTCTCGCTCATCCAAACCAAACAAGGAGGGGGTTACTCTCCCCAAAACAGATTTTTAGTGAAGTGTCTTTTAGGTTAAGTGTGATTAGCAGTCTCAATTTTATTGTTTTTGTTTTTTGGATATTTTTCAATAAAAAGAAACGCCTAACGAATTTTTTGGTTCTCCTGGTTATTAAATCAAAACAGGGGGAGAAGACGAAAAAGCCGATGCGCGATAAAATCAATGATGCATGCAAAGATAGAAATGCGTACCTGTCTCCAACACTCTACATGCAATATGATCCGTGCATAATGTAAAGACAGAAAAATAAACTACCTAAATGGTGCAACGATGAAAACCGAGTCCTAAACAGGCAATTCTACTCGCAGGACCGTCTAACTGGTCACCGATCCTTCAAGCCAAAGGTCCAGTCTCGGTCTACCCCTCCTCCTCCCGACACATCGGGTTCAGGAGCAGCGCTTGGCAGGGCAGGCTACGGCACGTAGGCTACGAAAGGAGTGAGTCAGTTATTTTTATTAGTGAATTATTAGTAGGTCCAATTAATCACACTATAGGAACAGGCAAGCAATTAGGTGTGGGGATCCTACTAATTACGGCACAATCAAGCAGAAAATCCTAAGTCTAGGGGCTTGATAAAAACCGCGTAAAACCGTCAAAGGCAGCAAGAAAAACAAAAGCCGCGAGAAAAACTGCGAAAAACCTAAGGGTCCCCCGAGCACACCGGTGCTCGGCGAAACAGACCCGCTAGTCAACCAAGTCCAAAGTGTCTGAGTGTCCCTGAATTATTACAAATAATCAAATAAAATGAAAAATAAAAACTACGCTAATCCTCGCCCGCTTGTCTACTCTCTCACGCTCTCCTGCGGCTCCGTGCAGAAGGGAGCCGCCTCCAAGTCCTTAGGTTGCGCCGGCTTCTCGAGATCAACCGCCTCGGTCCTCGGGCCCTCGCAAGAAAGAAGACAAGTGTCAAGCCAACAAACAAGAAATAAAAGCAGTGGGTCTATATGCAAAATGGCAAATAAAATCAAACAAACAAAAAACAAAGACAAAGTGAAAGAAAATAAAATAAAACAAAATAAAGCAAAAATAAAATAAAAACAAAAAGCCGCGAAAAACCGCGAACTCAGCAAGAGCCGCGAAAAGCCGCGAAAAAGAAAATGAAAATAAAAAGAAAACTACTAAGCCATGCTCACCGGCAACGGCGCCATTCTGATCGACCAGAATGAAGGCTCGGGTATAAGGTACTAAATGGTCATTGCGACCCAAGCAATCAGACTCGATCAATCAAGAAAAAGAGACCACCAATATAAGATAAAATCAACTCGAAATCAATAGCGGTTTTGCTATTTTATTAACCTGGTATAGCGACCAGGGTCGAACACAAGGAGCACGTAATGGCCTCGCGGCCTACGAAGTAGTCAAAAATAAAAATAAAAGGAAAGAAAAGGGTATTTTTGGTGGATTTTATTCTTTTTATATTTTTTTGGATTTTTAGTTAATTAGGAAAATAAGGAAAGCAAGGAAACAAGGCAATTCAACAATTTAGTTAATGCATCAAAAATCAAGCAAAAATTCAAAAAAAAAACTATTTTTGTGTGTTTTATTATTTTTTACTGTTTTTAGTGAATTTTTGGGATTTTTCTGATTTTTAATTAATTTTCTAAAAATCAAACAAGGTAAGTAATAGAAGACACTGTCCAGTCAGGAGAAAAAGACCTATTTAAAATGCAAAAAGGCCTATTGACTCCTGGAGGTATTTTTCCTATAAACTAGAAAGTTTAAGGAAAATTTGGGCACTAGATTTATTATTTTGGATTTTTAAATTAATTTTTAGAATTTTTATAAGATTTTTAGTGTTTTGCAATTTTTATAAGTTTTATATAATGAAAAATAGCCAAAATTGGCTAGAAAATCAAGCACAACTAAAGCAACAGTAGCTAATTTTTCTATAATTTTTAGATAGGTTTTAATATTTTTTTGTGATTTTTCAAATTAAATAGTAACGAAAATGGAGGTTTTTGAATTTTTAAAAATATCAAATCAAAACAAAAATGTCTCCACAAATTCCAGAAAATTTTACAACATGGCAGGAGCCATGTATCCAATTTTCATTGGATTTGGAGTTGATTTGCTATTTTATTGAAAATAAAAAGCAAGCCACTGTGCACAGGGACCTATCTGCAATTATATTAAAACCTTGGGTCCCTGGAATAACAACCCTAGAAAGTATAGGGTAAGGAATGCAAATTAACCCCCGGCCTACGCACGATACACGTGACTCAGGCCTGGGGGGACCTAATCATCATTCCTATTAATAAAATCACAAAGCGTAACAGGGCAAAAAGGCAGGGCCAATAATGCAAATACACCAAATAATCACGTGTCGACGCACGTGTCCACAATTGGCAGGGGTATAAATGCAAATTACATGAAAAGTAAGGTCCTCAGTGCAAAATTTACAAAAGTAAAAGAGCTAAACTATGTATTTACAGTACTAAATAATAAAAACTGGAACTGGAGGGGCCTAAGAGCTATTTACCCCTTTTATTAATTGTCGACGGCTGGATGAACGCCACGTCGATGATCGGACGGTGGAGAGACGATGGCGCTTTAACTCTTGAACGCAAGCCGGATCGAACGGTCGAGGGTCCACCACGTGGCAGATCTGACGGTCCTGGGGCGCTGTGGAGAAACCCTTGGTGAATCGACGGCTGAGAAGATGACGCGTGGAGATCGGATGGCTGTGAATCATGAGCGCCTCTTCATCTGATCGTGCGGCTCAGATCTATCCTCAAAAGGATCGGACGGTGACGAAGCTCCTCGGATGGACGGTTCAGATGCGAACTGGAGCTCTGAGGATGATCTGACGGTCGGCGAGGGTCCTGGAAGAACTAATGGCCGGCGAGCTTCGCCGGTCCGATGCACGCGCTGAGATCCTCTCTTGCTGCTCCTGAGGTGCGGAAAGGCTCCGCCGTGAAGCTCCGCAGCTGATGTCGGCCTCCGATGAGTCGGAGAACCACCAGAATGGCCCCGCGACGGCGGTGGCCTGAAGCTCCTGTGCTCTGAAGTCTCGTCCTCCAGATGAGGTCGAATAGGCATGATACCTGCACAAGAAGAGAGCTGGGTCGAGGGCAAATTGCCTCGACCTGTCAGAGCGGGAAACGGGTGGCTGGTGCGTCGAGATGAAGGCTCTCCGGCGAGCGGCGGAGGGTGAGAGTCAATATCCCTGCTCCAGGGCGAGCCAGGGGGGATGGAAGGTCGGAGAAGGTGGAGAGGAGTCTGGTGGACGTGGTGGTGGTGTCGGATGGGTGAACGGATGGACGGAAGCGAAGAGCGGAGCTGGCGGAGCTATGGCTGCCTGAATCTAAAAATCCTAATCTAAGCTAATCTACGGACTAAGAAGGTTACCTGGCAGATGCTGTCGACTGGGCTGGAGCTCGGGGAGCTCCGGGGTCATTGCCTGCAAGGGGGCGTCGTCTCCCCGAGGATGGGCGCGCTCGCGGCGGCGCACGGCGGCAGAGCCACCGGATCAGTGGTCTCCAGGGGTACTTGAGCCTCGCTTCCACTCCAAAGAACTCGGCTGTCACTCAGGCACTCCGGAGGAGCTCCTTGGCTGCGAGTAGGAGGTCCAAAGATGGAAGAACAGGTTGCCAGAGCTGCGGTTTTATGTTGCTAGGGATCCGGGAAGGTGAAGGTCGGGCGAGTCGCTCGTGCCTCGGATCCATCAAACCCTCCCCGGGCAAGAATCAGGGATGATCGAAGATTAATCGGGGCCCGGGGTTAAAGTAATTGGTTGTCGGATCAGGTGGGAAATAAATGGAGAAATCGGGTCATCCACCAGATCCGCGAGGGAAGTGGTCCACAGGGGGGAGTTGATTGGGCGGTCAACAAACCCCCGTGGACCAATGAAAGTCGGCCACGTGTAAAAGATTTATAAAATCATTTAAAAATAGTAAATGGCCGATTTATTAAAAAGTCAAAATATGAAATATTTTTGTTTTAATTTTTTCTATTTTTAGTGATTTTTAATTAATTTTTTCAAAATAAAATGAGGTATTTACACTATATAGCTATATATAGGCATTTATACAATATATAGATTTTTATTTTTGATTTTTAATTTGTTATTTTTATACATTTTTATTCCCATTTTACATTTTATTTATTTATATCATAAAATAAGGAATAAAAAGATATTTTTATTTTATTTTTATTATTTATATACATAGGTGAAATAAATAGATATGTAAATGGTATATTTACAATGTATTTTTTGGTTTTTAATTTTGTTCTTTTTTGTTTTTTTGTTTTAATTGTTTTTATTTTATTTATTTACACCATAAGACATAGAATATTTACAAAAAATTTTAGAAATTAATTTTATTTATTTATAAGGTTAAATAAATATAAGATAAATGGACTATATACATGATGACTATGTACATAAGTGATGTTTTTGTTTTCTTTTTAATTTTACTATTTTTATCTTGATTTTATATTCATAAATATACACCAATATTCACAAGCCCCTTTTGAGTCTATTTTTGGGAGGAAAATATTTTTATTTTATTTACATATATATATATACACACACATGAGCCCCTATCTCCCTCTACTTTGGCTTTTATGCGGTCAGGCCCATGTTGAGCCCTCCCTTGGGTTAGGTTGCTCAATATTTATTCTAAATATTTTCTCTCTTTTTCTTTTTGAACTTTATTCTTTTATTTTTGCACAAAAACATGTTAATTATTACTTTTTACACCATGCATGCTTTTGGTAATTATTTCTATTTACAAATATATACATGCATTTGCAAAGGTTTTTGTAGCTAAAATATAAGAATAAAGAGTGATGAATGAGTATTCATCATTATTGCTGGAAGAACTTGCCTCAGAAGTTAGACGAAGTGGTCCTAGTGTTCTAGTAGGTGTGCACCGCCAACTAGAACACAACTACTCTAGGTGACTGCAACTTTGAGCTTGTAACTATTTTATTTTCTCACCTAACTCTAAAATTAGACAAGATAAAAAGATCGAGTGTTCACAGTCATCATTGATTTGAGTTGGTGAATTGAGGGGTTTGTTTGTATTTTTGTTTGTTTGTGTGCATACTCGATCTTCTCTGTGTATTTGTGCCTTTTTCTTACATGTCTTGACTTGACCTTCATGGTCTCTCGATCTCCGTCTTTATTTCAAAGATGGCTGACTGGATTTATTTTTATCCGGACTTCGCGGATCCTTCTTACTCTCCAGCTAGTCCACCTCTATTTTATCAGGAGAACTTTGCTCTCGTCTTTTCTTTTTGTACATATCCGCATCATCCTCAGTTTCAAGCATCACGTTTTGATTTTTACCCACCATCTCCATCACATTTTCCATCTCACCCACCTGAGACTGAGCTATTGGAGTCACCTCCTATGGATACCACTCTTGAGTACATGACTCGGGTAGTGGAGAAAATGAAGCATAGGATAGATGATCTCGCTAAGTATAAATAAGATCTAGACCACAACTTCACCTCTTTATGCCATGGATTAACTAGAGGACACCCATGAGAGCTTTCAATCGCTCAAAATACAAAAAATGATAAAAATTTAGAAATACAAAAGATTCAGGGAGACCTTGCCGAGTCGGTTTGTAAGGAGAGAGCACCCATACTCGATCCCATGGCCAAACACACATTCACCACAGTTCCCACCTTCTCCACCCCAAGGATGACACTGTAGAGACAGCTCTTAGTCGCCTTTGTGTATATGATGATTCTGATCTCTTCTCTTGTATGGAAGAGATAGAAATATTAAAAAAGTTGACTCACCCTGAAGTGGCGGCATCTATTCATGATATTACCGAGGTCCCACTTCAAAAGGCCATGAAAAAATTATCTGCATACCCACCCAAGAAAAGAAAGTAATGAAGCATATCTGAGTGACACCTTCTCATCGTGGCCACTACCTACACCGTCACCCACCATCCACTCTATAAGAAAGGGGACACTAGTACACCCCTCATGAGATGCACCATTTCTGACCATTCTGGTGATGGCACGCTCCTTGATGGTAGTGCATCGATTAATATAATACCCTTCTCTTTAGTACAGTCTCTTCATCTTGGGCTTTGTCAGTTTGCTCAATAAAGAGGACGAGGGGTATTCTTGAGAACGTCGTCATTCAGATCCAGAGCATGAGATTCACTGTTGATTTTGTTGTATTGCCCATGGATACCTCCACCCCTATGGAGCAGTCTCCAATCATCTTGTGACGATCCTTCCTCTCCTCTACGAGAGTCATTATTGATTATGGATCTAGAGAGATACACTTTCATTCTGACAACGAGAATCATTGCACCCACTATGGACCATAGACCGACATCTGATGAGAGCGTGCCTCTGTCAGCCGACCCCGAGGACTATGACTTATCTATTGATATTAGAGAAGTTTGTTTTATCATGGATGACATTAAGACCCGGGAATTACTCTTCAGGGAGGAAGACTTAGATAGCATAGAACTTGGAGTTCCCTCTTCCTGTGTGTGGTGATGTGTTGATGACGTATGCGACATTTACATCATAGATACCTTAGTGTGGAGGGCATATTTAGGAAAGACTTCACAGGCTGGATTTGACCTCACTACTTCCATCGATGAGTTCATGACTTTTCGTTTTGAGATTTCTAAGACTTCACAGGCCTAACCTGACCACACTACTTCCACTAATCAGTTTGTGCCTTTGTTTTGAGACTGTTGAGGATCTATACCATGTTGAACCTGATCAGTTTGAGTCAGATGATGACCCTGATATCGACTTGTATCTTGTTAGATCCATTGCTCAACGATCACGCAAGAAGGTACACTTTCTACTTTATTGATCTCTATATGGCCTCCACTTTGTATATGTACCTATGTTTTCTTCCTTCCATTTACCATTTCGCTCATCCACCTCGTTCCCTGTGTTTGCCTCGGTTAGGACGTGCTTTTTCCTAAGTATAGGGGAGGTGGACGAACCGAGTGTTCTTTCTTCGTCCAATTTCATTACTTTTGTTGTTGCCTATACTTAGGGCTCTTTTACCCTAAGTATAGAGGGAGTGATGCATACATTCTGATAATCGGGAGAAAATTAAAGGGTCGTACGGTTTCACAAGGAGAAACCACAGTCATTGTGTTGACTACTCTAAAGTCCCTGGTTAATCAACAATTAACCCACAATGTATATAAAGCCATGAATAAAAAATGTGAGGTCAAAATTTATTATTTCTACCATAAGATTCATAGTGATTACACATGTAGAGGTCGAACCACAGAGAACAAAACGGGTAGCCTATGGTTATTTATTTACAACCATGTCCTTTATCATGTATATACATATATCTTTTTGTGGGTTTTTTATTTTACAATAATTTTTTATTTTATTATTATTATTTTGTTTTCATATTTCCTTTTTATATATTTGTATTTCTTTTTCTTATTTAGACATATATAGGATGTATAAGGCATATATATAATATAGAATAATTATATTTATAAATACTAATAAATATAAATAAAATACAGAATAAAACTTGTTTTGGGTTTTTTATATTTTTCTAATGGTTTGTGATTTTTTTGTAATTTCTGCTAATTTTTGGATTTTTAAAGTTAAAAATATCACAAATAAGGGATTAAATAAATAGGTAAAATTGATTTGAATGTCAAAAATAGTAAATAGGTTCCAAAATTAAACCAAATCAATTTTAATACATAAATATGTATATAAAGAAAATTATAAAATATAAAACATATTTTTGGATTTTAATGATTTTTTTATATTTTTATGAAGGATTTTGGGATTTTGCAATTTTTAGGCCTTTTTCTGTTTCCATTTTTAGTGATTTTTGGTCTGATGTTAGAATACACAAAAATAGACACTACATTTTTTTATTTTTTCATGGGGGTTTTATTTTTTTGAAATTTTCTAAGCTCGACAGTACCTAAAGAAGCTCCTTTTGATTTTTCATAAATGATTAAAATGCTCAAAAATGCAAAATAGAACTGGGGCGTGAACATACATGCAAGAGGAATTTAATGCTATTTTTGTGAATTTTTAGGAGTACAATAGCTATTTATAAAAGTTGAAAGAAATAAACAAAAATACATGTCCTGGTAGGGGCATAATTGCAATTATATAAACATATGGGGCTCAAGTGCAAAATATGCCAATAATATACTACATTTATTAAATTTTTTAGATCATTTTATAATTACAAAAAGTCACCAGGGCATAAATGAAAATTGCCCAGCTCACATGGGATGACACGTGAGCTGAGTTGGACAGGACCAAAGTGCAAATAATAGGAGTACATGGACCTATCTATAAAATTCCCAATTTATTTTACACATTACAATTTATTTACAATACTAATAAACAAATATAAAAAGTTAGGGGATAAGATGTAAAATTTACCCCTATTAGCACGCGGGCCAACAGCTGGATCTAGTTCACTTGCCACGCGTCGCTCTCCCGTCACTTGATGACGGCTCACGATGGATGTCTGGGATTAGATCGTGTGGCACGATCGAACAATGGGGGCTTCGGGTGATTGGACATTTCTGATGCGATCTGGAGTGGGAGGCTCCATCGAAAGGCTACTACTATTGACGGGAATAACAAAGCCTTCCCTGACCTTCGATTGACAAATACTCCTTCACCCGGCAGTCTCTTGCGATGGCGTGTGATTCTACATGTCCAAAGAAGCTCTCAACAACTACGGATGTGCTCGATAAGCTCCAGGACCCGTCGATGGGGTCTTGGCATGCCGATGAAGTGCAAGCACCTGAAGCATCCTCCACGAGATCAATTCATACCCAGGTGAGGTCCTTCTTGACCTGGATCTGCACGAAGACATTGCTCGACTCGAGGGGCTCGACCTTGGCCTATTTTGAAGCCGGATTGCATGAAGAATGAGGCAAATGGGGATGCTCCGGTGAATGACGGTGATGGAGCATCAATCTCTCGATCACATGTGTGATCGGGGTGGAAGGAGCGTGGGAAGTCATGGAAAAATGGACGACAAACGTGAAGGGAGTGGAGAGAAGGGTCAAACTGGGTAGTATGTGATGGAAACGGAAGGTGGCTGAAGCGGAGCTCTGGTGAAGGTCACCTTGCTAATCTATCTAATTAACTAAGGAACACATGTAATCTAATGCTCGAAATTAAACCTACAATTAATGCTAAGCTAAAGAAACGCAAAGAACACAACTCTTATACCCACAATGGTCAGCAGGGATCAGGGCCGTCGGCGACGACCGTGGGCGCACCTCCGTTCTCTTGAGGCTGATCCAAACCATCGGGGAGCGCCTCCTGTCACGAGGAAACTCCCTAAATGAAAGAATAGAGCTTCTATACTCGGATTAGTGACCAAAGAGGTGATTGAAGATGAGGGTTTTTATTTATAGACAAAGCTTAGCACCCTACTTAACCGGGTTATTGGGAGAAGATCACGCTATGTACACGTAATCCAGATGCTTGGCACGTAGGAGGGATGATTAATGATGAATTGCATGAAGGGATCAGGGGTGATAGATGGATGGATCGAGCATGAAAAAGGGTGGAAAAATGAGGAGGAGACACGTGTGTCAAGTCAGAAGGTCGGAGGAGATAGTTGACCCGAGGTTAACTCGCGACCTGACGTGATTGGTCCACGTCATGTTGCTACAGGACAAAACTGAAATTTAATTCGAAAATAATTATTTATAAATAGTAAATGATTTTATTAATTTTAGATTATAAAAAAAATGTTTATTATTTTATGTAGCATTTTAATACAATTTTTATTTATTTATTGTTGTTATCTATTAGTAGTTAATTTTTAGGGGTATATTTATAGGTATATTCATCTATGTGTTGGCTTATTTATTTTTATTTTGTATATTTTATTTCATTATTTTATTCTTTTATTTTTTCCATTTATATCTTATTTTTATGTACGTAAATTTATTTTTATTATGTTTTTGTGATGTTATTTGTATACCTAAATAAATAGGTAAATAAATTATATAGGCACACTTATAGGTACTTTGTCTATGAGTTAATGGAACCTAAGTAGTATTTACAAGGGTATAAAAATGTAAAAGAATAAATGATGAAAGAATAAATTTCACTTTTATTTATATACATGTATAAACATAGGTATTTTACCTATATATTATATATACTTATTTTATTTTGTAATTTTTGTTTTTTTCGATTTTAATATGTATATAAGTTATAAAAAATAATTAAAAAATATAAAATATAAAATTGTAAAATAATAAAGAATGAATAAAATGAATATTTTAATTAGGGTATAATGCATAATAAGGGTCCAAAACTGAATTTTCACACATTAACTCTAAAAAATATGAAACCACCTCTATTAAATAGATTATGAAAAGTTATATACAATTAGAGGTGATTTTGATACATTTTTAGTTTTTATTTTAAAGATATGGGTCTGTGAAGTTGGGATTTTGGCTTTTTATTTTGTGTATAAAATGTACATTGTGCATTATTTTTGTAAAACTCAATTTTTATTTTTATTTACATTATTATCTACAACTTTCATGTACAAAGTTCCTTTATTTGATATATAAATAATAGAGAATAAAATGGGGGTCAAAATGAATTATTGGATGAATAAAATAATTGGGTTTTTTATGGTATTTTTGGCTCTTAACTCCCCCTACTTTATTCCTTATAGACCAAGTCAAATCTTGACTTGGTCTTGGGGTTTAGGATCATAAAATATCTTCGATATTTTATTCTTTTTCTTTTCTTCTCTTTATTCTATAATTTTGGCATAATAACCATATATTTACACAATAAATGCAATAAATGACGAGTGATATTTTGTGTAAGTAAATGATATTTTCATGCATTAGCTATGGTTTTATTGCCAAAATGATAGAATAAAGGCGATGAAATAGAGATTCATCACCCCCCTATACTTGCCTTTGATTGTCCCTAGCAAACACTTATGTAATAAGTACAAAATTAATAAAGAAGAAAAGAAAAAGAAAGAATAAACGGAATTTATTTAAATTATTAAACTTATCTTTACAAAATCAAAGTTTGGTGCTCAGGTTAGACCTTGATGTGCGAATGTATGGAATCTGATTGGAAACAAAATTTAAGACACAACAGCCTTTGAGCGTCACAAAACTCAGTTCAAACCACCTCAATAGCCAAGTCAGAACTAGCCTACATCATATGCAAACCCTTATGACTATGAAGCTAACTTGTACAGTATAAGTGATAGTGGCTCTCCCCAACTGAAATCACAAAGGAACTGACTTCTCCAGAATGACCACCCAATGATTCCCCAATCCAGCGACTCTTTCCTCAAGGAGGGGGGTATTCCCTTCTATGTTCAAGTGACATCCAACTCAAGAGGAGGAGGTGAAGAAAAGAATAAACGGTAGCCAGTGTAGCTACTTATCCTGGGATGCATAACCAATGTAGTCAAGTCATCCAATTTCAGGCTTACATGGTATAACATTGATGCTCAAGCTTGCTTATTGACTATACAAGACATATACATACTCCGGCATGCATTTTATTTTCAATCAAGCATGTCCACTTTTTTGGAGTTTTTTTTTTTGAAATACTATTTACAGCAGCATTTACATAAGGAGTTTTTCCTCTTGAGCCATAAGACTATCCCTCTTTTGAAGCAATATTACAACCCACACTCTCTTGTCTTTAGACATCATGGATACTAGATCGGGTTGGGCTGCACTTCCCTCCCTAGATGAGGACGAATGTTTCCACTCATGTGCGCCTAAAACTGGAAAATCCATTTCCCACACCACTCCAACTGAGTTGAGATAAGTGAAAGGTGCAAGTATCCAAGTTAGGTCACGACCGACAAGATTCATGTGTGCTTGAAAAGTTCTAGTTAGTCAGTTGAGGTGACTTGAACCCAGCTCTGAGTCTTAAAGAATTAAGTCTGAATAGACCTGAGGTACCTTAAATCTAGTTCCCAAAAAGTTCCAGTGCAGTTAGGTGCAGTAAGATCCAACCAAGCTCCAATCTTCGACTTTATTTGGACTAGTTCAATCATCAAGCTCAATCCTGAAAGCAAGTGAATACTATGCAAATGCTATTTACAATGTAGAAAATATTTTTATGATTCACTTTTTTCAAGGTCTTGAACTTTTAAAAAGATGATGCCTATGCAAATTTTCTTTTATTTTTCAATTTTTTTGAGATTTTTAGTTTTGCGAATGTTTTTGTGATTTTTGAAAACAAAAGATTTTGGTTCCGAAAATAGGTACAAATATTTACATGGGGATGCATCTCATATTTACAAGAGTTTGGTTTGAAAGAATTCACAAGGGGTAAGTGATCACTTTTATAGACATATGTATTAAGAATTTTAATATGATGTGTATACTCCTCAAACTTATTTAAAAATCATTTTACAACAGTGTTGAAAACTATAGTCCAAAATAATTTTTACAAACAATTTTTACAAACATTTACACACATTTGAAAATCATTTTGCAAAGGTTTTTCAAATAGTATATATATATATATATTCAAATATTTTTGCAACCATTTTCTAACCATTTGCAAATCGTTTTTCAAATATTTTTATTTCAGGCGTTGAAGATTAATTTTGCAAACAAAATCTTTTTACAAAGTTTGAACACTTTTTACAAAATATTTTCCAAATAGTTTTTCAAATATTTTTTCAAAAATATTTTCAAACTATTTTTCAAATATTTTGCAAGAGTATTTTTACCTGATATACACAGTATATATGACCCCTCTATACTTAACTTGAGCTATGTCCTCATAGATCGAAGAGAAAAAGAGAAGGCATAACTCGGACTGAGTATAGAAAAGCCTAGAAATAACGAATGAAGGAATGAATGAATGAGAAGTCGACCGTCCCCCCTATACTTAGGATCAAATAATCTTAAGTATAGCAGATTGTACACAAAGCAGGGAGGGTCAAGGGTGAGAATGAACAGATCGTACTCAGTCGTCTCCCCTTATACTTAGGGTAAGATAGCCTTAGTATAGACAAGAAGAGAAGATGGAGGAGAGGATCAAAGAATGAAATAAATTTGGGTGCACACCCCCTTATACTTAGGACTAAGTACATCCTAAGTATAGTAGACTTACATAAAGGGGTGATACACATAAATATTTTTTTAATAGAAAATGAAAGAAGAAAAGAAGAAAAGATAAAAGCTTAAAGGAAAAGTTTTTGAGTTGCCTTATCTGAATCTTTTGACGCGGCTACTGCTGTGGATGTATCATCAAAGCGCAGTATTTGGATAGAGTCGGCAACGGCCAAGAAAGTGCCATGCTCGAGGTAAGACTTGAGGAGTTGATTGTTGACGACAAATGGTTTTTTGTTAGGAGACAATTATGATATTGCAATGTTGACGTTGTCACGTACTTCTCGAACTTGAAATGGCCATGTCCATTTGCTTTTCAATTTACCTGGGAAGATCTTCAACTTTGTATCAAATAACCACACTTTCTATCCAGCTTTGAAGGTCTTTCGTCTGATGTGTCGGTCATGCCAACATCTCACCTTCTTCTTGTACATTAATGTGTTATCATATGCATAGTCTCAAAATTCTAGGAGCCTGTTCATATCAACTTTTCTTTTCTGACCACGTCTTTGTGAGTCCAGATTGCAAATGTTGATAGCCCATAAAGATTTCAGAATTAATTCCACGGGCAGGTGACATGGTTTCCCATATACAAGACGGTAGGGTGACATGCCCAAGGGAGACTTGTAAGCGGTTTTGTATGCCCACAAGATGGAGTCCAAGAGTTGGGACCAATTCTTTCTTTCCGGCTTCACAATCTTCTAGAGGATCGTCTTGATTTCTCTGTTTGATAATTCCGTCATGCCATTGGTCTGAGGATGGTAAGGAGATACGACACGATTCTCGATGTCGTACTCCTTCGTTAGCTTCTTGACATCTTTGTTAATGAAGTGACTACCTCCGTCTGATATAAGTATCTTAGGAATCCCGAACCGTGAGATGATGTTCTCTTTATGAAATCGATAAACTATACGGGTGTCTGCGACTCGAGCAGGAATAACTTCAACCAGTGACTCACATAATAAACGACAAGAAGGATGTGTGTTCATATCCCTAACTGTTGGGAAATGGTCCCATGAAATCGATCCCCAAGCATTGAATACAACAGCAATCTGAATGATCTTTAGGGGCATGGAATCTTTGGCTGTAAGCGTTCCTTTCAGTCATTGTCAGTGCATGTCTTGACAAATAATGTTGCATCCTTAAATAATGTGGGCTACCATAGGTCACATTGCAATATTTTCACTGTCGTATTGTCTCCAGAGTGATGTCCACTAGATTCGAGCGAGTGACAATGCCCGAGGACACTATGATGCTCCTCCTGAGGAATACACTTGCGCCAAATGCAATCTGCTCCTTCCCTGAATAGAAGTGGGTCTTCCCATTAGTAGAAATGAATAGTAGACAAGAAATTGTCCTTCTTGATTTGTGTCCAATCTTGTGGAACTTCACCGGATACGAGGTAGGTCACAATATCGGCATACCAAGGGAGCGAATCTACGACCAAAATTGATTCGTCAGGAAAGATGTCTGTGATTGATGCACTGCTTAGTGGAGGCTCTTGCTGCTTAATTCTGGAGAGGTGATCTACTACCACATTCTGAACTCTAGGCTTGTCTTTTATCTCCAAATCGAACTTCTGGAGGAGAAGGATCCATCTGATCAATCTTAGTTTGGCATCCTTCTTCTGCTGTAAGTATTAAATAGCAGAGTGGTCGGTGAAGATGATGACTTTTGATCCAATCAAATAGGATCTGGACTTCTCCAGGGAGAATACCAGAGCCAGCAATTCTTTCTTTGTCACAATGTAATTTCTCTAGGCTTCATCCAATGTTTTGCTGGCATAATGAATGGCATAGGGTGCCTTATCTTTCCTTTGTCCTAAAACAACCCCAACTGCAAAGTCTGATGCATACTCATGATCTCATAAGGAAGAGACCAGTCCGACGGCTGTAGGACTGGAGCTTGGGTGATTAGCTCCTTCAGCTGATTGAATGAAAGGAGGACCTGCCGATCAACATTAAACTCGATCTCCTTGCATGGTAACTCTGTAAGAGATCGGGAAATGCGGCTGGAATCACATATGAAACTTATGTAGAATCCCATATGGCCTAGGAATGACCTCAAATTCTTAACTGTCTTAGGTGGATCAAGATTGGCAATCACATCCACCTTTGTCGGGTTGACTTTCATGCCACGTTTGGAAACGACATGACCCAGCACAATCCCTTCGGTGACCATGAAGTGACTCTTTTCCCACGATAATACAAGATTGACTTCATGTCACTTCTGAAGTACTCTGTCCAGGTGCTCAAGACAAGAATCAAGCTCAAGACAAGAATCAAAGCTATCGCCATAGACGAAGAAGTCATCCATAAACACCTCAAGAAAACTGCCTACCATCTCTGTAAAAACTGCAAGCATGCATCTCTAGAATGTTGCTGGTGCATTGCACAATCCAAAGGGCATTCTCCTGAAAGCATAGGTGTCGAACGAGCAAGTTAAGGTTTCTTTCTCTTGATCTTCAAAGGAGATTGCCACCTGGTTATACCCGGCATACCCATCTGAAAAGTAGAAGAACTCCTTGCCAGCCAGTCTTTCCAATACTTGATCAATGAACGGCAAGGGGAAGTAGTCCTTCTTTGTTGCTGCATTAAGACGGCGGTAGTCAACACATACATGCCAAGATGTTGGTACCCGAGGTGATATCTCCTCTCATTTATCATTTGTAACAACAATAAGCCCTGAATTTTTCGGAACTACATGCATGGGGGCTTACCCATTTTGAGTAAGAGATGGGATAAATAAAGCATGTGTCGCACCATTTTATGATTTCTTTCATGACGATGTCCCTCAGATTTGGATTCAATCTTCTTTGAAAATTGCAGGATGGCTTGGCATCTTCTTCTAGGTAAATGTGATGTGAGAACAATGCAAGATTTATCCCACAGAGATCTGAGACATGCCAACCAAGTGCATTGTGGTTTTCCTCTAGAACCTCGAGAATTCGAGATTCTTGCTTCGGGGTCAGCCTGTTGCTGATGATGACCGGATACATGTTGTCCGCACTCGCAAGGAAAGCATACTTCAGGCCTGTTGGAAGTGGCTTGAGTTCCGGTCCTGATCTGGACAACTTGTCAATCACTTCTGAAACAGTACTGGTGGGAGGATGTTTTGCTAGAACTTTTGCAGGGTTGCCAACCTCAATGTTTCTTGAGATTCTGACAATGTGTCAAACGGATCTGTAATGGGATCATTGTGTTTTGGCTGGAGTGAGTCATCGAGATAAAAAAGATGCATCAGCAAGTTGGACTATGTCTCCCTAATATCGTCAGAGCTGGCATCAATTGTGCTTTCTAGGTCTTCCTCTAGAGAGAGGATTTCCTGTGTCCATGGCTCATTCAAAGAGAGTGGTGTATCTCTGATCTCTTCAATGAATTCACAGTCTATTTCAGACGATGTTGCATAACCCTTATCAATTACGATCTTGGGCTCGTTGATCATGTCTATGGTGAATCTATTGTTGCTCAAGATGAAGGTGATCTTGCCAAACCCATAGTCAACCACGACTTCTGAAGTACGCAGCAATGGCTGGCCTAGGATGATAGGAGTTTGGAGTAAGGGTACAGGTGAGTCCATACCAAGGACTACAAAATCAACTGGAAACTGCATATCCCACACCTTCACCACAATGTCTTCCAAAAGACATCGAGGTCGCTTGATGGGTCGATGAACAAACTAAAGGATCATACGTGTTTGCTTGAGAGGACCTAGCCCAAATTCTTGCATTAATGAAGAGGGTAGGAGATTGATAGAAGAACTGCTGTCAAGCAGGGTTCGCTCGAAGACTTAATCAAAAATCTAGCAACTGATTAGATGCACTCCTTTGTATTGGTTCTTCTATGGGAGATTGTTGATGGCAGCAATTGTGGCCATGGTGAGAACATGCTTCTCAACCTATCAGTGCATGTTGTTTCATGATGGTCGACTCTTGCCTGTACATGCCTCTTTCAAACTTTTCTTCATAGCTGGCATGTATTCCATGGTCTTCACCAATGGAATCTCAACAGCCAAATTATTAAGAATGTCCACAACTCCAGGGTCAGATAATGCACTTTTTCATTTTGCAATTTTTGGATTCTTCTATTACATCAGGAAAAGGAATATGTACAGTGTTGGAATCAAAAATAGAGTTCTTATTTACATAAAATTCTTATCCACAAAAATTTGTACATCCGGTTCACAAAAAGGTACACATGCTGGAGACTAAGATACTGGTGTTGGTGGAGAAGCAAAAAGTGGTGCCTCTACTCCGTTGGCTGGTGTAGGATCGGATGTGGCTGACGAATCCTCCATGGATGGCACAACTTCAATTTGGTGACAATCATCTTTTTTGTCTTTTTGCTTTTTCTGATTTTTTTGTTCTTTTTGCTTGGTGGTGAATGGCAACTGGAATGGATCCTCCTTCTTCTTCCTAACCTGCTCCTTAGCTGGCATGGTTGATGCATAAGATGAGGATTCACCTGAAGCCTTATTCTTCCCATGGTTTGTGGCAGATGGAGGCAAGGTCCTACTGCTTCTTCTCTCTTCTTTTGAAGTTATTAGGATTGGCTTCGATGTGAGCCGGAATGGGAGTTTTGGTGGCGGTAAGGTCTTCGAGCTTCTTCGTCATGTCTATTAGGACTTTGATGAGTTGGGCCAAGCAATCATGGTTAGGTTCACAGATTTACCTCATAGGGTTCAACGTGCATACCACGATGTTGCTACGTGTTTGGTGGTTGAGGTTACGACTGCTGGTGGTGTTGAAGTGGTGGAGGAAGCTGATATTGATGGTAGGAGGGAGGAGAGTGGTGCTGATATTGTGGATGTGGTGCAGCCGCATACTGGTGGTATGGCTTTGGCTGACGGTACTGCGGCTGCTGGTACTGTTGGTGCTGCCTCCATTGGTTGTTGTACTATGGAGGCTGGTGATACTGAGGCAGAGGTTGTGAGGACTGCCCAAAATGACCAACCTGTGGTTGGTGGTATTGCATGTTGGCTTGTTTCTGGCCCTAAGGATGTCTAGTAGGATGGTCCAGCTGCGCATCATTACTCCAAACACCATTGACTTCTTGAATCAAGGGTGGTGGTGGGAAGGTTGGATAGGATGATGGAAGGAAGTCTGACTGGTAGACAACCATCTTCTGATGTGGTGGGCCCTAATTGGGTGCTTGTATGTAGTACACGTACCAGACTATTGGTGGTTGCTGGCTCAACTGAGGTTTATGTGATGGTGAGGGCTTATCTTTCTTCTCAGATGGAGCCTCTACGGATGGTGTCGTCGACTGGACCGAGCTTATGGTATCCACCAGCAGCTCCAATTGCTTGATGATCTGATCCAACTTGTCTAAGTTCTGCATCCTCTTTTCGATCACAGCAAGCTTCTCGAGACCCTATGATCATTCTCGATGATATAAACTTTTGAGAGATGGCCCCTGATGATGCTGAGGTTGGAGATCTCATCTCTCTCCACCTCACGAGATGTTACCATATGGACTTGCTTCTGTAGGATCTGGGTTGCTTCAGATATGCCTTGGATGAAGAGAGGGAAACCTCTCCTTTGGCCATTTCCTCAAAGATCTGCCAAACTAGGTCTTTACCTATTTGGAAATGTGATCCCCCACAAGCTGCATCAATGATCCTTTGGCTTTCTACCTTAAGCCCTCGAAGAAGTGTTGGATCAAGCTGGTCCTTGGAATTTCATGATTGGGGCATTTCTCCTACAGATCTGTGAACCTCTGCCAAGCTTCATGAATGGTCTCGTGGGCTCCCTGAGAGAAGTTGTTGATTCTGCCTCGCATCTGATTGAGCCGACCAAGAGGATATAATTTGTGCAAGAAGGCGGACTTCAGCTCCTCCCATATCGTCACGACCTTTCCTAGATGATTGACCCAATATAGAGCATTATTGTGTAGACTGAAGGGGAATGCCATCATCTTCATTACATCCAAAGGAACATTGGGTAGTGGGTATCATGGAAGATGCGTGAAAATTATTACAGGTGAATGTAGGGCTCTTCACTGTTATTCCCGTGAAAAGAAGGGAGAAGAGAAAGGGACTGAGGCTTCAGCTCAAAGTGAGCATGCACCGGTGGAATGAGGATCCACTCGATCATCTGGTTGTCTCCAAGGTTATAGGTCTCTTTCAGTGCGGGTTTCGGTCTCCCTTGTTCTGGTTCTTCCTCGTCGGGGTTCTCACGGGGTCCACACCCTCCTCCTCCTGGCATGTCTCCTCCTCCTCCTCCTGCTTGCCTATTCATAACATCATTAAGCATGTCCTGGAATGTAGTCTGTGCTAGGGCTTGCTCTGTCAGCTGTTGTTGAATGGCCTAGATAGATGCTAATAACTGAGCGTTCGCCTGATTTTGATCAGGCGTCTGTCCTTTCTCTAGCTGAGAAGGTGGCCATTGACCCTTGCCCTTTCCTTAAGGAGCCATTTCGGGGTTTGAGTCCGAAGAGATGAATTCCGTGTTCGGATCAAGGACTGGGATTGTGATGAGTCCAAAATCGCTCTTCGTTAAATGCGTGGATTATCGTTCGCTTAAACTAATGTGTCATTTCGTTGTAGGCAGGCAATCGGAATCGATCAATAAAAAACCACAATTATTTAGTCAATTTTTACTCGTGTGGTTTTATACTTATTTTACTTGGGCAAGTACCATGGTCGAACACAAGGAGGCAAAGGAAAAACCTAGGTTTTTTTCTATCAAAGTTTGTGCATGATTTTCTAGGTCTTTTATTTGTAATTTTTAATGCAAGTTTAGGATACAAAATGCAGTTTTGGCCGATTTTAAGGACTAGAAAATGATTAGTAATCAATCAATGTCTGAAAAATGTGAAACTTGGCCAAGATGACAATTGCAATGAAATGAATGCAATGATTTTTTTTGGAATTTTTGGATGCAAGATGAATTTTTTTATAAATTTTTGAATGCAAACAAAGTGAATTTCAGTAATTAATTATAATAAATATTAAACCTAATTATTTTCAAGGGATAAAATTATCCAAGATCTATCACTACGTGATGGATCTAAAAAATCCTAAACCCTTAAATATCAATTTTAATATCTATTAAAAATCAACGATCGAAATATGTAAAATGATTTTTACAAGAGAAACCATGCATGTAAATGCAATTCTTTTTGGGCATGATGTCAAACACAACTAATTCTATAATCCATGCTTTTTTTGGCAATTTTCAGAGCAAAGGTTAATTAGTTATGAATTTTCAAGCACAGAATGAGCAAAATATGCAACTTTCCACAAAACAATTAATTATTAATTAACCACAAGTCACAAAAATGTCATACATATGCCATAATGTAGAGAATTAATTGACGAACATCGTACTATTTTTATGAGGATGAAATGATGCGAAAATGTTGCTAAAATAATAAGGTAAATTAGGGGTATTAATGCAAATTACAGTAAACAATTAATAAAGATAATGCAGAACAGGTCTATACTGCAAATACATATAATCCAGGGGATTTTATTGCAAAATTGTCAATAGGTCACGTGCCAGGCACGTGACCTTTGAGTGGCGGGCCTCCTTCGCAAATAGGCTAACACCTTAGGGGTTATCTGCAATTTTCCCAGTGGTCACATGCGGAGCACGTGACCCTGGGGTTGCTGATGTCCCCCCAATGCACGTGCCTCGAACGTACGTGGGGGTCTTGGGACTCATGCCCGATGCTGGCGTTTGTCGGAAGGGGCAGTGTAGAGAGCCGGCGAGCGCGGTGGTGAATCAGATCTGGGCGAGGCCTTCACGGCAGAGCACGTGCTGGAGGCTTGGCGGCGGTAGCGTTGTCGGAGATGGCGATGTAGCATAGAAGCCAGAAGCTTCAGGCGGGCGGAGCTGATCTTTGGAAGCGGTGGCACAGGCTCCGGTCGAAGAACGGCATAGCGGAGTCTCCTAGACGATGAAGAGGAGGGCTGGGGTTGAGTCGTCGGAGAAGAACAACGTCGAAGTCAAAGACGTTGGTTGTTGATGAAAATCGCGTAGGCTCGACGGCTGAAGGCCGGAGCGAGGCAGCAAGCACGGAGCGGCGCTGCGATAAGGCGGCTGTAGGGAGCCTTGGATCTCGCCAGCTGGTGGAGGAAGCGCTGTCGCTGCCGCCTCCACTCGCAGCTATGGATCGGTGGATCCAGAACGAAGGGCTGGTGGCACTTTTCTTATAGTGGGTGACGGGGGTCGGTGATGGAAGGTGGCGATGATTAAAGGTGGTGATGATACGGCGAGATCGGAGGGCGATATCGAGGAGAAATTGGAGCGGGATACGCGATGGAGATGCGGGCGTTGAAGATTGGAGCTTTAGACAATATGTGATCTAGATTTGGTGATGATCTGGTTAGGAGGTGGCAACCGATAATTGCGGGCGGAGGAGATCGCTGTCGAGGTGGTGCAATTTGGGAAAGTGGCTGGGTTGAAGATGATGGGCCTTGGATGTCCGATCGACCGAGATCAGGCGGCAAGATGGGCGCCACATGGCGGTAGAAGGGGGGTGCGAGGAGCACGTGCTGGACACGTACACAGGAGACACATGCCCCGCATGTGCGTGGCTCTTTAATTTTTTTAATAAAAAATTGAATATAAAAACCCTAAAAATGGGTGACACGTGGCGGCTCCAGGAGCTGCCACATATCAGCCCCACAAAAATCAGAAAATAAATACCTTAATAAATGTAAAAAAAAAGTAAATGACCTCGGATGAAAAATGTCTCTTCACAAAAATTGCTCGTCTTGATGAGATCTACAACTTTCATGAAGGGACTAAAACCAAAATCGATCATTTGTATAAAGTGATATTTTTTGGGTATCCCATGTACATAGAATACCTTGATTTTTGGGTTTTATAATTTTTTTGTCATTTTTAAACCAGATAAAAATCCATAAAAAATATGATAAAATCAAAGGTAAATATTTACACATTAATCTAATTTTTTGTATTTTGATTAATTAAGAAAAATAATGAATAAAAAAGACGAAAAAGACAATTTTTGTACAAACATTTAGTGAAGACTCGGATCAATTAGTTTCTTTAATTTCAAGCTCAATTTAACTTTGAATTTTTGCGCATTTTAATAAAACTTTCATCAAAGAAGACAAATGAAAAAGAATTAAAATATAATGAGTCAATTATGTACATAAAATAATAGGTCAAAAACCGCTAAAATACAAAATGTATAAAAGAGGCCCAAAACCCAACTTTCACACATGAGCTCTGATTCACTTGAACTTGGTCTTGTTTTGAAGGTAATTGAATGTTCATTAGTTCAAAAGTGAGTAGGATTAAAATGGAACTGGATGGCAAAGATATTGAGGTTTTAGTCCGGAAATCCTAGAACTAGGGTTTGGGTTTTTGGTCCACTTATTTGGGTTAGTGATTTTTTATATTTTTCATTTATTCTTGTTAGTGATATGTACACAGTGGAGGTGATTTTGGATCATTTGGGGTTATCATGAATTAGTTAAAAGTCGGGGAAATTAGCATATTTACAGGTCAATTTTAGCTGGGATTTTTGGCTTCTTATTTTATGCGAAAATAAGTGATAAAATGCAATTCTTATCAAAACATGCATGAACGCTAATTATACAGAATAAATGAAGAAATGCCAATGATTTTTAGGAATTAGATCTTAATTAATAAGTTTTAGAGTGATGAAACTGAGATTAATCATCCCCCTATACTTAAAACATGCTCGTTCCTAAGCATCAAAAGAAACGCCATGAGGTGAAATGAGATTGGGTTCCATACCAAGACCATGAGCTGAAGGTGAAAATGAAACTAGACTTGACCTTTGGATTATTAGTTTGGTAGAACTTCTGTAAGACTTAGAATTTTAAAATCAACAGCCTTCAAGTTCTACACATCATTGTCACAGTTTCGGCTCAGAAGTCATCTTAGATCAATCCTCTTCCCAAAGCATATCCTATGAACATTGAACAATCGACTCATGTGTGTGAAAGATTTTAGCCCTTCCCATCCAGAATGCCGGACTACCATGCAAACGTCCTCTCCAGTATCTTGTCTTCGGGGAGTCAGGTATTTCCTTCTAAGGTCTGTCGCGTTGTGTTCATAATTGAAATGGGGGAGAAGTTAGAAGAAGGAGAAAAAAACTGGAGGGTAGCCAGTGTAGTCACCTCCCCTTGTGAAGCTGGCCAGTGTAACCGAGTCTCCAACAAGATCTGTAGGTTTTCTTGAAGCTTGAACCTTTTTGGTCAGATAATTATTAGGTAGTGGCTTCTTTGTATTTGGATTTTTGGTGGTTCTGCTTGGATCTTGTTGTGCCCCTACGGATATAGAATCTTTTTTTCCGTACATGTTTTAGGGTCTTAGATAAAAAAAATTGTGCCCAGTCGTCCATCCCTTTTCCAAAGCTTTATTTCAACCTGTACTCCAGTCTTTAGATTTCCACGCTACCAGAAAAGAAACTCACACAGTCTTCCAACATCCCGTTTCAGTTGAGCTAAGTGCATAGTGTGAGAGTACAAATTAATTCCTTATTCCAGAGTTATACCTAGAATGAAGAGACCATGTTAGACACTAAGAGTCAAACACTGCACATTGTCATGTTGAACTCGAAGAATTAAGTCAAAAACCTGAAGCTTCTAAAATCCTATTTCTCGGTGAAGTTCCTCTGAAAATTTGGTGGATTAAGGTCAAGTCCAGACCACTCTCGGTTTCTGCTCATAACTAGGTTCAGAACCCAAGGACTTTTCACAGATGCAAATGAATGTAATGCTGGATGAAGTGCAGGTGTGTGAAATGCAGACACAAGTTTTTTTCTTCTTTTATTTCATTTTTTCTAACTTTTGATTTTTGAGTTTTTTTGAAATTTTTTTATGCAAAAATGAATAAGAAACTATTTTTTTTATAAAAAAACGTTTTGTTGGACACACTCAGTGTTACTAGCAAAACTCTTTTTCTTTTTATTTTTTGTTATTTTTTTCAAGTTAGTTACCCACCCTGTAAATACATATATAGTTACGCAAAAGTAAAGATATGGGTAAAATATATACATAGTATATATACAGACCCCCCTATACTTAGCGAGTATTGTGTCCTCAGAGCACAAGAAGCGTAAAGAAGACATAGCTCAGGCTAAGCATAAGAGAGTGAAAAAGAAAAAGAAAAAAATAGATTGGTCTGCCCCCTATACTTAGACTGTGAACAGTCTAAGTATAGATGAAGAGCGAAGATGAGGTGGTCGGAATATGTGAATGAGGAGAGCATATACAGATGAGTATTGGTTCCCCCTATACTTAGGATCCGGTCAGCCTAAGTACGTAAGAAGGGTGAAAATGAGGCGATCGTGAGAAGGAGTTTGATGAGGGAAATAGTATATACCGATGGCATCGGTCCCCCCCTATACTTAGGCCTTGGCCTAAATAAAGGACGAATGTGTACAAGGAGACTGATGTGGTTGGGATGGTGGGTGGCCGATGATTAAGGTGGTTTTCGGCCGATCTTTTTGTGAGCCTGTGGTGGGAGATCGTAATGCTGAGAACGAGATGAAGCATATGATTCCCAACAGGATAAATCATGTTGGATAGTATATGAAGCGTATGAATCAGATGAAAGATAACCATCATCGGAGTTATCCTCAAAGGAATATTATTTGAAAGTGGGCGCACTCCAGATATTCTTGTCTTTTAGTTTCTTCAGTTGTTTTCTCAGAATTTGTTCCTTCTTGGGATCAAGTGATTTGTCCTCGGATGATTACTCTGAAGCACCAGTCTCAATCAGCTCATAAGAAATTATTCCAGTGTATTTGATGAGACCAGGAGAATCGGCTTTGGATGAATAATAGTGAGGAACGGGAGTCTGGAATCGAAGTTTGGATCGTTGTGAAGATATGGTTTTAGATTAGCCGAACAGACCTCACTCATGTAGAATACCTTTTCCGGACCTGATGACGGATCATCAGATGATTCTTCTTCCGGAAGGTCAAAGGTTACTTTCTTTTTTGATGAAGGAGTAGTCATTTTATTTCTTGAAGGTGTTGGTCCACTTGAGTCTCCAGATGAATAACCATTAGAATTTTTCTCCTTGGCCGGTGTCCATCCTGTGTGTTTGTTATTAGTCTTCTTAATGTTGGTGCACTCCTAACTTGGAATGATTTGGTCAAGGTATTCGGAGTAGGTTGACCCAGTGTGAGCCCATGCATATGTCCCAGGATTATATAAGAAACATTTTTCTATGGTGAGATCCGCAGGAAATGAAAGAGTGGGGAGAGTCTATGCATGTCCGTTCTCAATTGACTTGATGTTGGAGCATTCCTGTATTGAGTTGATATGATAAAGGTAGTTAGAGTAGGTTGACTCAGGGTGCACCCATGCATTAGTCTCATGATCATATGAGTCATCTATTCAATTTTCCATGGTGAGAGCAGCGAGGAATGGAACATGAGGGAGAGTCTCTAAACCAATAGTCTCATCCACAACCGCTATCTCAGGTGTAGCAACGGGGTAGGGCTCTTCTACCGCTTGATGGTTACGACTGTCGAGGTTTTCATGGGTTGCCTCAGAAAATCGTGGTTCCACAAAGATTGGGTGAGATCGAAGTGCTTCCAATGCTGTAAAATTGATTTCCCGAGTCTCACACTCAATAATTGCCTTAGCCAATGCCAAGAGTGGCTTTCCGAGAATAATTGGAGACTGGGTGAATTCTCCTTGATGCTAAATATCAATGATCATGAAGTCCACTTTGAGCGGAGCACCTTGGAATGTCATGATGACAAAAATGGTTCCTCTCGGCCGCTTTATCGATCGATCAACCAGTTGAACGATCTCTCGTATCTTCCTGATAGGTCCGACTTTGAGCTCATGAAATACAAAGGTCGGAAGGATATTAATTAGTGAGTCGTCATCAATCCGAGCATGGGTAAAAATTGTGTCTTTGATTCCACAATCAAATCTGGGCAACCGTTCACTATGCGGCTCTTGGTTTTTCTCCTCAACACCAAAGAGTAGGCCATTGACAAGATATGTCTTTCAGTCTTTGTTCTTATTCTGCCCGACTGTCTCATCATTAATTTATCCATTACAAATCCTTTAAGGTCAAGGAAGTGTTCAATGGCCTGTATAAAGGGAAGTTCAAAGATCAATCTTTTCTCCAGTGCTTCCCGTAAAGCAGGATCCAAATTTTTCAGATCTTCTTCAGTCTCAATTTTTATGAATTTGTCTGGATTTTCGATTTTTTTGGGTGTTTTTGAATATTTCAATATTTTTGGTATTTTCTGTGTGGTGTGGTGATGTGGTGTTTTCCGTAGATGAGCAGGGGCTTTGATGTTCCGAGTAAGAGTAAGAGGCATAGTCATCCCTAGGGGAGTAATATGCAGAATTATCGTTGTCAGAGTCGTCTCTAGAGTGAACATATTCTCTAGGTTTCTGAATATCCTCAGAATTTTCAACATGAGATCCAATCTTTTCCTCGTCTATTTTTATATCCGAGCTCCCATAAAATAAACTAAGCCGGTCAGTAAAATTTCTGAATTTTTCCTCCATTAATTCATATCTCTTAGTGATCCTCAAAATGCCATCCTCCAAAGTCTTTTCATGATCAATCATGGGGGCAGATGGTGTGTGTTCTTGTTTTCGAATTTGAGACTCAATCATTTCCTCTTCCATTTTCCTGTATGAACTAAGAGGAGAGTCTCTTGGAAATCCGATATATGATCGCTATTTTTTGAAAATTTCTCCTCAAAAATCATGGAAGGAGGCTGCTCAGTAGAAGGATTTTGCGGGAATCTGTAGATCTCATACTCAGCATATCGTGACTCAAGCATGCAATGCTGGTTTGAGTAGAGTCTACTTCCATGGTCATGGTTGATCGTATCCTCAAATAATGGAGTCATACAGGGTGCATATGTGTCGATATCATCCATTTGGTCCTCTGTATGTATAGGCTGATCAAAGGAGTGGTATTCGGGTTGGTCAATAGGGATTTGATCTTCACGGTCAATCCAACGTTGATGATCATTAAGTGAGAGCCTCTCCATTTGGTGTGATTGGATTTGGTTTCTCGGCCAATCATGAGACTCGAGAGTGACTTGATCTTGAAATGGTTCATTAGTTTCAGCAAGAAATCGAGAATAAGAAGGTTCAGTCCAGGATGGTAAGTGATCGCATGTGGTCGGATGATTCGAGTAGAATGGCTTGGAATTCAATGAGGGGACCGAATTCATCCGAGAGTAAGAATCTCCCTCAAAAATGTTGGAAGTTATATTGAAAAAAGAGGGTTTAGTCAATTTGGGCCTAACATATACAAATTCATTTTCATAATATAGATCAGGGTACTCGGACCATTGTCCTGTCTTTGTCAAAGGAAGTTGATGATGAATCAACATGGTTGATCTCGGTGCAAATGCACGGGATATTCAAAAGAAATTTTTATCAAGGAGATTGAGGGCAAAAATGTGCGGCTTTTGATCTTCGAAATCGGTTCACGCACACAAATCAAACCCCATGTTCACCAACTCACACAATGAAGCCGCAAGAGTTCGGCTATTTTCTTTTCAATTTTAGTTGGTGATAAGACAATCTTGGAAAAATAATTTAGCGAGTTGTTAGGAGTTGAAAACTTTCTTAAAGATTATCCTGAATTCCTACGACTAGTTGCATCTACTTTCAGCCAGTATAGGTGTAAGTACGGACCATAAAATGGCTACCCGTGTTACCTAAGGACAGAGCCTTACGTAGTGTCCTTTAAACCACCCACTCTGCTAAGGAAATCCGGATCATTTACCGGCTACCCATAGATCCTCACTGAGTAGCTAATCATTTTTAGAATCAGTAGTCTGAATGAAAATTTCAGAGCTGGGCTCTTACATTAAGTGTCGTCTCTCGCTCACTCAGAAAAACAAAAGAATCAAAGGTCTGGGTTATTCTTCTGTAAAAATTCTTGATTTTATTAAAATCAACTATATTTAGTAGTACAATTTTAATTAAGTGATCACTGAAAAATTAAGTGAGTACAAATACACGTCTACCGTCCAGTCCCAATTTCCTTTAAATTTATTGATAAAACAAGAGGGAGAAATTCGGGAAAAGCTGATGCACGTGAAAAATGATGATGTATGCTTAGTTAGAAGACTTACAGTGATTCCTCGCAATCTCCATGTGGGATGCAATACAATAATTGAAAGTTTATTCTAAATGAATGCAATCCGATGAAAAGCCACAACAAGCAGAAAGTTCTATTAGCCGGGAAGAAATGAGTTGAATTTGACTAAGTTGAACGATCTAATGTGCATCTCAATTAAAGTAAAGTGTGGCCTTAGGTCCTACGAGAATAATCAAAAATTTAAAAGCTCTAAGAGCCGTATGTGCAGGTCTATCCTAAGTGCCACTCAAGTCGGGCCCCACCCTCACCGGAGAGTGAAACAGGCCAGGACACACCACAGAAAAAGTTCAAGCTCTTTTTACGCATGCGAGAGTCCAAACGGACACCGCTATAATGAGCAATTAATTACAGAAATTAAAAATTGTAGAAAATAAATCCTAGCCTCTACACTCTCTCATGACTTGACTCGATCTTAATTTTTAATGTGGCTTTTCGGAAGTCAGTGAAGATGCATCGATTCTTGAAAAATCGCTCCATGTACGTTGGGTACCTCGTAAGAAAAATAAGAGAGTGGGTGTAAGAGAGTGACTCAAAAAAATAAAAAATAAAACAAGAAAATATATGCTGAAAATAAAAGAAAAATAAATGCTGGAAAAATGGAATTTACAGTGAGAAAATTCGGGGGTCAGACTAACCGAATGCGAAAAATAGAAAAAGTTTTAGAAAAAATCTAAGCTGATTGCCTCCCCGGCAATATCGCCATCTGACGGGTCCGAGATCTCCCTTCGTTAAATGTGGGATTATCGTTCGCTTAAACTAATGTGTCATTTAATTGTAGGCGGGCAATCGGAATCGGTCAAGAAATAACCACAATTATTTAGTCAATTTTTAATCGTGTGGTTTTATGTTTATTTTACTTGGGCAAGTTCCAAGGTCGAACACAAGGAGGCAAAGGAACAACCTAGGATTTTGTCTATCAAAGCACGATTTTCAAGGCGGTCTTTTTTTGTAATTTTTAATGCAAGTTTAGGATGCGAAATGTCGTTTTGGTCGATTTTAAGGACTAGAAAATGATTAGCAATCAAATGATGTCCGAAAAATGTGAAACTTGGCCAAGATGACAGTTGTGATGAAATGAATGCACTGTAATTTTTTGGAATTTTTGGATGCAAGACGAATGTTTTATGAATTTTTAATGCAAACAAAGTGAATTTCAATAATTAATTATAATAAATATTAAAATTAATTATTTTCAAGGGATAAAATTATCCAAGATCAATCACTATGTGATGGATCTCAGAAAATCCTACATATTAAAAATATTGATTTTAATACCTATTAAAAATAAAAGATCAAAATATACAAAATGAATTTTACAAGACAAGCCACGCTTGCAAATGCAAATCTTTTTGGGCATGATGTCAAACACAACTAATTATATAATCCATGATTTTTTGGTAATTTTCAGAGCAACGATTAATTAGTTATGAATTATCAAGCACGGAATGGGTAAAATATGCAACTTTCACAAAACAATTAATTATTAATTAACCACAAGTCATAAAAATGTCAGACATATGCCATAATGTAGAAAATTAATTGACTAACATTGTACTATTTTTATGAAGATGAAATGATGCGAAAATGTTGCTCAAAATAATAGGGTAAGTCAGGGGTATTAATGCAAATTACAGTAAATAATTAATAAAGATAATGCAGAACAGGTCTGTACTGTAAATACCTATAATCCGGGGGATTTTATTGCAAAGTTCTCAATAGGTCACATGCCAGGCACGTGACCTTTGAGTGGCGGGCCTCCTTCGCAAATAGGCTAACACCAAGGGGGTTATCTACAATTTTCCCAACGGTCATGTGCAGAGCACGTGACCCTGGGGTTGCTGACTTCCCCTTGACGCACGTGCCTCACACATGCGTGGGGTCTCCAGACTCACGCCCGGCGCTGGCGTTTAGCGGATGGGGCGGTGCGGAGGGCCGGTGAGCACGGCGGTGGATCAGATCTGGGCGAGGCCTTCACAGCGGAGCACAGGCTGGAGGCTTGGCGGCGGTAGCATTGTCGTAGATGGCGATGTTGCAGAGAAGCCAAAAGCTTCAGGCGGGCGAAGCTGATCTTTGGAAGCGTTGACAAAGGCTCCGGTCAAAGACCGACGTAGCGGAGTCTCCTGGACGATGAAGCGAAGGGCTGGGCTGAGTCTTCGGCGAAGAATGGCATTGAAGTCGAAGACGTTGGTTGTTGATGAAGATCGCGTAGGCTCTATGGCTAAAGGACGGAGCGAGGCAGCAAACATAGAGCGGCCTGCGACAAGGCGACTGTAGGGGGCCTTGGATCTCGGTGGCTAGTGGAGGAGACTTTGTCCCCATCGCCTCCACTCGTAGCTATGGATCGGTGGATCTGGAACGAAGGGTTGGTGGTGCTTCTCTTATAGTGGATAACGGGGGCCGGTGATGGAAGGTGGCGATGATTGAAGGTGGTGACGATACGATGAGATCGGAGGGCGATATCAAGGAGAAATTGGAGCGGGATACGCGGCGGAAAAGCGGGCATTGAAGATTGGAGCTTTAGACGAGTTCAAGATTTGGTGATGATCTGGGAAGGCGGCGGCCAATAATTGTGTTCGGAGGAGATCGAGGTCGAGGCAGCGCAATTTGGGCAAGTGGCTGGGTTGAAGACGATGGGCCTTGGCCGTCTGATTGACCGAGATCGGGCGGCCAGATGGGTGCCATGTGGCGGCAGGAGGGGGCGCGAGGAGCATGTACTGGACACGTACGAGGAGGCACGTGCTGGACACGTGCGCAGGAGGCACGTGCCCCCGCACGTGCGTGGCTCTTTAATTTTTTTTAAAAAAAATTGAAATATAAAAACCCTAAAAATGGGTGACACATGGCGGCTTCAGGAGCTGCCACGTGTCAGCCCTACAAAAATCAAAAATAAAAACCTTAATAAATATGTAAAAAATAGTAAATGGCCTCGGATCAAAATTATCTCTTCATAAAATTGCTCGTATTAATGAGATCTACAACTTTTATGAAGGGACCAAAATCAAAATCGACCATTTGTATAAAATGATATTTTTGGGGTATCCCATGTACATAGAATACCTTGATTTTTGGTATTTATAATTTTTTATCATTTTTAAAGCAGATAAAAATACGGAAAAATATGATAAAATCAAAGGTAAATATTTACACATTAATCTAATTTTTATGGATTTTTATTAATTAAGAAAAAAGGAATAAAATAAAAGATAAGAAAGACAATTTTTGTACAAACAATTAGTGAAGACTCGGACTCAATTAGTTTCTTTGATTTCAAACTCAATTTGGATTTGTATTTTTGCGCATTTTAATACAACTTTCATCAAAGAAGACAAATGAAAAAGAATTAAAATAAAATGAGTCAATTATGTACATAAAATAATAGGTCAAAAACCGCTAAAATACAAAATGTACAAAAGAGGCCCAAAACCCAACTTTCACATATGAGCTCCGATTCACTTGAACTTGATCTTGTTTTGAAGGTAATTGAATGTTCATTAGTTCAAAAGTGAGTAAGATTAAAATGAACATTGGATGAGGAATATATTGAGGTTTTAGTCTGAAAATCCTAGAACTAGGGTTTGGGTTTTTGGTCCACTTATTTGGGTTAGTGATTTTTTTTGTATTTTTCATTTATTCTTGTTAGTGATATGTACACAGTGGAGTGATTTTGGGTCATTTGGAGTTAGCATGAATTAGTTAAAAATCAGGGAAGTTAGGATATTTACAGATCAATTTTGACTGGGATTTTTGGCTTCTTATTTTGTGCGAAAATAAGTGATAAAATGCAATTCTTATCAAAACATGCATGAATGCTAATTATGCAAAATAAATGAAGAAGTGCTAATGATATTTAGGGATTAGAGCTTAATTAATCAGTTTTAGAGTGATGAAACTGAGATTCATCAGATTGTCTTCTATCTGCAATGTGAAAAATCCCCAATCAGACCACTTGTAATTGAATCTCAGCAACCAAGATGGATCTACAATTAGGGTCTATTCTAGAGTGTTGTGAATGAAAAATATATGGATTGTAATCGACTCTCATTCACAACGACGAAGATGGGACAAAAGTGATCTCGATTTATTGTGTGGTCAAAAGGATGGGTAGAAGACGAGGAATCAGGAGATCGGCCTGCAAGGTCCAGATCGGGTTCTCGGTAATTGCCTCGAATTATTGACGAGGTCGAGTCCATGGAATCGATGTAGGTGTCGGCGGGGTCCTGACTAAACCATCCATGGATCGACATCGTGAAGCAAGAGGGGAGGAAGGATACGATGGTCAACGAGGGATAAAAGGAGTGTAAAACAGTAGAAAGGCTCGAACTAAGCAGGGGTAAAAAAGAAGACACCTATGACAAAATTTGTGTAATTACGCGGGACTTTATTTTTGAACCTTAATCTAGATCCATACAGACACAATACAAAATTGGGTTCACCAACTCACGCCATGTGAAGCCATAAAGGTTTGTCTATTTGTTATCTTTTCAGTTTTAGAGTTGTTATTTCAGGCATATCTTATAACAAGTCCTTAGCACGCTAACCCTATAGGAGAGAGAGTACTACCAGAAAAGTATCTCGTACTTGTCCTCCTCCTTTATAACATGTAGTATGCACTTTTTGAGGTCCTTGTAACCCTTCTTGGATCCCTACTCAACCAAAGAAATAGAGAGAGGAAGTCGGTAGGCGAAACTGCTACTTCGGTTCTCGCTCGCAACGGAATCACCCGTGAGCATGCAAGAACCTACTCGGATGCAAACCAATGAGACAAACACCCTCGTGAAGGCATGGCCTATGCTCAGTACTTTAGATCATGTCGATTCTCCACACAAGGTGGGAACACCATCGTTGACAAGGCCCTACTCGGTCACGTACGATAGAAGCGCCATTACTTCGAAAATCCAGGCGATACACAAAGCAGTTACAGATTGGATTTTGGGTTCTAATCCTTATCGGGTCATGCGTCGCTTATGGGAGGGTTTTGGTACCCTCCTAATGTACCTGAAAACAATAAGGGCTTTTGAACCCAAGACAATGATAGTCTATTACAGATTTTAATTAAGGTCAAATTTATTTAGCAGCCCCCATGTTTTAATTTTTTGGATTTTCACTTTTTTGGATCTATTTTCATACAAGCGCCTAACATTTTTGTAAATTTTCATTTAAGTCCTAGGTGCTCAAAATCAGAGGGAGATAGTGAAAAGGCCGTGCAAGTCGATTCAATGATAGAAATCTCACCATTGAATCTAATGATGCATGCTGAGTTAGAGGACTTACATTGCTTCCTAGCTCTCTCCATTCGGTATGCAAAATAGAATTTTTATACCTATTCTACATGGCAGTGTGCAATCAACAAAATAACCCTAAATCGTAGCTGTTATTAATCGTGAAGAAGCAATTATCAGTTATTCAGAAATGATACCAAGGTCTGGTCTTTGATGCTGATCGGTGCCCGCCACAACGAGTCATGCAAGCGCTGTATACGACCTCTCTCGGCACGCGGTCTCAAGTCCAAATTACTAACATTATTAGTTTGACTAGATCCCAATGTAAAATACTATAGGAACATGCATTCTTATTAGAGTTTGGACCTAATTACTGAGTCAAGCAACCTATGTCTAGGGGCTCCATGCACACAAAACAAAATACAATAAGGTGGAAAACTCAAACAACGGAAAATAAAATAAAAGAAGGTGAGAAAATGCGGAAAACTGCGACGAGGGCCCTAGGTGAACAGACACATAGGCACTGGACCTCGTAAATCAAATAAGCTCAAAAAAGGAAAGAATGTTCGTCTAGTCTAACTAACTGAGGACCCCCTATGTGCACTAGCCTAATGAACCACTCGACGAGCTAGGCACTTTCCCTTATTCATTCCCACAAATTGAGCAAGCCAACTACTTTGCCCTCACCTCCTTTTTTGGAGGAAAGTAATAGTTGAAGATAGGAGCCTCACGTAATCAGTGTACATCGTCTAGCATGCCGACGGCACCGGCTCCGGTGTTTGACACCTCTTCATCCAGGGCCCTCTCCCTGATCTCAACGACCGAACTAGCCCCAATCGAAGAGCAGCAGGTTGAGGAACTTGTCCAAGCTCAAAGAGTAGATCCCAAGTTAATTATTACATATTTAATTCATCTCTCTCTCTCTCACTAATAATTGCATATATAAAACCAATCTAATTCTATGCTAATTCCTTTTCCTTGCTTCCTTTGTAGCCTCTCCAGCTGGTCACATAGGGAAGACCAACCTCCTCCAAGCTTGGATGCTTCGGCCTCCTAAAAGGCCATCCTTGCATGGCCGGCCCTCGCAACAAAGTCACAAAGAGATTACAATAGCACCAATAATCAAATTAAATCAAATTGAGTTATTGACAAATAATTAATTGAATGAAAATAAATCAATAAATATTTATAGTAATAAATCAATAAATTAGAATAAATGACTATATAAAATAAACAACAAAACTACACTAAGCTCATTGCTCCCCAGCAATAACACCATCTGATAATCGGGAGAAAATTAAAGGGGCGTACGGTTAGGTTTCACAAGGCAAAACCGCAATCGGTTTGTTGACCACTCTAAAGTCCCTGGTTAATCAGCAATTAACCCACAATATATATGAAGCCATGAATAACAAAAAGGAGAGCTTAAAATTTATTATCTCTACCATAAGATGCATAGTGATTAAGCATGTAGAGGTCGAACTATAGAGAGCAAAACGGGTAGCCTATGGTTATTTATTTACAACCATGTCATTTATCATGTATATACATATATCCTTTTATGGGTTTTTGATTTTATAATATTTTTTTATTTTATTATTATTATTATTATTTTGTTTTTGTATTTTATTATTATATATTTATATTTCATTTTCTGATCTAAACATACATAGGATATGTAAGGCATATATATAGTATAGAATAATTATATTTAGAAATACTAATAAATATAAATAAAATACAAATTAAAAGTTGTTTTGGGTTTTATATTTTTTGTAATGTTTTTGTTATTATGTAATTTTGGTAATTTTTTGGATTTTAAAGTAAAAAATATCCCAAATAAGGGATTAAATAAATAGTAAAATTGATTTGAATGTTAAAATAGTAAATAGGTTCCAAAATTACCCAAATCAATTTTAATACATAAATATGTATATAAAGAAAATTATAAAATAGAAAAAACATATTTTTGGATTTTTTATTGACTTTTTAGATTTTTATGAAGGATTTTAGGGTTTTGCAATTTTTAGGCTTTTTCTTTTTTTTTAGTGATTTTTTGGTCTGAAATTAGAATAAATAGACACTATATAATTTTTTTGGATTTTTCATGGGGTTTTTATATTTTTTTGATATTTTCTAAGTTTGACTATACAAAAAGAAGCTCTTTTTTTATTTTTAATAAATGATTAAAATGCTCAAAAATGCAAAATAGAAATGGGATGTGAACGTACATGGCAAGAGGCATTTAATCCTATTTTTGTGAAATTTTAGGAGCATAATAGCTATTTATAAAAATAGGAAGAAACATACAAAAGTACATGTCCTAGCAGGGGCATAATTGTAATTAATATAAACATCAGGGGATCAGGTGCAAATGTGCCAATAATATACGACATTTATTTAATTTTTCTAGAGTTTATAATTACAGAAGTCACCAAAGCATAAATGAAAATTGCCCAGCTCACATGGGACGACACATGAGCTGAGCTGGACAAGATCAAAGTGCAAATAACACAAAACAAGGGCTTATCTGCAAAATTCCCAATTTATTTTACACATTACAATTTATTTACATTACTAAACAAATACAAAAAGTTCAAGGATAAGATGTGATATTTACCCTAATTTACACGCGGGCCAAGGCTGGATCTGGTTCACTTGCCACGCATCGCTCTCCCGTCGCTTGATGACGGTACACAGTGGACGTCTGGGATTAGATCATGTGGTGCGATCGAACGACGAGGGCTTTGGGTGATTTGAAGTCTATGATGTGATATGGAGCGGGAGGCTCCATCAAACGGCTACTGTTGTTGATGAAGAACAAGGAAAAACAAAGCCTTCCCAACCTTCGATAGATAAATACTCCTTCACTTGGCGGTCTCCTGCGATGGCGTATGGTTCTACACATTCGGGGAAGCTCTCCGCAACTACCGATGTGCTCGAGAAGCTCCAGGACATGTCGATGGGGTCCTAACACGTCGATGAAACGCAAGCACCTGGAGCATCCTCGGCGAGATCGATTGAGACCCAAGTGGGGTCACCTGAACCTGCATGAAGACATTGCTCGACTCGAGGGGCTCGACTCGGCCTATTATGAAGTTGGATTGCATGAGGAATGAGATGAATGGGGATGCTCTAGCGAAGGGCGATGCTGGAGTATCGATCTCCCAATCGCAGGGGTGATCGGGGTGGAAGGAGTGTGGGAAGTCGTGAAGAAATAGATGGCAAACATGAAGGGAGTGGAGAGAAGGGTAAAACTGGGTAGTATGTGATGGAAATGGAAGGTGGATGGAGCGGAGCTCGGGCGAAGGTCACCTTGCTAATCTACCTAATTAACTAAGGAACACATGAAATCTCTTGCTCGAAATTAAACGTACGATAATGCTAAGATAAAGAAATGTAAAGAACACAACTCTTATACCTCTAGTGGTCGGTAGGGAGCAGGGCCGTCGGCGACGGGGGTGCACCTCCGTCCTCCTGGGGCTGATCCAAACCGCCGAGGAGCGCCTCATGTCATGATGAAATTCCCTAGATGAATGAATCGAGCTCATAGACTTGGATTAGTGACCAAAGAGGCGATTGAAGACGGGGATTTTTATTTATAGACAAAGCTTAGCACCCTTATTAACTGGGTTATGGGGAGAAGATCATGCTATGCACACATAATCTAGATGCTTGGCATGTATGAGGGATGGTTAATGATGAATTTGTATGAAGGGATCGAGGGCGATAGATGGACGGATCGAGCGCGGAAAAGTGAGAAAAATGGGGAGGAGACATGCATGTCAAGTCAGGAGGTCGGAGAGATACTTGAGCCGAGGTCAACTCGTGACCTGACGTAATTGGCCCACGTCAGGTCGCTGCAGGACAAAACTGAAAATTAATTCGAAAATAATTATTTATGAATAGTAAATGATTTTATTAATTTTTGAGTATAAGATAAAAAAATGTTTATTATTTTATGTAGTATTTTAATACAATTTTCATTTATTTTTTGGTGTTATCTATTAGTAGATAATTTTTAGGGGTATATTTTATAGGTATATTAATCTATTTTTGGCTTATTTTTTTTATTTTGTATATTTTATTCCATTATTTTATTCTTTTATTTTATCTATTTATAACTTATTTTTATGTACATAAATATATTTTTATTATATTTTTGTGATGTTATTTGTATACTTAAATAAATAGGTACATAATTATATAGGCATACTTATAGGTATTTTATCTATGAGTTATTACTTTATTTTATTCTAATGTATTTTATTGGGTTTTATTTTGGTTTTATATTTTTAATGGAACCTAAGTAGTATTTACAAGGGTATAAAAATATAAAAGAATAAATAATGAAAGAATAAATTTTCACTTTTATTTATATACATGTATCAACATAGGTATTGTGCCTATATATTATATTGACTTATTTTATTTTGTATTTTCTTTTTGGTTTTATTTTGGTTTAATATGTACATAAGTTATAAATAATAATTACAAAATTATAAAAAAATATATAATTGTAAAATAATAAAGAATGAATAAAATGAATATTTAATCGGGTATAATGTACAATGAGTGTTCAAAACCTAACTTTCACACCTTAACTCCAAAAAATATGAAACCACCTCCATTAAATAGCTTATGCAAAGTTATTTTGTACAAACTCAATTTTGTATTTTTATTTACATTATCATCTACAACTTTCATGTAAAAAGATCCTTTATTCGATGTATAAATGATAGAGAATAAAATGGAGGTCAAAATGAATTATTAGATGATTAAAATAATTAGGTTTTTATGGTATTTTTTGCTCTTATCTCCCTCTACTTTATTCCTTGTCGACCAATTCAATTCTTGACTAGATCTTGGGATTTAGGGTCATAAAATATCTTCGATATTTATTCATTTTCTTTTCTTCTCGTTATTCTATAATTTTAGCATAAAAACAATATTATTTACACAATAAATGCAATAAATGTTTAATGCTATTTTGTACAAATTAATGATATTTTCATGCATTAGCTAGAATTTTTAAGGCCGAAATGATAGAATAAAGGTGATGAAATGGAGATTCATCACATTTTCTTAACTTATTTTTTTATCTTTTTATCGAGTGTTATTGATCCCCTCAATTGTCTCCTCTCTTGTGGATATTTCTATCTATACTTAGGGATATCTTATCATGACTATAGGGGGGAGACTGTTGAGTTGTGATCTGTTTCATTCCCACCCTCAACCCTCCCTGCATGTAGAATACATTTGTTATACTTATGATTAATTGATCCTAAGAATAGGGGGGATGGTTGACTTCTCATTTTTCATTCTTTCATTATTCTTCAGTCATTGCCGTATAGGCACTTCTATACTCAGTACGAGTTATGTCTTCTCTTTTCTCTATGATCTATTGAGAACATAACTCAAGTTAATTATAGTGACGTCATATATACCTTGTATATACTTTTAGACATAACTCATACTTTCGTATTTTAAATAATATGGCTAATTAATAAAAATTAAAACACAATAAATTCTTCGTATATACTGATTAATAAATTAGGTTAAAAATATTTTGCAACTGTTCCAAAAATGGTTGGAAAATCACATTGAAAAATATCTTAAAACTATTTGGAAAATATTTTGTAAATATTTTCAAACCTTTGTAAAAATGTTTTGTTTGTAGAAGGTTCTTTCTTTTGCTTGAATAAAATGATTGAAAATCTATTTGCAAACGATTTTGAAATGGTTGTAAAAATAGTTTGAAAAATCTATACATACTATTTGATAAAATTCTTTGCAAAATGCTTTTCAAATTTTGTAAATGTTTTGTAAAAATTATTTGTCAAATTATTCTTTCAGTAAAACCATTTGTGTTTTTTGGATTGATAATGATAATTGAATGAGACTAAATAAAATCCAAAGATTGGTGCTTGGTTGGACTTAATCCACTTAATTACTGTAACCTTTGAGGGAACTAGAATTGAGGGACTTTGGGTCTGCTAGACTTAATTCTACGACCATAAGACTTAGTTCAGTGTCGTCTTGACTGCCTAAGTAGAATATTTTCAGAACACACGCATGACTCTTGTCGAAAGTGACCTAACTTGCACACCTGCACTTTACACTTAACTCACCTCAGTCGAAGTGGCAGAGGGATGGATTTGCTGGCATGAGACACAAGCAATTGGAAACATTGGAAGTAACATACTTGTGGCCATTGTATCCCAACCCGATCCAGTAGCCATGAGGTCTAATGACGGAAGTTGTGGTTTGAAATAGTGCTTCAAAAGAGGAATAGTCTACTAGCTCAAGAGGAAAAGTTCTTATGTGAATGTGGTTGTACATAGTATTAAAAATGCAAAAGAAAAAACTTAAAAAAATAGGTGGGCAAAAGTCAAAGAAAAATCGATTCCCGTCGGAGCATGTATATAGTGAATAAGCAAGCTTGAGCTTCAAAGTCAAACATATATGTGAGCCTACAACCGGATGACTTGGCTACATTGGTCAAGCATCCTAGGATAGGTAACTACGCTGGCTACCGTCCATTCTCTTCTCCACCTCTTCTTGAGTTGGTTGTACTTGAACTTAGAAGGGAATACCCTGCTTCTCGAGGAAAGAATTGTTGGATTATGGAATTAGGATCACCGTGTTGGAGAAGACTGGACTTTTACCGTTCAGCTTAGAGGAGCTTCATATCATTGACACTGTACAAGGTAGACTCATAGTCATAAGGGACTACGTATGACATCGACTTGTTCTGACCTAGCTTTTGAGGAGACATGGGAAAAGTCTTGTGGGTCTTAGAGGATGTTGTGATTTAAATCTGTTTCTCAATAAGGTTCCGATTAAACCTAACTTCCAATGGTCCAACCGAGCTCCAAACTTTGATTTTATAAAGACAAGTTCAAAAGTTAAAATCAATCCAATTTCTTTATTTTTCTTCTCTTTATTTTCTTTTCTGCATTTAAAGGCATAAGTGTTTGCTAGGGACTAGAAAAGGCAAGTATAAGGGGTTGATGAATCTCCATTTCATCAGCTTTATTCTTTCATTTTGGCCTTTAACCTTAGCTAAATACATGTAAATAGGGATATTTTACAAAAAATAGCATGTATTATTTATTATGTAAATATTGTATCAAATACTATATTTAAAGACAAAATCAAAGAATAAAGAAAAGAAAAGAAAAAGAAAATTTAATGAAATTCCATAGGTATTGAATCACTCTAAATTCCGAAACCTAGGCATCATGATGACTGGGTCAACAAGGAATAAAGTAGGGAGGTCAAAAACACCAATAAAAACCATAAGTTATTTTACCCAATAATTAAGTTTTGGGACCTATTTTATTTTTTATTATTTATACCTCAAATCAATAAACTTTGTACATGAATATGTAGATAAAAATATATAGAAAAATACAAAATTTATTTCACAGAAAAATAATGCAAAGTATGCTCGGGATTCACAAAATAAAAAGCCAAAATAAAAACTTCACATACCTCTATCTTCTCCATACTATATGAAAATAGACAAAAATAAACTTTAATTGTATATAAATTTTTATAAGCTATTTAATGAAGGTAGTCTCATTTAATTTAGATCTAAGATGCAAAAGTTAGGTTTTGGGCCCATATTGTGCATAAGAATATTTGAATTATATGTACATAATTTAATTATAATAAAACCATTAAAACAAAATCAAAAGTGTTTAGGAACTTAAATGAAATGTGTGTGCATGTTTAGGAACTTAAACAAAATCAAAATATATGTACATAATTTAATTATAATTTAAGATGCAAAAGTGCGTGCTTGTGTGTGTGCATGTGCAACTTAAATGAAATGAAAAAGTACATGTTTTCCTTTACCAAACGTATTCATATACTATAGATTTTTTCGGTGGGTGAGATTTAGGTTTGAGGGATAACGCTCGCATAAATTTCAATTTTTCTACGTTACTTAATCCTTTTAAAAAAAATTGATATATGTAACATGTGGAAGTAGCTTCCATTAACTTTGGGAATAGAGCATCTGATTTATAGGATCTTCATCCATACAGTCCAATTTATGTACTACATGTTTGAGCAAAAGATGGAAATCATAGGCCATTGTTAGTTGCTACTATCATATGATTCTATGTATATCTTCACCTCCTACAGTCCAGCATCATAGACTTGGAACCGAAGTCCTTAGCCCCAAATCAAACAATGTCATTCTTGGGCTAAATAATGCACGTTCTCTATTTCTACTTCCACTTTCCTCTTGTACGTAGAAAATGAGATTTGATCCTTATGGTGAATTTTGAAACTAATTTCACTCATGGATATCTAGATTAACGTATCCACCCAATGACAAATAAAAAATAAAGAATCCGTACTTTTTTCCTATATAAAAAAAAAGAAAGAAAATGAGAAAGAGAAATATTCTGCATAAAATATATAAGGATAAAATGGAGTTGCCCCCATGGGGGGAGCCAACTTAGCTCCCCCACCCCATTTCACCCGATTTTTTTATTTTTTTTGAAATTTTCTTCCGTGGATTTTCATTAATATATTCCTATATTATGTCATTAAAATTTCGTGTAAAACAGAGACTCATACGGCCTCCATCTAGACGGGTCGTTTTTAGCAATTCTGTTACCGTTAAAAAATAACCGTTTGGATGGAGGCCGTAGAAATCTCTGTTTCGCACGAAATTTTAATGACTAATATAAGGATATAGTGATGAAATTCCACGGAAGAAATTTTCAAAAATAAAAATAAAAATACCGAATGAAATGGTAAATTAGCTCCCCCAAAGGCAGCCCCGTTTGCCCCAATATATAAACGATAAGTTTCAATATTCATACTTACATGGGGTCAATGCTTGGTAGAAAAGCAAGCATATGTATGCATGCACTAAAGTGGGGTAGCAGGACAAAGAGGAGAAGAAAAGTGAGGGTTGCGGCAGAGTGGCCATGAATGAGTGCATTGATGAGGGGGTGTTGAAGGAAGAGGAAAAGGGAAGGCTGATCCATCTTGTCAAGCAGTCCCATCAATTGAACTCCTTCCTTTATTTCTTTTTTTTGTTTTTTTTTTTGCAGATGAGATCAGTCCAAGATATCACTTCAATTCTGCTTACAACAAGATGCAAACAGGCCCCACCAGGAATTTCCCATCCCTGTTCCTCTTTTGATATCACAATGACAATGATGATGTAAGCTCCTTCCTATGATTGAGATTTTTGGAGTATTGTTCAATTTGTGCACACTTGTTGGCAAAAATTCCAAGATATTTATTGCTCAGTTTGGAAGGAGGCATGATAACTTCAGTAGCAGTTGTCTGTTTCTTTCAGCTCAGTCGTTAATGCTCACTTTACATTAAGTTTCACCACCACCACCACCGCTACTTTCCGATGTATAACAGCATTCGGTCGGTAAGAGCGTGCTTTACTTAAGCATATGCATTTCTCTCAAGCTGTTCTTCACCCTTCTTGAAATATTGGGTCAAGCTTAATCCAAAGATCCATCTGAGCGAAAATTCGTGTTGAAAGAACTTGTAGAGTGTCAATGTGATCCTGTATAAAACTCGAGCTATGGCCGAGGTCCTTAGAATCCTCAAGGAGGTCACTGAACAAAGTTTCGAACTTTTTGGGGTTATGTTCATCGCGCTCACGTAGAGAAAGACAGCTCTCTATTTTCAGCTTCCTCCAGCTCTGCAATATGGTACTCGTTCAAAAGATGATGTGATTCAAAGGCATAATACCACACCAACTGAAGTATTATGGAGGGAAGCTTGAATTCTACTTCAATGGTAGTAGTCCAGAAACAAAAAACCTTAACTCGGTGAAAACACACTTACCATCAGTACCTTCATAGATTAGCCTTCGTGCAAATGGCCCCTAGAATTTGATGAGGTCTCTATCCACAATCATCTCGCACATCCGTCGATAGGTAAAGTCCATCGAATTACATAGACAAGCACTCTCAGTCCTAGCATCGAATACCGGTCATTTGCAACTACAAGGAAGCGGTAAAAGTGTTCATACAGTGAGAAATCTGAGAATTGGAGCCAACCAAGATTTACGAAAAAAGCTTAGAGGAAATTCATATGATATAACAATGAAACATGAATATAATAGAAATTTGTCTCCTAATCACAAATTAGAATTCACAGGTATAATAACAAGTTTCAAAAACTAGTACTACTAAAATCTAAAGATCCAACAAACACATATAAAGATAACAAGAATTGCTGTGTAACATCTTGAAATATAACAGCCAGATGAGAGAATCTGTAGGATGGCAACCAACACCAAATCTACAAATGTAATACACCAGGTTGGCTGCAAGAATTATTCGCTTTCATTTTCGATATTAAGGTTGGGGTCTAGCTCCAAAGGATCCAGATAAAATGATCACGATATAAATACCCGAGATAAAACTAGACTTTATAGATAGATTCCAGTACAAGAGGTGTTCCAATTTCAAGACCCATATGCCATGTAATATTACAGTTAAAATAATTCTCCCTTGCTCAAAATTCAGAATATATTCATTGAACCGGTCTCATCTCAATCAGGAAAAACACCAAAGAAAGACATCCATTCCTTATGAAACATCATAGTATTCACAAAGCTTACAAGGATCCGCAACATCTACCCACATTGTAGGCAAAGCATCTATCTTCAAACACATTTACAACAGAACAAATAAGAAACAACTTTATCTTCAAACACATTTACAACAGAGCAAATAAGAAACAACTCCAGACAGAAAAAGGATGTATCTGATGTGTGGAAACCCTGTAAGGGACTTCGATGCAACTAACCTTCGTTGTGTTTGGATCTACTAGGGTTCTTCAGCTATCCATCCATTAAGGATGAAGAAGGAATTAAATTACCATCATGTACAGCAGTTCAGTTGTTGACAAAGAATCTGCCGAGGTAAGATTCTCACTCCTCGATGGGAATTTATCAATGTTCTTTTTACAAATATAAGCTCATGGTGATTTTCACACGGAAGACTGATTTCAGAGAGACCAACATTGCATGTCGAATCAACATACAGGTTTCTGATTTGGAAGTCCCTTATGCTTTCAAAGATCAGGCTCTCCCAGGATTCCCATGTCTTTGACCTCTGAAGTGTGCAAGTAGTACTTGTGCCTGGAAATAGATCAACTTAGAGCCTCGACAGAGTGAAATTTTAGATGTCAGAATCATAATGAGAAATTCAATATTGTAAGTAAAAACGGCAACCAGGAGATAGATTTCAAGGAAAATGTGCCTTTAACCCTAGAAATTGATGGTAGAATGCATTTACGCCTGGCCTCCTGCTCGACTTCCCAGACATTAGGTTTAATATACAAAAGTTCCGGTGTGATTTGTTATCCTATTTTCTGTTCCACGTGGAGGAAAAGGGACGCCTTTCCCTCATCCATCCCACATACATCTTCTCCATTCCCCTTGCCTCTCCTCCGACTGAACTCTGCTGAAGAATGTCAGCAGCTTACCTCCCCAAGAAAACCCATTCACGTCCCACTCTCATCTCCTCCATACTATGAAGTCGCTGCCTCACCCACTACACCTGCCCGCTTTTCACTTCTAAAATGATTATCGAAATCTCATAATCGTGATTATTGACTCCATGCAATTCTAACATGTGAAGCTTCTTTGGCAGGAAAACACGATTAATTTGCAAAGCTGACAGCATTTTTACATCTAGCCACCATTGGTTATACAGCCTCATCTCAATTGAGGAAAGCTTACAAGCAAGCTCAGTTAACGAGTATATATGCCAATAAGGTCTAAAGGAGAGTATGCATGCAAATATGCATTACAAGAAGAATGTATGCAAGCAGCCTTTTTCATAAAATCCTCATCTTTTTTAACTAGCTATTTTGTCATTGAATAAAGGCTAGTATTTTTTACCATGTCTATTTTAAGATTTACTAATAATGAAGAGAGATTGGTGGAGGTTGTGAAGGTTGTATGTATTGATGAGGGAGGAGAGGAAATACTCCAACTCATTGGATACCAAAAGAATTTATTTGAGACTATCCATGTTGAAAAGCTCTGATTGCCTTGAGGCGAGATTTTAAATAGTGTTCTCAATTTAAACACTATCTAGGAATTTATCTCTGATTGTTTTACGTTGGTTGTCGACTACCTAATGCATCCCTCCTCGGTTACCCGAGCTTGGGAATGGCCATGCCTGAGTTAAAGTTGAATGCTAAGGTGGATGTGGGGTCATAAAAGAAAAGATCGAATACTGAATGATGTCACTAAAAGGAAAGTTGGTGTAGCTCCAATAATAGATAAGATGAGAGAAAATCGCTTAAGTTGGTTTGGTCATTTGTAAAAGAGGTCAGCTGATGCTTTTGAGTCGACTAAGCGAGGGCAAGGAAGGCCCAAGAAGTGTTGGAATGAAACTATCAGAAGGGATCTTGGTTATTTGTATCTAAGCCCAAACGACCCAAGATAGATTTGAATGCAGGCAAAGAAACCATGTAGTTGACCCTACTTAATATTGGAAAAGGTTTTGTTGGTGATGGTGTTGTTGTTGCATTATCTCATCAAAAATCTTATTCTGAAAATCACTATTAGAATTCTTTACATCAACTATCCTTGACTTCTATACCCACTTGTAAAAAAAATTGTGTATCCAAGATAGCATGTAGCTAAGAGTACACAAGGATCAGCTTGCATCAGATTTTGATGTTTTTCGTGTCCAATTCAATCTTAACACATAGATATTTTTAAAATCCATTCAATGTCCTGACTGGTCCAATTCAATATAAGATTATGGATTGGTGTTCTTTTTTTTAATATGGCCTACTTTTATATCAATTTCGTTCGATGAGTAAATTTCTCATAAACGTTTAATAAACATGCATGCCATTATAACTCAAAAATTTTAAACATTTAATAATAGATAAAACTTACTTCACCACGGAAAGAGGGAGTTCACCCTTGGAAGAGGTTTTTAGGCCTCGTGCATCATGGAAGCATGCAGATCGAATCGTATCTGATCAAAACAAAAGTATTCGTCATACGATTCTAGATAGTTGTGGAGTTTCAAAAAAATACAAAGATGAAACCACATAGATTGGGAACAATTTCCAATTCGTTTCATCAAATCACACGAGCATAGAATTACCTCTTGAAGCGTATTTGTGATCCTTTAGTCTCTAAAGCAAGAGACCTCTTGTCTAAATCTGATACGACAGAGACATCACTTGTGGGCGTGGGGATGAATCACATAACTCCCACAATCCAAAGAAATGAGCCAACTTCCTCACCAGCCTTGGGGTAGGGGGCGGTCACAATATGAGAGAGAGAGAGAGGAGACGTTCAGAGAGAGACTTGTTGCTTAATTGTTGCATCTTTGAGAGCAGGCGTTGCCTCTCCTTATATACATATTCGGATCGTTAAGATTGCAATCATCATTGCAAGATCAATGGTCAAGATTGAAGGAGCTCAAAATAACTTTTAGGATTAAGAGAGCTCTCGACAACTTTTAGAACTAGAATTAATAATCAATTATTAATTCTACTAATCCTAAAACAAACAAATGAATAATTTGATAATTAAAGAGAGAGAAAACTCTCCCCAAATCTGGGGTGGACGTCCACCATGGAGGTTCCACCATGGGCGTCAACTCCAAATTAGGAAGGATTTTCTTTCCTTTTTAATTAAAGTTGATTTATGCTCCAATTATTTATTTATTTTGTAACATTTACAAAGTACACCGTTGATAAATGTGAATCATATCCATTAATCCAAAACTAAATGTAAATCCAATCTAAATTTATCTTGGAATCTGAATCCAATTCGCATACACAATATAATTTGTGAATCCTATTCACAAAATAAGTATTAAAAATTAATGTGGATCATATCCACACTATTCCATAAAATTATTATGGATATCACTATCGACATTAATTTTATCCTGTATAATTAAATCCGATTTAATTATCCCAATTTTCTCTCTTTTCTAATAATTGGAATTTATTTCTATTGGAACGATCCATGAACTCTATCATGGATAGTATGCCTTCTCTGCAGATACTTGGAGATAGGGTAATTGTATTATCTATGTATAGTGACTTGGATATTGAGATCTAATCATGTATCCAGATCTAAAAGACCTCTCAGTGGTGTCTGATTATATCAGATAATATATATTATCTTCTCATTGCATATAAATCCAATTCAGAATAATGTCCAATATTTGGACTAAGATAAAATAATTTATTCACTGAGCGGAGTCACTTAAATGCAAACATGTTGCATTACTCCCTCGGAATGGAAGTGTCATGGTATACAATTAATTTAAGATCACATCACTCTCGAGTATTCCTAATACCCGTACAACCTGCATACTGGAAGACCACGATTAAACATGATGTTCCGATCTCATTTGAAATGTCTTCTTCAGAGTTTTAACATTAAGTTTCTCATTTAATCATCGGGAGTTGGTATCAATCATATACTTTCGAAAAGCATATATCATACCTTCAAATCATGTCTTGTTTCCAAAACAAGATGACCACTGATGTAATTTGGTTTATCTCAATATCTCACGAATGAGCTCGTGTTTTCCGGTTCGGTAGTGAACATGTATGATCCCTTTTAGAGATTGTAACACTCATATGCCTTTATATGCACACCAGTGAGCCGGTGTATAGACCTTAATTAGATCAACCTAATGATTTGTCAAATGTACATACTCAGACATATAGTTATATATCTGTCTCTAGTCAAAGTATGTGTGCATATATCGTGACAGCATAAGACATAAGACTTTGTTATCTCAATCTCGCTAGGTCAACATTTTGACTTAACGCATCCAACACTTCCGAATCTCTATTCATATGTAGAGGACATGCATCAAGATGACAGCCTTTAGAGTAAGGATTGGCATATCCTTCTCAAGCTGGAGATCCTTTTTTGATAATCACTCAACGATGCGGTTGAGTCCTCAATCTAGCTCTTTAGATATTCAACTCAACACTAGCGTCTATGATCCATCAATTGGATCAATAGTTGTATGACCTCAAGATGGCCAAGGCACATAACCCTGTTTCTACAGAGGGACCCAATAAATGCATGTATATTGTAAACTCAAAAGAGAGTGAATAGCTCCAGCTTGAGGTGGAGTGTTAGAGTATTTGGAGCATGCGTCACTTATGAAATAGGTGGGTAAATGGATCCCTCCATGATCCATTTATCCCACTACTGAGTCTAGTCCCACATCTACCAGTGGTGGGACTTGGAGGCTCTGAGGAGGCTATATAAGGAACCCCAGACCTCCTGTAACCATTGAGAAATTCAATAGACAAACACAGCCCTTTGAGGCCTTCTCCCGTGGTTTCATCCCACTCCTCACGGAGTAAGGTTCCACGTAAAATCCCGCCGTTCTTATTTTCTTTATTCTTTTATCCATGTTTTCGCTTCCGCTTCCTATTTTCTAACATAAATTAATTATGATACCACATGAAACCCTTGCCCTCAATGGCATAGGGAATGGTCCTCTGCTCTGGAGTCCCTATGGCTCACATGAAAGCTCTGTCCGACCAACAAGAATGTCAAATGATTGGCATGTGTCGTCGTCGAGTCTGAATCCGAAAATTGTAGAGTCTGAACATCTGACTGGTCTGGAAAATCTGGCATCTGAATCTTAGAACAAGACATGTGACTCTACATATACTCCCCCTTTCTCCCATACTGGTCGGAATGACATTGTTGACCACGTTGAGAGAAGATAAGATAATACATGAATATGGGGAAAACATGAATATTCTAAAAAATTTATCTTACAGCTTTTCTTTGATTTTTTTAATAAGCCGTCCAAAAACACATTTTTTTAAATCCATTTCAATTTTTGTTTTCCAGCTTGCCTTGCAACAATTTTTTTAAAAAAAAACTTTTGCGTACGGCTTTTTATTGTACGCGCCTTTTTTTTGCAATAGCGTACAGTTTTTTTTCATGTACGCGCCTTTTTCAGATTATTTTTAAGCAACATTCGGCCCACCTTTGGCCTAACAAATAGCAGCTCTATTTTTTTTAACAATAATGGGCAACTGGGCCCCCCTTGACTAGCGTTAGGGTTCCACTTGGAATCCCCTTTCAATCGAGTGTCGCCCTCCTTTGTGTTTCAATCGATGAGGGTGTCGCCGCATGGGAGGATGTCGCATGAAGCAGCAGAGCCACCCGCGGTGTGAGGAACACGCGCAGATGCGTGGCGAGTATCGTAGGCGACGTCGAGATGAGGACGACGGGCGACTCCGCCTGGAGGGAAAGTGTGCAGTCGCTCGCTGGGGATCTGGAGGGCGCCACCTTGGAGAACTCGCGCAGACCGTGCGCATGTGAAGGAGCTTGCATGTGCGCCTGGTGGGTTTGAGGCTCGGTGGAGGGCTTGCTGGAGGTGCGCCTATGCGGGTTTCGCCTGGTAAGTCGGCAGGTGCGCTACTCGGAGCAGTTCTGGTGGTTTGCGGCACCGCCTGGAGACGAGGAGCCCTAGAGGGGCTAGCAGCCTGTAGCGTGTTGAGATGGAAGGGAGGAAGGAGTGGCACACGGAGAGAATGCCGCCTGGAGCGGCATGGAGGTGCGCCTGGACAGCGAGGCAAGTACCTCTGCTTGAAGACGAATCGCCACCTGCGTGTCTGCCTGGAGGATGACCGCTGCCATCGCATGATCTTCTTCGAACTGGAGACTGCAGTCTTAGGGTTTCATACCTCCTCCAGAATCGATGCTCTCTGCACTTTGCGCCTGGGGCTTTTGCGCGCCTGGGCCTTTGCTTGAACAGGAGAGATCTGCATAGATTAGGGTACGCCTGTGCCTGGATGAGAATCGATTCATCGCATGAGAATCGGCGAGAAGATGATCTCCTAGACTATGCGGAGATGAACAAGAGAGGAGGCTTGAAGGATCTAGCCCAGCAAAAATTAGGGTTTCTTCGGAAACCCTAGAACCTCTCTAATATGAGCCGATCTTCAACAATACATGAATCTAAATAATCTTTAAAAACAATCGAATCTCGAATAAAAACAACGAACAACAAATCCTCGAGAATCGAACCCGCTCTGATACCATGTTAGAAAATAAGAAGCGGAAGCGAAAACATGGATAAAAGAATAAAGAAAATAAGAATGGCGGGATTTTACGTGAAACCCTACTCCGTGAGGAGCGGGATGAAACCACGGGAGAAGGCATCAAAGGGTCGTGTTTGTCTATTGACTTTCTCAATGGTTACAGGAGGTCTGGGGCTCCTTATATAGCATCCTCAGAGCCTCCAAGTCCCACCACTGGTAGATGTGGGACTAAACTCAGTGGTGGGGTAAATGGATCATGGAGGGATCCATTTACCCACCTATTACATAAGTGATGCATGCTCCAAATACTCTAACAATTTACAATAACATTTATTGCAGAAATGGTTCGCCAGGGGCTCACAAGTCTAACAATTGGACCATAGCTCCACAAGCATGCATATATGTGCCACAATATTCTCTAAATAATGCCTTCTCAGATAAACAACAATGTTCTTGCTAGTCAGATGGTCCATAGGACAACTACGGGGTTTGCTTTCTCATTTTTCAATCAGTTAGAAAGGGCTATGAAATCCCTCCAGAACAAATCGATATTGTCTGCTACATCCAAAATTGAAGCTCTCCTCTGCACCTCCAAGATCGAGCCATCAACAAACAAGTGGTCCAAGTTCTCCAACACACAGGGGCGGAACCAAGAATTGAATCAAAGAGGGACCAAGTATAAAGCTATCAAGTATGTTCAAAAATGAAAAGTATTGTATTTCAAATGATATTTTCAATAGAGTTAATATTTTAAAGTGATATTTTTTTCAATTTTGATAAACATAAATTTTAAATATTATTTAAATGTATTGGCAAGATGAGTTTTCAAATAGATTAATAACTTCAATGGTGACTTTTAATTTTTCATAAATCTAACAATTTAAATCATTTTAAATTAGTCGCAATGGTTTTAAGTTTTTTTAAAAAAATCTATGGTTAAAAGAAAATAATAAATTTAATTCATCTATAAGGAGTACTAAAATTAAAGAAAGAGATAAATGAGCTTGAATCCCATTTTATATCATGTATGTTAAAAAATAAGAAAAATGTAATTCAAGTGTTATTTTTAAATAAAGTTAATACTTTAATTTGATTTCTTGAACATTTTGATAAACTTAAAATTTAAAAATGATTTAAATCTATTAGGGTGCGTTTGGTTAGCGGGTTAAGGCAGGTTAAACTGGTAGAGGGTAACCCGTTTTTGGGTTTTGGTGTTTGGATAGAGGGTTAAACTGGGGGTAGGTTAGAAATGGGTTTGTTGTGATATGATTGTATTGAAGTTTGAAAAAGTGAGTAGTTATTGTGATGTGATTGTATTGAAGTTTGGAAAAGTAAGTAGAAGTGGAGTAGTTTATAATTTTTATATGATATGATGGTATAATATATTATTTTTTTGATGGAATTGATGATAAAGAATTAATTATTTAATTTAAAAAAAATGTGGGGCCCACATGAGAGAGAAAGGGGTGGGTTAAGAGGGTACCCCGTGACCCAAACGGGGCCTTAGTAAGTTGAATTTTTAAATAGATTATTAACTTCAATAATAAAATTTTATATTTTTGATAAACTAATAATTTAAACCTTTCTAAATATGTACCTAAGGATAACTTATTAAGTGAAAGTTTGGAAAGCAACAACAACAACAAAGCATTTTCCCACATTAAGTAGGGTCGACTACATGGACTCTTTGCCTCATTCAGATCTATCTTAGATCATTCTCATGCTTAGATCCAAAAACTAAGATCCCTTCGAATAATATCATTCCAACACTTCTTGGGCCTTCCTCGCCCTCTCTTAGCCAGCTCCACATCCCAAAACTCGTATCTCCTAACTGGTGTATCAGCTGACCTCCTTTGAAAATGGCCAAGCCACCTTAAATGATTTTCTCGCATCTTATCCTCAGTCGGAGCTACACTAACTTTCCTTATGATTGCATCATTCTGAATCCGATTTTTACATGTTTGTTTAAGCGTCCACTTTAACATTTTCATTTCTGCTAATGGCATTCCCTGCACATGTCTATGGTTTGCAGGCCAACATTCAGATCCATAGAGCATAGAATGTCTCACAGCTGCTTTGTAAGACTTTCCTTTGAATCTCAAAGGAATTTTCTTATTACATAGAACAAAAGAGGCTCCTCTCCACTTCAGCCAACTTGTATTTATTCAATGAGTAACTCTCCATCAATTTTCCCATCATGTTGCAAAATAGATCCCAAGTATCTAAAAGAATCTTTCTTCTGAATGTCGATTCCTTTACCATTGCTTCCATCAAAAGTGTACTCTATATATTCAGTCTTAGTCCTACTTATATGAAATCCTTTAGTCTCTAATGCATGTCTCCAGACCTCAAGCTTCTCACTTACTACCTTTCTAGACTCATCAATCAACACAATATCATCAGCGAAACTCAAAGCTGGACCTTGATGCAAACCAATGATGATATCAAAATAGTCAGTCTTCCCAGACTGGATCCTTACACAAGATGAAGCCCTATCATACATATCTTTTATGAGATTAATGTATAGGACATGTACTTGTCTCTTCTCCAAGACTCTCCACAATATCTCACGTGGAACAGTCATAATCCTTCTCCAAATCAATAACAATCATATGGAGGTTCTTCCTTTTAGCTCTATAAATCTCCATTGTTCTCCTAAGCAAGTGGCTTCAATAATTGAGCGACCTAACATGAATCCGAATTGGTTTTTTTTTACTTTTGAAATTTATCTCCACCTTCTTTCGATCACACGTTCCCAAATTTTCATAGAATGACTCATTAGCTTGATACTTATGTAATTCGTACAATTCTGAATGTCTCATTTGTTCTTATATAAAGGCACCACGATGCTTCTCCTCCATTCTTCAGGCATTTTCTAGCTTCGTAAAATAACATTGAATACATTTGTAAGCCAAGTCAAAAAACACTCACCTAGAACTCTCAATACTTCTATAGGAATGTCACCAGGTCCTACACTTTTCCCATGTTTCATAACGTTCAAAGCCTCCTTTACTTCCTTTGTATTCATCTATAGCCAATGTTCAGGAAGGCGGTATGCGGTATTCAGTCGGAGGGGTCACTGAATAGAGAGTATGCGGTATGCGGGAGAGTATGCGGGGAGTATGTCGTTTTATGCGGTTTGGTCTTTTTTATTATTAAAAGTATAAATAAATATTTAATATTATGTTAATATCCTCTAAATATTATATCTCTTGAGTATAATAATAAGGAATTGAAGGTACTAGGAACAAAACTATTGTGATAAAAAGTAATTTAGAGCAAATGAGCAAAATCATCAATTGAAAGCGCATATGGCAACATGTCTTCCTCCAAGTGTTTTCAACAAATACAAATATGTTCTCAAAATAAGGGCATTCAAAATGATGTCAAAAAATAAAGCATCCAAAAACATAAAACATCCAAAAGCTTCATTCTGATTGCCATTCATCTGCAAATTCAACTGGAGGAATAGGGTCATCGCCACTCTCTTCATCGGTTGCAAACTCATCGGCTTCATCATCATCTTCCAATGTAGTAGGCCTTGATGCATCAACAATTCTTTGACTTCGTCTATGTTGCACAAGATCTTCTGCACCAGTTGCCTCAGCTACAAGGTTCCATGTTAATCCTGATCCTGGAAATACCTCTTCCTCTCCTTCTCCTTCTGCAATCCACTCACTTACATTATTACGATCCTTGGAAACTAATGGATCCTTGCCTTTTGTCATTTGACGCTCTCTCAATCTTGAGTTAGATTTAACAAATACCAAATCATTCAACCTCTTGATTTCAAGTTTATTCCTCTTCTTTGTATGAATCTACAAATGAAACAATATATCATTACATTCACTACTTATAAATGACAAGTATTAGCAATAGACTTTGAATTACCGATGAGAAAATGCTCCAATTCCTTTCACATCCAGAAGAGGAGGATGTCAACTTCAAAATCCTCATTGCCATAGCCGTTAGATGAGGACACTCTCCACCATATAACATCCACCAATTATCTACATATGAGAAATTTTATGAATAAGCTATCCTATAAAAAACTAAATTGATGATGCTAATTAATATGAAATAATTACAATACCCGGCCTAAATTGGTCGTCGAGTGTCGATCTTTGTTTCACAGCTAACGGCTTGCCAAAAGATCCTTGTGCATTTTTGTACAAGAACAGCTCCTTTGATGTGATTACATCTTGAATTTCCAAACCAGGATAAAAAATTTCCATGCATTGCATGAAGCCCTCCACGACACAGCCCCCCCTTTCAATGACACTACTATCTCAATAGTAGTAATATGGATTAAGCAAATAAGCAGCAAGATGAAGAGGGCTATCCAACCTACCCTTTGATTTTGAGTCAATGCCATCGATAAAAGGTTTGCATTGTGCTTCATTGTCTTTGAACACTGACATTATTTCCTTTCTAGCATCCAATAATGAACCATATATGAATCCCATGGATGGTCTTTGATCCCCATCAACAATGCGCAAAACATAAACCAAGGGAGAGAAGATCTTCAAGGTCATAGACACTTGGTTCCAAAATGCAGCACTGAAGACAATAGATGAAGACATTTCTCCTTTCTTTGTCCTTGACCACTTGCATTGCCTCCATTCATCAGACGAGAACATCAATCTCAACTTCTCCTTTTTGTCCATCACGCTCTGTAGAGTGAGAAATGTGGTAGCAAACCTTGTTTGTCCTGTCCGTACAATTTCTCCCTTTTGTGTGAATTGCCTCATCAAGCTCAAGGTCCTTGCATGGCTATAGATGAATGTAGTGAGAGATCTTGCCTTCGTAATTGCATTTTTTACCTTGGGTTCTTTACCAAATTCTTCCAACATAAGGTCTATGCAATGAGCTGCACATGAAGACCAAAAAATCCTTGGATACTTAGTCCTAAGTATCCTTCCAGCAGCTAAATTGGCCGATGCATTATCAGTGACGACCTGAACAACATCATCAACTCCAACCTCTTGAACAATTTCATCCACCAAGTTGGATATATACTCTGCAGTGTGAGACTCAGATGATGAATCAACAGACTTTAAAAAACATGTGCCCGACTCGGAATTCACACAAAAATTCATGATGCTCCTACCCCGCATATCTGTCCAAGCATCCGTCATAATGGAACAACCACCCTTCTTCCAAGATTGCTTATGACTGCTTATGAACTCCTTAGTCTCCTCAACTTCATCATTCAACAATGTCTCTGAGATCTCGTAATAGGAGGGAGGCTTGTATCCCGGTCCATATTGACCAATTGCCTCACACATACGAATAAAGGACTTGTGGGTGACCACATTGAATGAAATTTGACTGTCATAAAAGAACTTGGCCACATACTTATTGACTCGTGCACGTTGTTCCTTACAAAATGCATCTTTGATTGAACTTTGATGCATTTTGCATTCTTCAGTTGCTTCTGACACTTTTTGTCTTTTATCTTCTCTTTCATATGGAGTTGCACTTGAACCCATGAATAAATTGGCAACTTCATCCCTCATTTCTTGCAAATCTTTCGATTTATCGCACTTCTTTTTTTGTGTATTGTCCAAGTATTCCTTAACTTCCTTTCTTATTTCAAAGTCAGCCTTTGGACAGGACGCTACATTTCCTTTGACATGTGCTAGATGTTGCTTCATTCTATTTATACCACCCTTTACAATCTTGCCACAAAGTGCACATTTGACTGTATTTGGATCAGTCTTTGAAGCGAGGAATGCGTATTTCCAACCGGGATCACTAGATCCCGACGGGACATGACGGGTCGATGATGCATCTCCAACAACTTCAAGATTTGGTTGAAAGGCCATTGCTGCCATAATGATCACATATTAAAAACAAATCAAACTTTTTTATATACATTAAATGACAAACTTATAAAGTGAGATTGAGGCTGACAAACTAATGCAAAGGTTGATAACTTGGTTCTGATTTTATAACATAATCTTACCCACCAGTTAGCAAATAACCATATAATCTTACCTAACTAGTCGAGAAAACTATAAACTAACCACATAATCTTACCTAACTAAATATGTCATTAAAAATCAGATTATATAACAACTAACCATCGTTGACAAGCAACTGGATAGGGGAGCAAGGGGGACTCACCAAAGATTTTATATCTTTGGTGCAGTCGTGAAGGTTGAGGCCGTGGAGGCTGCTGTGGCGGAATTCCAGCGACCGCAGGAGGAGCAAGGGAGCTTCTGTGCGATGAGAAGAAGCACAGAGGGCCGAGGCGTGAAGGCGATGCAGGAAGGGGGCTCGTGTGCGATGGGAAGGTGATGTTGGCGGAGGGATCGCGGAGGCGATGTTGGCGGGAGGAGCTTCAAGGCGATGAGAAGAAGCACAGAGGCAGAGGCGATGCAGGAAGAGGGGGGCTTATCGCGGAGGCGAGGCTGGACTTAGGGCTCCAAGTCGAAGTCGCCGAGGTTGAGAGTCGCGATGCTGCGTGGAGGCGAGAACGGGAAAGGGTTAGGGTTCTATTTTGCTGAAGCGTTAAGATTTGTTTAAGTTAGATGAGGACCCTCTTATGTTTAAGTCTAGGGATTTATTTCTATTAGAAAAACGGCCGACTACTCGGCCGCATATCACGTATACTCGGCCGCTTATGCGGTCTGAGCGCCTAAAAGCCGATTACCTCAAACACGGTGCGCCCAAGGATCCGACTCCGAGTATGCGGCCGAGTATGCGGTATACTCGGCCGTTTTCCTGAACACTGTCTATAGCTTGCACGATTCAAGTAACTTTCGCTACCAGCTAAAACTCCCAAAGTGATCTCTCCATTTCCTTCCCCAATGTAAAGCCTATGGAAATACTGCTTCCATCTAGTCTCTATATCTTTCTGAGTAACAAGCATGTGTCCTTCCTCATCCTTAATGCATCTCACTTGAGAAAGGTCTTTGGTCTTTTTTCTCTTGCTTTGGACAACCTGAATATATCCTTTTAGCACTCCTTAGAGTCGAAATTTTTCTACAGAACTTCATAGGCTTTTGACTTAGCCTCGCTTACAGCCTTCTTGGTTTCTTTCTTCGCTATTTTGTAGTTTATGACAGTTTCCTCTGTTCTATCCTTAGACATAGCTTTAAAGTATGCTCTTTTAATTTTGAGCTTCTCTTGCACCTCTCCACTCCACCACCAAGCCTCCTTTTGGCCTGGAACTCCTCCCTTTGACGACCATTTTGATAAAGTTTGGAAAGGAACAACAAAATCTAATTCATCTATAAGGAATTTAAAAATAATAGAAGAGAGAAATGAGCTCGAATCCCATTTTATCAACTCATACATATACTTATATTCTAAAATTAATTGGTTTAAATGAGCTATCATGTATCTTCAAATTGAAAATAATTGTATTTCAAACGATTTTTTAAATAGAGATAGTTTGAGCTCATATATTTTTTCAATTTTTATAAAATTAAAATTTAAATATATCTTCTTTAAATCTATTAGTAAGTTGAAATTTCAAATAGATAACTTCGATGTATTTTTTAATTTTTGATAAATCTAATAATTTAAACATTTCTATATATGTCCCTAAGGTTAATTTATTAAATAAAATTTTCAAACAAAAAAATTTGTGGTTAAAAAGAAACACCAAATTTAAAGCAACTTTAAGGAGCGCTAGAAATAATGGTAGATAAATGAGCTTGACTCCCATTTCATCTCAAATTATACTTTTATAATCTTAATATTTAAAAAGTGATGGGTTGAATTTTCAAATAAACTATTAACTTCGATGATGATTTTTAATTTATTTTGATAAATCTAATAACTTTAACCTTTCTAAATATGTCCTTAAGGCTAACTTATCAAGTAAAATTACCACACATAATTTCATGGTTAAAGAGAAACAACATAATTTATATCATCTATACTGAGTGTTAGAAATAATGGGACAAATAAATGAGCTTGAATGCCATTTCATTTCAAGATTATATAATCTTGATATTTTAAAAGAGGTTGATTTAATTTTCAAATAGACTATTAACTTCGACGACGCATTTTTATTTACTTTTGATAAATCCAAAAATTTAAACCTTTCTAAATATGTCCCTATGGGTACTTATCAAGATAAATTTTAAAACAAAAAAATTATAATCAAAAGAAGACAACAAAATTAAATCATCTATAAGGAGTACTAGAAATAATGGGAGAGACAAATGAGTTTAGATCTCTTTCTATATCAATAATACTTAAATTTTAATTTATTTTTGATAAATTTAATAATTTAAACCTATCTAAAGATGTCCATTAGGGTAACTTATAATGTTAAATTTTGAAACAAAATAATTCATGGTCAAAAGAAAACAACAAAATTAAACCATCTATAAAGAGTACTAGAAATAATGGGAAAGATAAATGAGTTTAAAATCTCATTCTATATCAATATTACCTAAATTTTGATATATTAAAATTAATTGGTTTAGGTGGGTTTTAAACTTAAGTGTATGCACTTGTAATCTACAAGTGCCACTACTAGACCATTACATGGCTTTTGTATGCTTTCTTTTAGAAAAAACGTATATATTAAGTATTAAAGGAGGGGTTGTATTACACATTTAAGATACTATGCAAGTGAAATATAAGAATCAAGGATGAGCCATGGCCCCTCCATGAAATATAATGGATCTACCCCTGCCCACACACAAGTCAATCTAGTAGACTACCACTAACCTTAGGATCAAGGTTTGAAATGTTGATATTGATAATGTATCAGTAAAAGTCTAGAAAGGGATCTATTGACGATATCGTTGAAAGCCTTGAAAATGGCTAAAAATTAATGTTAGCACATTCAAATACAGTCCCATAGGTTTGAAGGTGTATTTATCACATTAATGTACATTACAACACATAGTGTATATATACATAATATGCTACAGGTTGGTTGCTATTAGATGTCAAAAATTAAATAATGAAATTTGATAAATAAAAATATATAGAGTACATCTTCGTAATAATAAATAATCACAAATTCTAAAAACAAGGAGATGTGTCTTTAAGATAATAAAAAAGTAGAATTTTATTAAAAGATGATCAAAACCAAGAGTACGTAATGGATCCAAATAACCCCCAATGACCTATCGTCGTACATATCTGCTTACGATATGTACTCACAATATTCCGTCTGTGCTATATAGAAGTACATAAGCTTGTAATCCATCACGTGTGAGGACAAATAACAACGATACTACAACATTTATATCACAAGTGATACAATGGGAACATGAAGGAGCTTGGGAACCTCGTGGTGATAAATTATTAGTATTCACTAATATTGCATTGTATTTCCCTTTCTATAATTTATGTATTGCTCTGCGGAGAATATTGTTAACTCATGTTTAGAACATTGTGGTTCCCTCTCTATATAAAAAATCATGCGCCTCAGCAATAAACAAGTTCTTCGCACTTACACATGCTATCAAAGCGACAATCCTAGGGCCTTGTTTCTCTCTTAAACAATTGATGAATCCATGATTCTCACTCTTTATTCTTCTATTTTAGCTCTTCTTCTTGGAAAAATACCATGTAAATACATGTAAATATAATAAATTAGCTTTCTGCATGCTCTTGTTAATATTGCATATTTAGCATGCATTTTTGGTAAAAATAAAAGAATAAAGGAAAAGAAAAAGAATGATGTATTTAGAATATATACACAGAGAGACCCAAACCCCAAGGGAAAGTCAAGACTTGACCTGATCGCAAAATAAAATAAGTAGAGAGAAATAGGGTCTACTATGTATTGTATATATCACATATACTAGTACATATTCCTTATTTATTTATCTATTTTTATGCGTGGATCAACCTGCATGTAGAGTGTTAGAGTCAGATACGCATTTCTATCTTTGCATGCATCATAATGTTTGATCGCGCATCGGCTTTTTCGACTTCCTCCCCCTGTTTTATTGGACTAAAAATAACCCAGGAAATCAAAAAATTCGTTAGGCGTTATTTTATTTCAGAAAATACCTAAAAAGTGAACAAAATAAAATTGGGACTGCTAATGCAAACTTGACCCTAAAATACACTTCACTTAAAAATCTTGTTTTAGGGAGAGGCATCCCCTCATTGATTGATTTATCTGCAGCGAGAGAATGACCCGCACACCAGGCTAGAGTCATACCTGAACTCCTTTCAAACTACTGGTCTTGCGGTTGGTTGTTCTCCAGTGAGGAATTTGATGGGTAGCCAGTAATCGGTCCGAGACTCCCTTAGCAGATTGGGCAGATCGGGTAGCCGGTAAACGATCCGCACCTATATTGACTGGGAAAAACTAGTTGTGAGAATGGGCTAGTCTCCTGGGAGCATCGAGTTCCCAACCAGATCAACCCCTAGCAAGTCTCTCGTCTGCCACAGTCTACTCTTTAACAAAGTGGCTAGTGAGAAGGGGCCGCACCCCCACCCCTTCCCCACGTGCATAGCCTGTTTATTGGCCGCCATGCCCCTGTAGTGGGAGAAGTCGTAGATCTAGAGGTCCACTGTGAGTCAGGTCGACTGCCGACGACGCTATGACCATCCGACTTGCAATCTGAACGCAGTTCTCAGGTCCTCTTGATCTTCCATATCATCTTATAAGGTCCATTTTCGCTAAATGCATACTTGAAATTTTGGATTTTTTTGGCATGTGCACATAGATTGAGAAATCAGTAGTTCTCTCGCGTTCCATAATCGGATTTCAAGTTTATTGAGTGTTTTCTTAATTGTTTAAGAGTTCTGCGAGGCTTGGTCTATCTGCATGGACTCTCTCGTGCTTAAGTAGATCCATCTTGCTACATTTTGCATCCTTCACTGTCTGATTGTTATGGTCACGACTCAACCCGGTCCAAGCCTCTTGTTTCCAACTTCTTTGTTGTGGTGCAGGGCAACTGAATCAAAGTTGAAGGTGCAGAAAACAATATTTCAGATATCGAAGGTGTTCATATACGGACAAAAAAACTTTACGTTATTACAAAGACACCACTAGAGGAAAATGACAATGAATATGACTCGTGATTGCAGGATAATTATATATTGATGAACTAGATGACAAATAGTGTTGAGCAGGAAAATTAATGCTATCTAATCTCCTATACAAGGAGATCGCCAAAGATATGTCAAACAATTTGTCTTAAATATATTCCCAGCAAACAACCAAATTGTGTTTAGTAGGCATCTATATGAGAACTTGGTCATTTTATTAAGGGGTATCACTCTCATCTAGTACTATCAGCATATTACAGGTCTTTATGAGGAGTTTTATTGTTTTTCAATCTACTTGTCGTGCCGAGCATGTCATAGGACGGAATAAGTGGTAGGTGATAAAAGTGTTTTCGCCTCTCTTAAACATAAATAATTGTATTATAGGGAGGTAGAAAATTGTCTATCAAAAACCACCATTTTGAATACCTGGAAGATTTTTACTTGGTAAGTGTACCAAGGTCGAACACAGGGATGTGAGCTACCTAGTAGATTACTCAGAAACTAGCATTCAAATTAAGCGATTATTTCTTCTACTTAGGTCAACAATGCACTTACAACAAATAAAACGCCGAATGCAATACAGAACAATGAAGAGACAAGATATGGTGATATGCAACAAAATGCACTTTTTATTTGATTTTTATGTAATGTAATTAGACTAAGCTGAAAGAATGCAACATAATGAATGAAATACAACCAGGCAGATATGCCCATAAAATAATTTGATAGAATGAGCTATACAAATAGATCAAATTCATTAGTAATTGATGCATCAAAACAACACTTAAAGGCATTTAAATAACTGAGCAAATGACATCATTTATTAAATTAACATGCAGTCAAAAAGTGTCAAATCAATTGTGGAAAGGAAAAATAGAATTCTATATTGTATGAAGCCCTAGAGCTCTCTTATATAGGAGAAAAGTTATATGGGAAAATTACATAATGAAGACAAGATAAATAAGAAATATAAATAAACACAGAGAGATACAAATATCTCAACACTCCCCCCCAAGACTGAGCATATATGTTTATCATGCTCAGCTTGGAACAACAACGATGAAAAGGACCTCTAGCAAGGGCTTTGGTGAACATACCTGCAATTTGATCCCCTGATGCAATATGAGACGTGGAAATGAGTCCCTTCTGAATTAGATCTCGAGTGTAATGACAATCTACCTCGAATGTGCTTAGTTCTTTCATGGAATGCTAGATTATTGGCTATAAATAGAGCACTTGGTTATCGCATTGGAGATGCATGGGAAGAGGCACCTCAATAGCTAGGTCAGTTAGGACAGATCCGACCTACATCATCTCCGTGCTCCCTTGTGCCATAGCTCTATATTCTGATTTAGCACTAGATCTCCCCACCACTGTCTATTTCTTACTCTTCTCTGAAACCAGTAAGCTCCCTACAAATATAGTGGACCCTGATGTGGACTTCTTATCCTTAGGGCACCCTGCATAGTCTGCATCAGCACACCCTATCACTGTAAGAGATGTATCTCTTTTGAAAAAGAGTCCTGCATCTGGAGAGGACTTCAGATATCTCAAGATCATATTTATTGCATCTATATGGACCTGCCTAGGCTGCTCTATAGACTGGCTGACTCTAATAACTGCAAATGATATATCAGGCCTGGTGATTGTGACATATAACAGCTTTCCTACTAGCTCTCTATATCTTCTTTTGCCAACTTCTTCAGAATCATCATCATAGAGCTTAGTATTAGGGTCCATAGTATGGTAGAAAGCCCACATCCTGTCATGCCCGTTTCCATTAGGAGATCAGTAACATTTTTTTGTTGCGTCATTACCATGCCCCGTTGATTCCTTGCAAATTCAAGACCAAGAAAAAAACAAAGATTGCCAAGGTCCTTGGTCACAAATTGTTGTCCAAGGAAATCCTTAGCTGACTGAATCCCCAGCTCATCATCACCTATAACAATGATGTCATCCACATATTCCAATATAGCAACAATACCTCTCTGGGATCTCTTTACAAAACTCAAAAAGAGAGTGATCTGCAATAGATCTAATAAACCCATGCTAATCAGTCAATTATGAGAGCTTTTAAAACCAAGCTCTCGGACTCTATTTAAGACTATAAATCGCCTTGTGAAGTATACATACCATATACGACTCCCCTCAATAGCAAACCTGGGTGACTGTTGCATATAGACTTCCTCATGCAAGTCACCATACAGGAAAGCATTCTTGACATCCAACTAAAATAGAGGCCAGTCACGTACCACAACGACAGAAATCAGGATCCGCAGAGTAGAGTGACGAGAAATAAGGGAAAACATATCTTGGTAATCCACTCCATACGTCTGGATGAATCCACGAGCAACCAGTATGGCATTGTATCTGTCAACTGTACTATCAGCACGGTGCTTTACTGTAAATACCCGCTTGCTCCCCAAAACAGATGCACCAGGGGGAGCATCAACAACACTCCATGTGCCTCGAGATTGCAACGCTACCATCTCTTCCTCCATAGCAAGATGCTACTGACTAACCTGCAATGCTTCATGGTAGGACCTTGGAATCTCAACAGCTGACAGACCCATAACAATTCATTGAAACTCCTCTGAAAGGCGTGTAAGAGAGACATGGGAAGCAAGGGGATACATATTGCATGTACGCCTCTGCTTCCATAGTGCAGAGGGCATATCAAGGTCCGCAGCTTCCTCAGTAACTGTCACATCTAAAACCTCCTGCTCATCCTGTTGTAAATGCAAATCACCAGTGCCGTCAGTAGAAATCAAGTGTTCAGAACATACCTGGGACATGTTGGATGTTGGAGGAGGCACATGAACACGAGGTCGGCGCTGGTAAACCTGTGGAAAGTATGGGGTGCGGCAGATGAAGATGGTGGAAGCGATGGAGGCGGAGGTGGAGATGGTGACGAAGGTGGTGACGAATGTGGTGACGAAGGTAGTGAAGAGGTAGAGTTCAGTGTAGACACATTTGGAGGTAAAGGCATGTATACCTCTTCCAGATTCCGAAGAAATCAGCTTATCACATATAGGAGAGAACATTTGGACTCAAAGAAGGCGACATCAGCACTAACATAATACTTCCTACGAACATAATCAAAACAATGATATCCTTTTTTAGTCCCGGAATACTCCACAAAGACGTACTTGATAGCTCTAGGAGAGAGCTTGTCATGACCAAGGGACGTATGATGTACGAAAGCAACCGACCAAAAAATACGAGGAGTGAGGGAGAAAAGATCCTTCTCGGGAAACATAATCGAGAACAGGATCTCCTCTTCCAACACAAACGAGGGCATACGATTCACCAGTCAACATGTTGTTAGAACCGCATCTCCCCAATATAAATGAGGAGCATGGTTCTAGATCAAAAGGGTCTTGGTAACATCCAAAAGATGACAATGTTTGCACTCAGCCACCCCATTATGTTGAGAAGTATAAGCACATGAAGTCTGATGAATAATACCAAGGGTTTTGAGAAACTGCGAGAGTTGACGATTACAAAATCCTAAAACATTGTCAGAACGGTTATACTTGACATTCGCAGAAAAGATATTCTTTATTTCATTAATAAATGACTGAATAACAGGACCAGCAGCAGACTTGTTTTTAAGCAGAAAAACCCAAGACAACCTGGAAAAATTATCCACAGCAACAAGATAAAATATATGCCTCTGATGGTCTGGGACATGAGTCGAACCCCAAATATCAAAATGGATTAACTCAAAAATATTGTTACTACTACGACCCTGACGACTCCGGAAAGTAGATCGGTGATGCTTCCCAAGCTGGAAAGTAGACCGGTGATGCACTCTGATACCATGGAAAGTAGACCGTGACGACTCTGTTGTTGTTGTTGCGCGAGACGCAGCGCTCGCGTTAGGGTTTTGGTGGGGAGGGGTATCTAGGGCACAGGCTCCGGCCTAGTCTCAACTCATCCCATCATCAATGCAGTTGTGCAAGTGATGTGCGGGACATATTCATTAAGGTAGGGATGAAGTGTGCAATATAGCACACATATCTTTCAAACCAGGGAAGTGTGGATTATTAAGTCTCAAACCTTAATGACTAAGATCGATTAACACAGGCTCTTAAGACCTCATAAAACAAAGTTTCTTTATTCCTCAAGTCTTAAGTGATAGTGAAAAGTGTCAGGGATACACCAACTCAATTGTTTAACATTTTTTATTTTTTCAATTTTTATGAGTTTTTTAATAAGGATAGAAATATTTACAAACACAAAGTTAGTCTCTTTTACACCCTCAATTTTGAAAAGATTTTGGAAAAGATTTTTCAAACCATGTCACATAATATATAGATCTTCAAAACATTTTCAAAAGGTTTTCAAAATAAGTAAAATCCCCATTTATCAAGCCAATGCCAAATATTTTTTTCAAAACAATGCCACAGTCAAAAAATTCAAAGCATTTACAAACATTTTCACACAAGTCAGTTCAATGGTCATTTACTCTAGTCCTAAAAAGTTTGAATTTTTTCAAAACATGAGTTATGGCTAAAGTATATATGAAATATATACGGTATACCAATGCTTCAGCTCATATTTGTGGTGGTTCGTCGTCCCTAGCAATGATGTCATCTGATAAACCGACTTTTCACCTCTCTTAATAATAAATAATTATAGTATAGAAAGGTAGAAAACAATCTATCAAAAACCATAACTTTGAATATTATGGAATATTTAATTCTTGCTTAGTGTACCAAGGTCGAACACAGGGACACGAGCTATCCAGTTGATTACTCAGAAATTAACATTCAAATAAGCAATTATTTCTTCTACTTAGGTCAACAATGTACATACAATGAATAAAACAATGCAACTTTAATAATACAATGCAGTACAAAATAATGAAGAGACAAGATATGATGTTATGCCACAAAATGCAGTTTTTATTTGATTTTTATGTAATGTGATTAGCTAAGCTGAAAGAATACAACATAATGAATGAAATGCGAACAAACAAGATGCACAGATATACCCCTAAAATAATTTGATAGAATGAGCTATACAAATAGAACAAATTCATTAGTAATTGATGCATCAAACAACACTTAAAGGCATTTAAATAACTGAGCAAATGACACATCATTTATCAAATTAAATATCCTGTTAAAAAGTATCAAATCAATGAATACATCATGCCATTAGAAAGAGCGTCAAATAAGCAATACTATGAAATTGAAATCATTGAAATCGGAGTCCATATGCTCAAGTTATAAGGCAAAAAGTCCAGGGACATAAATGCAAATAAAAATATGAAAATAAATAGAGAAAACATCGTAAACAGACCCTTGAGGGGCATAATTGCAATATTGGAAAGCTGGAGGGGATTCCTAGTAATTTACCTAGTCGCGTCATGTAAGGCACGTGTGTCTGGACCTGTATGCAATTCTGGAGAAGTTGCGGGGCATGGATGCAATTGACACAAGCTACATGTGCCGGGCACGCCGGTGCAGGCTTGGATGGAGGGTCGGGGCCAATGTAGGTGCCTCGGGCCACGTGGTGACTCGAGGATACTTCGGGCGAGGCTCGATTCCACCGAGCCTCCTCACTTCGGAGTGGGCGACGTGGAGTTCGTTCAGCTGTGGGATGGGCATCGGGAGGGTACCATCCAACGGCACCTGTAACTCGAGATTGATCCTCATCCTCCCTCTGTGGCGGCGCGGATGGGGCTCCGAAAGGGGCAGCTGGAGCTCCGCCACACTCCTCCATGACTACTGACACCCCACGAAGAATCCTGAGGACCTGGCGATGAAGCTCTAGAGTTGAAGGAGGAGCAAAGCCTTCTGGAAGTGGTTGACGATGCCCGCTCGTTAAAGGTGGAGCTCCACCCTAAATCCGGCAAATGAAGATGATACATGCAAGATGGGTTAGAATGGAGATAGTCGAAGTGTGCAGTGCTATTGAAGGTGAACGGAGGGCTGTCGAGCGAAGAGATTGGATCCCTAGGTGAGTTCTCCGACATAACCAAAGAAGAAGACCTGGAGTGGCAGGGGGTGCTGAAGGAGCTGGGAGGTGTATGGAAGGGTCAGTGTGAGTTACTGACCCACAAAAAAACTCTGGTACATCTCAGATGAATGTGAAGGTGTGTGACTGTGCCTAACTAAATAGATGAAATCACGATAAAAGCAAGGACGACTTACCTGGAAGATTGAATAATTGTGCCACGGATGGGTTGGCATGGGATTGAGGTCGAATTGGACCTTCGAGTCGTCTCTTCATCTCCTTCGCCCTTGAAGAAAGCTCAAGCAGGCACTTGGACGGTGCTGCAATATGATCGATGGCCATGGGTCAACACCTGCCCGAAGACCTATTATCGCTCATAAACTCCCTCCTCGTCTATCACAAGGCGGGGAAGGATTGCTAGGGTTTCAAGCATTTAATGGTGGACAAAGTCAACTGGAGCTGGAGATGTATTTGTAGGTGGGATTGTCGATTACAAAGAGGTGGTCATAAGGATTGTAACCGTTGAGCGTTGGTGCGATTTGTCATGAGATGGCAAATTAGGGTTAAAGAGATTGGCGGTGATTAGGGCTACGTGAGTGAGTGATTGGAGAGGGTAACAGTGATGTGGAGTGAGAGGGGAAATTGGGCGAAGGGAGGTAGGTTGTGAGGCGTTACGTGGGAGAGAGGAGGTTGCGGAGGAGGAGGAAGAGTCGCGAACCGTTGGATCTAGAGATCTAATGGTCGAGGTGAAGGCACTGATGAAGGGCTCAGATGGCATGCATCAGATGAATCTGGCGGCCAGGAAGGAAGCGGATGGCGGAAGGAGGCTGGGCCACGTGGACAGCCCAAGGGGAGCCACATGGCCTAATAAAAAAATAAGAAAAAGGAAAAATAAAGAAAATAAAAAAATAATAATTACAAGTCGAATTAGAAAAAGAGCAAAACATGAAAGTTGTAGGTCTCAATGAGATCTACAAGTTTCATTTGAACAAAAAGATAAAATAAATCATCTATACATGCTTATATTTTTGTAAGCATTTTTAAGGAATAAAAATACTTGTTTTTAATTCTTTTTTTTTGTATTTTTAATTAATATTAAAACTAATATATATACAATAATTATCTAATTTTTTGTGATTTTAAATACCAAGAAAATAAATGAAATAAAATAATGTTAATTAGATACAATAATTAGGGTTAGTTATGCACAACAGATCACTTGTTAATATTAGTTAATTCATGTTAGATTTTATTGAAAAGTTTAAGAAATGAGGATAATAAATGGTAAATGTGATGATAAATCAGGGATTCATCAGTAGGTTTACCAGATTTTAGATGAATTGCATCCTCGTTATCAGATAGAGAAGGATCAATTCCTCATTTTTGATGTGGTACCTTCTCTCCATGTGATATACGGGTGTCTTCAACAGCTCGACTCTTCTCTTACTCAACATATAAGCCAACACATGTACTCTATTACTGACCAGTTTAGTCAAATAGCATCGCCTTTCTTGCATCCACAAAACGGGGTGGCCGCTCAGGGTTCCATAACAAAGGCTTCGATTATGGTCGTGGTCTTGTTTTTCCTCCATGCATGCATTGCAATAGATCCAATCACCCTTCTGAGAGGCGTTGGCCAAAGCTTAGCAAACAACATGTATCCAATCAAGCTTGTCTTGATCTTGATAGTTTTCATACTACATTAAGATCGATGCAGATCTTGGACAGCATGTCCAACTCTCCTCTACAGATAACTCTTAAGCCCTCTGCTAGCGTGACTACCACTTCAGATATTGTAGCAAAAACTACTTTGCATCTCCATCTACATGGATTATTGATTCCGGTGCGTCAAATCATTTGACTGGAGAAAGGTTGTTTTATGGGTTTCTCTAAATCATCTGTTAGAAAATAGGAATGTGGAAGCAAAATGATAAACAGAGCACGAAGAACAAAAAGATAAACATGAACACCAGGATTTTTACATGGAACCCTACTCCCTAAGGAGTAGATGAAACCACGGGAGAACGCCTCAAAGGGTTGATGTATGCATTGCACTTTCTCATTGGGTACAGAGGGTGAGGGGCTTCTTATATAGCCCTCACTGAGTCTCCACATCTCACAACGGTAGATGTGGGACTAAACAACTGGATGTGGTAAATGGATCCTGGAGAGATCCATTTACCCATCTCCCATATAAGTGACGCACAACATATACTCCGACACTCCCCCTCAAGCTGGAGCATGCAATGCTCAACTTGGACAAACAGAAAGAAATCTCAACTCACGCTACAGGACACTACGAACAATATCAACTCAATACGCACAACTGCCGATTGTTGTCAAGAACGTTGCTTCTCATGTTGTGCAGGTGAGGAGGAACACTGGGCTAGAGTGTGAGTCAAACTGGGTGTACTATGTACTGCGCATGTCAGAGTCACTGCAAATGAGTCTCCACTTGGATAACTCTCCCACAACATGTGGACAACTGCTCCATCTATGAAAGGGTCGAACTGAAAAGCCGTGGAGTGCAATCCTCGTCGGAGTCCATGGTCGCTGGAGAATGGAGTCTGAAAAAGTTTCCTCATTGGAGAACTAGGTCTCTCCCATATGGCTCAGAGAATGGGATCTCTACTCTGAAGTCCCTATGAAACCACATGAAAACCCTAGCCCGCATGGCATAGGGAATGGGATCTCTACTCTGGAGTCCCTATGGATCACATGAAAACCCTGGCCAGAACACAAAAGATGGGGACCACAAATAATGATGGCAAACCTGTGCACATCTGAAAAGACCGCATACATGTGTGTGTCTGAAACTGAAGACTCGAAATCTGAACGTCGAGTCTGAAACTGTGCATCACACTGTAGACTCGAAATATGAACATTGAGTCTGAAATTGCGCATGAAAAATCTGCATCTGAAAAACTGTAGAGTCTAAATAAATGGTTGGTCTGGAATCTGAACTGGAATCTGACAATCTGACCTCTTGTAGAACTCTACATAATACTCCCCCTTTCTCCCATACTGGTCGGAAAATGACATCGACAAAGTTGGAAGACAAGATAAACGAGAGAAAACAAATGAAACAAATAAGTGACACATTTTTTTTTGGCTTTTCTCAATCATTTTTCCTTTTTCCCTTTTTTTAAATAATTTTTTTCTCGTCTATTTCATTTTTTTAATAGTCGTCACCTTTTGTTCTCAATTTTTTTAAATAAGCTATTCATTTTTTTCATCATTTTTTACGGCTTTTCGTTTCCCTCTTTTTTTAAAACTTGTAGCCTCTTTTTTTAAAACCAGACCTCTCTTTTTTTTGCTCCACTTTTTTTACACGACCGACGCTCCCCCTCTTTTTTTTTCTTTACTCATTTGTTTACAGAGTACGACCCACTTGAGCGTGCTCCTTTTTTCCTCGACCTCTCTGCACATGCCTCCCCTTTTTTTCATTTAACATCGGCCCCTTTTCTAGGGTTCCTAATTGTGAGAACCCTCTCTCGAAGGACTCAGTCCATCGCCTTGGATTGGAGGGCTCTGTCGCTGGAGGATGAAGAGTTATTCTCCCTACGATGGCGGCCGCAGCATCAAGCTTCTGAAGGCTTCGGTCCCAATGTTGCGACTGATCTACGTGCAGCAAGAGAGCCCGATGGGGTTTGTCGACACCTGCCGCCACTTGAGGAGACCACGCAATCTCCACCTGGAGGTTGCGACATATGAAGATGGGGTTGCAACTGGAGGGAGCAAGTGAGAAGGAGTTGCGTCGCTTGGAGCGGCTTCGATGGTTGGCGGCACTGCATGGAAGGGAGGGCGTGAGGAGCACCTCTGGTGCGGCTAGGGCTCACTGCATCTGGAGTGTTGTCAGGAGGAAACATCCATGTGGGTTCCACCTGAGCTCGAGGGCCCCGCCAGAGGCGTCGTCTGCTGGGAAGGCACCGTTGGGAGATGCTTGCAGCCTGAGGAGCGCTCGCACGTTGCGGTTGATCTTTGCAGCCTGGAGTGGATGCGGCCATTGCTGCCTGTTGTAGTTGTGTCGCGATGGGGCAGCCTGATCGCTGCCAAGATGGTGAGCGCGAGAAGATAGGGTTGTCATTGGTGCCCTCGCGAGATCTGGGCACTGTGAAGAGGGCAACAAGCCCCTGATGATTACACGAACATCTCCAAGAACTTGCAACATTAGGGTTTCAAACTTTCAAGAGAAATATAGAACTTGATTTTGAATGAACAATGAATCAAATGGCTCTTGGCTACGATTTCTATCCCTCAACGGACGATGGTGGTGACCTCTAGGGCGCCACAAGAGTTAACGAAAACCCTCAGGGCTATGGGCAACGATAGAAACCCCCTTAGGCGGCAGCGACAGCAAGTGGTTGTTGTGGTCGCTGCTTCACGACAGCGGTAGCGGCAGCGACCTGTGGCTTCTATTGCCAAGAGGAGAGACGGCATTCCCTAAGTCTTAGGTGGGGAAGGGGCTGCTAGGGCACAGGCTTCGGTCTAGCATCGTTGCTCTGATACCATGTGGAAAGAAAAAAAGAGTCAATTGTATTCCATTGAGACCCTAGAGCTCTCTTATATAGGAGAAAAAATCCTAAGGGAAAATTACATAAAGTCAAATGAAGAATAAGTAAATATAAATAAAGAACAAACAAAAACATCTATCTCAACATTGGACATTGATTTGAATTAGATTCAGATACAAAGAGAAGATTGGGTATATTGTATAATATAATCAGACGTCTCTGAGAGGTCCTCTACATCAGGAAATGAGATTAGATCTTATTATCCAAGTCACTATACATGGCATATAAAAGTGCACCAACCTTATCTTCAAGTTTCTGTAGAGAATGCATATATTATTGAAATAGTTCAAGGATTGTTCAATTAAGGAAATAATCAGAGTATTGTATAATAAAGAGAAAATGTGATAATTAAATTATATTTAATTAATCTTAAATAATGTGAATATGATTAACATTATTTCGACATGTGTAGAGAGAAAACTGAAATAATTAAATTGGATTTAATTAGCTTAGATAAGTTTATTGTGGATAGTACTATCCATAATGATCATGGATAGTATGGTTGAGATCCACAATATCCTATTAAGACTTAATTGTGAATAGGATTCACAATTTCAATACTGATGTGAATTGAATCCACATTATACAATAAATGTAAATGTGATTTACATTTATTTTGAATGTATGAATAAGATTCATAATTGTCAATGGCTTATTTGCAATTGTCACAATAATTTTGAATTATTTTGTGATAATTAGTTTATAAAATAATTTAACGAATAAAGATTTGATTTAATGGAGATTACAACCAAGTGGTACAAGAAAAGGAGGATACACTCCTAAGTTCATAATATGGAGTGGACGGCCATGGTGGGAACCACCATGGTGGCAGTCCACCCATATGGAGAGAGTGTCTCTCTTTCCTATTATGATTCATTGATAATTATTTTATCTCAAGATTAAAAGTGGAAAAAGAGTTGGTGATTTATTTTCAACTCTTAATCCTAATTGTGGTTGGAAACCACATTTAATTTTGGCCATTGATTAATATTAAGAGTGCATCCCAACCATCCAAAATGGTATACAAGATAAGGTATTCCTAGCCTTCAAGTATAGAAGAATTTTCCAAGGGCTGAAATTATTAGTCTCTCTCTCTACATATATGTGCATTCTTTCTCTTGCCATCTCCCATATGGTCGTCCCCTGACCCAGGGTTGTGGATTCTGTGATAGTCGTCGCCTCCACCATCGTGTTGCCAGATTGATATGATCGATCTCTCGTGGAGATTCCTCTTCTTCGACACCTCATGCTCTTAAGGAGGAGGATTTCATGCGACGAAATTAGGAGTTGTACTACTTGGATCATCTCTTTGGATTGCGGGAGTCATGTGATCCATCCACGTGCCCGCAAGGTTTGTCTCTTTGTTTAGAGACTCGTAGATCATGGTCACGCAAGAGTTATGTTCTAAACTTGTATGATCTTTGATGGAACGGATTGGGAATGGTTTCCAATTCACGTGGTTCCATCGGAAAAAATTAAATCCAGCTGCTATCGCGACTTATAGAAGTCTGTTTTTTATCGAATGTTATGCTATCGTCACAATTTCGTGATGTGTGAGGCATGCTCGCCTCCATTCAAGAGATGTTCCATCAATGGGAATAGGCATGTCTAGAAGAAAATAACTAGATCACTAGGACCTTAAGAACTAATGGTCTTTCCATTTTGATAAATCAATTCGACTAAGTGCAATGTGCATCTATTCCAAAAACTAGCCCATACATCGTGAGACGGGAGTGGTGGATGACCCTATGCGCATGCAGCAAGACCGGCTCTACGAAGCTTATATAAAGGTTGCTTCTGTTGGCTTTCCCATGCAAGGTGACAGACCTTTAGTATCAACTCAATTCTACTCCAATCGCGAAAAGTAAGATGAATGATTTTCTAATTGATTGATAAATGGCCTGATCCTAATGGCAAGAAAGAGGGGCTCAGTCGAGAAGGGGAAATCCCTCGTTTTGAGGCCCCTCCCCAACCGAAGGAAAGATATATGTATCCGATGGAGTCGACTTTACTAAGCACGTAGAAGGCCCGAGTACTTTTTGGGCCAGCTCAGTTCTCTTCGAGGGCGATTTCACTCCCTTTTCCTCGGGACAATAAAGTTATTCAATCTTGTTTTTCTTTAGATGAAGATCACACGCATCAGCATCTTCTAGTGCAGCGGCAGTGATTTTTTATTTTGACATAAAAAGAGAGTGTGCTCCTAAGTCGGGAGTCACCACAGATTGTATTAATATTTGGAAATAGGGGTTACCTTACAAAGAGACCCAAAAATTATGTAAGGCTCTGTAGAGGGAAACAACATTCTCCTAGTAAAAACTCTGATTTTTTAATATCAAATCATTCCGCCCCAACCAAATGGCCCACAACACCGCAAAAGGCTTAAAGCAGTCATCCGACGAACCCATGCCCACCGAGCATATCGATCTCCAGAACGGGTCATCCCCAGTGGTCTCAACCGAGGCGAGCTCTGTGCCCCTCCAAACGTGCAGCGGCAGAGATGTAAATGCGCTCATTTTATGTTGGTGCAATACTTCTCAGTTTGGGCCTCATATTTGTCCCATATACAATGTCCCCTGGTAGCGCGATGCTCTACGTGAATCCACGTCAAAAGGACATCATACAAAAGTTGTACAATTAGGACCTCGATAGGGGCTCGTCTAAGTCCACTGAGCCAGGGATTTTCCCAATCACATTAATTGAGAGAAAATTGATATGAACCTGTTCATATTCCCAAAAACGATAATCAGCATTGATTCCAAGATCGTATTCAATTAAGACTCTTGACAAAATAAACTAAGCAAGTAAGAAATCCATGAACCAGATCTGAAAGTCCCAAAAGCATGACAAATCCAGAATCCCAAATTGACTTAGTAGATTTCTTAAACTTCACTTGGGCTCTTGCTCATAATTTAGAACCAAAAATTGAAAAGTTGCATTACTTCCTCATAAAAGCTCTAATCAAACTCTACTCACCTTTGAATTAAAACGCGTGAAATTATCTACAAAACAAGACCAAATTCAAAGGAACAGGAGTTCATTAGTAAAATTGGATTTTGAGAACCAACTAATTTTAACTCATTGTACATATTCAAAAGATGTTCAAAACCAACTAATTTAAATTCATTATTTTATGTACAAATTTAACTCTTTTTTCTTTTTCATTCTTTTTATTTTATTTCATGTTTTAACTAATTGCATACAAATAAAGATCCAAAAAATCAGAAAAATCAAGAAAAAAACAATTCTTATTTTGTATATTCTATGTACAAATATTTCACCTTTCTAACTTATGTCTAACTTTTCTTAATCATTAAAAATCCTAAAAAATTAAAATCATGCACAAGTAATCATTTAATCTTTTATTCGATTTTATCATGCAAGCATTCTTAAAAGAAAGAAAAATGCAAAACATACAAAATCGATTTTTTACATCTATAAAATATCACAAAAAATCATCTCTCGTTATTGAGTCCGGTTGGCTTTGAGCTCAACATAAAATATGTACATCTTAGTGAGAAATACAACTTTCATGTTGATCATTTTTGCATTCAAGTACATATTTCCTCATTTTTTCACCATATATGATTATGCATTAGTCAACAAGTCAACATTGCACATGCGTCATACACTCATTTGTCCGCTCACATCCCCGGGTCAACCCGCAGTCAACACACTCACCACTCTGTTACCACCAATCAAAGCGGGGAACTGATGACCTCTTGGTTAGCACCTCCCTCCCCAATCGAATCACCCTCCAATCATGATGACTGACGACTCGTTGCAGATCCAACTCCCATTATCTCCTTCCTCATGCCCCAACCTTATCCCCTCTAACCACCACCAAACCATATCTTCGCTACCTAAAACTTCCATTTCCATCATCAGTCCTTCCATCGAGACCATGTAAGCAACTCAAGATCCAAATGCCTAGTAACTCTAACAACCAACCATCGCCCTTATCTGACAAACCCAATTTTGAATCCTCTTTTGTGACCCCAGTCCTCCATCATCCCTTAGCCGCTCCAACCAAACCAAACCCAATTGGATCAAACACCATTGCCTCCCATAAAAATTGAAACCCTCAACCTTGTCAGATCATCTGTCAACTCCATCAAGAGAGAGATAGAGATACAACTAAGTCTAAGCTTAAGGTTGGTGACATCGGCCTTACAGTCTTCGAGGCGACGACATTCTACCTAACCTGAAGAAGTGGCCCACTGGCTCCACCCGTACCACTACTCAAACCTCTAATCAATCAGACAAGATTCAAGGACTACCCTACCGTCCTCTAAGGAAACGATAGTTGACGCATTTAGACCTCGACACCCTCATGTGTTCAACAATCTGATACCCCCATTACCCGTCTCCTTTCTTTTTCTTCGCCTTCCTCCACACATATTCTTCTTCATCTTTCTTTTCTTCTTCCTCATTTAATCGGTAATATATGCTACTTCACTCAATCACATCATCTTCCTCCCTATTTTTGAATCGACCTCAACTGCTCAGATCACCTTCACCATCTCAAACGTCTCTGCTTCACATTCTCCTCCCATGCGTCCCATCAGCGACAACCGCTCTGACCACCATCCACTAAGGAGATCCACTACATCCATCTTCTTAGTGCTTTAATGTCAACGTCAAGTCTCAAACTTGAGCCATACCCTCCTTTGTGCAGGACGAAGTAGCAAAACAATGGCCTTAATCAGATCATGACTCAATCGGAGGCACGACATTGGAGCTTCTGTGCTCACCTTTCATCAGATCTCGCCATCAATGAGTTGAAGGAGAAAAGGAAGGACATCCATCCTATAGATACCATCCGATTAGGGGGTCCATCTTCATCTAGTCATTAGTCCACAAGTAATCTCCAGTCGCACGATCAAGAACTAGAGGCTCATCTGACTACTGGATCCTAAGTGCTTAGTCATTGATCGGTCGAGATATAGCGTACTATCTGATAGTAGATCAAGCATCATCCTCCCCCATCAGATCGAAGACGCACTCCATCGTAGCCATAGATCCACCACGAATATCAATCATTGGATTACTAACAGATCAGCTGCCATACTCAAGCTATGTGGCCACCTCCTAGCCATACGATCAAATATCGAAGGGTGGTCCACCATTGTCCGGATAAGAGGAAGTTACATGCAAGAAGCATGTGTTTGGTGAAACTACGAGCATACCCCTCCCACTTTCAGTTTTTACATATATGCCCATGCCTTGGCATTTCACAAAAACACTCTGCTGGCTTTTGAAAATTGTAAATCGGAACACTTGTACCATTGGATGCATTTGATTATATCTTACAAACTATTAATCGGAAAATTATAATTTTTGCATCACTTTCTAGACATTTTAATTCTCTGTCATTCATTGGACATAATGTAGACATTTATCAAAGTTTTATTGAATTATTTATGAACACTGAATTGAACCATTGAGTTTTGGATTATTAATTCATTATAAAATCATTTATATCTCTGAAAATTTTGCAAAAATAATCATTTGAAGAGGATACAATAAGGAAACTTTTAGAAGTAAAAATTAAGGGATTTCATTAATTTGAGTGATGAAGCCTTGTTCCACTATAAGTAGGGTCGGTTACATGGATTCTTGCTCAAATCCATGTTGAAAGATTCGGCTATTTTTACGTTGGTTGTCGACTACCTTATGCAACCCTCACAAGGGGGGATTTGAACCCTGGTTTTTTGGGGGTAAACACACGACGCTACCACTAGACCATTTAAGGGATTTCATTAATTTGAGTGCTCTAAATAAATCATTTTGTGAATTGCTTTTTGGATTTTTAATTGAACCATATTGTTATATCTTCTGAAACAAAAATAATACTATCTGGATCTTGAATCTATCTATCATTGGTGGTTTATTGGATTTTCCTGTGATAACTGAATCGGCTTAAAAAAACCATTTATTGCAACACAGGACATTTACATTCTGCATTTTTTATTAATTCATATTAAAACCAAAAATTCCAAAAATAGGATTAACTTCGTTTCATCATACCTTACTTGGCGACTTAATTTTGCATTTTCATCATTAAAATTGAAAAAGCCCAAAATTACTCAACTATGCATAGTCAATTCATTTGGCATCGAAAAACTCCACAAAAATACTTTTAAAATTCCTTATTGCATAATTATTAAGGGAAAATTAATGGTTAGATTTTTAGGCTTGGCTTGACACTTTTAAAAAAAATTGCACGGGTTCCCTTAATAACCTCATTCAATTGATTGTGCACATTATATATATGCATGTTATTTGCACTTTATTTCTCATAAAAAAATAAAAAAATGATTTTTGAAAACCTGATATGTTCAGTTGTCTAGATTGATTCTTTGCCCCACATTTTTTGCCTCCTTGAGTCGACCATGAGCTTTGCCCAGGTTAAAAAAACAACTAACCATATTATTTTAACTGATTAACTATTTGTGTTTTGATGTATTGCTGATTATCCGGCTACAATAAAACAACCATATAACAAACGATAATTCACGGGCAATCACTTTATAGACATCATTCCCTTAATGATGATTTCAATATTCAACAAGTTAGGATTTTATGACAGTGTAGAGATCACTGAATGAGCTAAAGTACGCTTAGTGGGATTAAGAATTGGATGAACAATGGTTTACTTGTTCAAACTTTAGCATAGGAGGTGCTTAGCATAAAGAGGAAATGTCTTATGTAACGGTGACACTTAGGGTCCGTTTAGTTACCGGGTTACCACGGGGTAACCCGGTTTACTCCTCCGTTCCTAGGTTGGAATTCCGTCACAAATCAATATGACATCACATCACATTCCTTATTCCAACCCTCATAACCATCCAAACAGCTACTATTCACAGGAGGTTGTTGACGAGTTTTATGCTATAGCATTGTTTTATCTATTTTGTATTTCTTCTTTCCGCAATATGTAATATACCCATTAGAGTTTCTCTCTTCTATATAAGAGAACCCTTGGGCACTACGAATAAATAAGTTCTCATTCTACCACAACATGGTATCAGAGCGACGATCTTAGAAGGGAGCCCTGATCCGAAACCCTAACCCACCCTGCCCTCCATCCTCACATCTTCTCGTTCCTCCAGTCTCGCGTGTCGCCGCCCTAGCGGATGCGACAGTTCTCAGTGCCGCACGCCGCCTTCAACGGCCCCAGCGCTGCCCTTTTGCGGCTGTGGTGCCTCCAACGGCCCCGCTGCAGGTGCAGCGACAGTCCAGCGCCGCCTTTTGCGGCTACAGCCGCCTCTAACGGTGCTCACTGCCTACCGTGCAACCACCAATCGGCAACCAGCCGCCCACGCGACGTTTTATTTCACTGCAGGCCAGGTCTGATTTCGCACTTTAGGGGCGTTTTACCCTAATTTTTCCTTCAAATCAGACCATGGTTTATTCAGTCTATGGTTGTGATATGAATCTAAAAACACAATCATCGTGTTACATGATTGTTTAGATATCGAGTGTATCGGGTTTTTTTCTTTTTCAGTTCCTGTGATTGTTCGTAATGTCGGAAAATAGCTTTGGTACACCATCCAAGGGTGACGCACCCATTGTGAAAATGGATGGACCAACTATGAATTATGGGCCATGCAGTTCATGAATATGTTGCACAGTTATGGCAAGAAGCATCTTCTGACACAGGATGAACTGGCGGACAAGACAGGGACCAATGGCTCGTGGTATGAGGATGATGCATATGCCAAGGTTTGGATATTTGGGATTGTTACTGTGGAAATTGCCAATGATATCCTAGGTCAACCACCACAAAGGCAATGTGGGATCATCTCGCTACGACTTATTTTAAAAATGAATCAAAAAATTTATAGCTTCAGCATGATATTTTTACAACCAAATAGGGTGATTGTCCGCTTCATGCCTTATATACTTCCCTGTGGGGTATGTCTGAGAAACTTCATAGTTTCATACCCCTGACGGCCTCCCCAGAACAACTAAAGCCTACAGAGATTCGGTCATGACATGTGTGTTCTTGGCAACACTCAATCCAGAATATGATGCTGCTCGTTCCCAGTTACTGAAAAATGCCACCATGCCTCCAACAGAGGAAGCATATCCGAGATTGAATCGGCTCAATATCTCCTCCACATCCTCTCAGACATCGTCCACTATGGCTGCCTCACGTGGACGAGGTAGATTTATTCGTGGGAGAGGTGGCTCCCGAGGAAGGGGTAGATCTCGCCCACTACAGACCTGCTCTTACTGTCATCGATCAGGCCATATAGAGGAAATGTGCTATTCAAAGCACAGGTATTGTAACATCCGAATACGATTAAACCCGAACCTGACCCGATTTTGGGTCTGGTTAATCCAATAAAATTTACCAATCAATATTAAATAACCTAAACCGACCTATAAGTCGTAAATCAAAAGTTGTTCAGACAAAATCGACTGAAAGTTGATCGCATCATAAAGCGTGCCATGGAAAAGCCGCGACGCAAATTCGAAAACCGCGAAACAAACCGAGACCGTCGTAAAATCCGATTTGACAAAATAAGACCAACGAAATCGACCGTTCATCAATCGGATGTTGTTTGATATTTTTGAATCACAAAATTTAAACCCAAATCAAAATTGTATCTTGAGAAATTCGAGAATTCAATCCCAATCAAAAGTATATGTATATTATACTCATTTTGATCGTCATTCAGAGACGATCAAAACAAGTCATTGTGCACCCAAATCGGAAACTCGAGGCGCGAATGAGGGCAAATTTGGTATTTCAAATAAGAAAGAGAATAGTTAAAAAAATCAAAAAAATCAAATTTCCATAAGCAGCAGAGCTGTAGCTTAATCCAGCCCACGTTGGCAATTTTTTCCATACAAGTGGCTTCCCTCTTCCCCACATGTCAAACCCTTGAATCATCTCCCCCTTATTTATAACTCCAAGCACCAGCCATTCTTTTCCCAAAATTTCAACTTATATCTCAGCCGACGGCGCCCTTTCCTTCTCTAAATTAACTGGGAGCTGTTGCACGGAGCAGCTTCCTGCTGCACCTTTGTTTGATAAAGAAGTTGCAACTACTTCTTCCAAAATAAAGATCCTCTTGTTGTTGTCCAGCAACTGTTCAAGCCTTGCATGCAGATTTAGCTTCAAAGTTTTGAAGACTTTTATGTACAATCCTTCTTCCATTCCTATTGCTGCCATGCATGCATTTGCTACACATTTTTTCTTCTTTTACATTGAATATTTAAAAAAAAAACTGAATTTAGAAGGGTACAGACTAGTGATGCTCATAATCTAAAAAAATGATGTAATTTCACATGTAAATGTTTATTTTGGCTGTAGTTAGCAGTAGATGAAGTGGGTCAATGGTTGACACTGAATTAACTTGATGACACGCTGTAGTTCCTGTTGCTATCGGATATTCTCATCTAACACTAGACCCATTAGATATTTTTTTTGTTGTTACTGTTGTCTCGGTCTCTTGCCTACCAGATTGCTTTATGAGAGATTCTAGAGCAGTGGTTAAATGGTAAAGGTTATATGCAATAATGGAGAGAACATTTTAATCCTTTAAACGATGTAGCAGTATTGAGAGTAATAACTGAAATAGTAGGGTGAGAGCTTACCTATATTTAATTTGAAGGGGACAACTCTTCTGACATCGTCTTTGTAAATTTTTTCTCAAAGGTGCTAAAAGAAATCTGTGTTGACATTCTATTGAAGTGCTGGCGGGATATCAGTAGAAGTATTTGTGAGCGTGGGGATGCTGCTATACTTCTAATATGTTGTTTTTGTGGTGTATATATATGTATATATATGTATATTTGAGATGAAACAGTGGTGTCTTGCATCATATTGTGAGATCCTAATCCATGACCAAATTCTCCAATTCATTTTGGTGAACATCTTGCTCTGCAGCAAGGACCACAAGCTCAGTTTTTGGTGCTTATTCTCTACAATTATGCGCTGGCACTAGACGTGTGGCATGTTGGGAAACAGAACATGGAAACTGCATATTAGATGAACAAGAAGACTTGATAAGAGAAAATACGAAATTGAAGCAATCATGTCTATACTCTAGAGTTGCCACCTGTAAAATAAATAACAAAGAAAATACTATCAGAACTCCTCGTGACAATCCTAATCATATAAAGCACTGATTTAAAATCAATTCTGGATACTTGTATAATCCATGTAATTATATTAGACACCATTAATTGTTCAATGCCATGAGAATTTGCAATTTACCCGCTTACCTTCCATGTCTAACATGACATCACTAACTGTAGAAGATTGAAATTTTTAAAACACATAAGCAGTGAACAATTATTGCAGTAAATATGGCCATTGACCTAGCGATTATCATATGACCTTTAAAGTTGTTATATAATGATATGGTAAAAAAACCTTCCGTAGCTATTTTACGATTACCTCTGATGATTTATGACCACAAAAGACTGATCATCTTCATTGATAAGAGTTATTGACAAGATACCTAGATCTCTAAAGTTGACCACAGAAAGATTGAGAAAGGAGTGAATAGTCAAGCAAGTGAAAATGTTGGAAATCAGTGGTCATAAGAAAATGTTGGGAATCAGTGATCAAAGTAAAGTTGTTGGGAATCAATGATCAAGTGAAAATATTGGGAATTAGTAATGATTGATAAATATTAGTGCTCGTCATGGTGACCCTTACATCTGACCGTGCGAGAGCGCGGTGACCCTCAACTGGGCAGGAAATAGGAAGCCCAGTTAGGACAGTGGCCAAATATGCAGGCTTAGGAACCCAGTCATTTTCACGGTTTTTACGCGAGCTCGCAGTGTTTTTACTCCTCGTTGGGATCCCGACTTTTGACTTTTGCTCATTTGTGGTGGTGGGGGTGGCGGTGGTGGTGGTGATGTTGATGACGGCATTTGTGGTGGCATTGTCAGCTGTAGATATTCCACGAAATTATCAAGATGCTCTGCAGGATAGTAGATGGAGGCTAGCAATGGAGGAAGAAATGGCGGCACTTCAGTCCAGAGGAACTTGGAGTCTGGTTCCTATACCTCCAGATGTGAACCCGGTGAGCTGTAAGTGGGTGTTTACAGTGAAGCATAATGCGGACGGCTCTATTGATAGATACAAGGCACGACTTGTTGCACGTGGCTTTACACAGACGTACGGGGTGGATTACCTTGACATATTCTCGCTTGTAGCACGTCATTCTACTCTCCGGATCTTGTTGTCAGTTGCAGTTGCTAGAGACTGGCCACTCTATCAGCTGGATGTGAAGAATGCATTCTTATATGGAGATTTGCAGGAGGAAGTCTATATGCAACAGCCACCTGGTTTTGCTGTTGAGGGGGAGTGTTCCAAGGTATGCAGATTACATAAGGCTATCTATGGCCTTAAGCAGAGCCCCAGAGCATGGTTTCAGAAGCTCTCAGACCTCTTTGAGAAACAAGGATACAAACGCTCCAATGTTGATCATTCCTTGTTCGTACAGAAGACTGCTAGAGGTATTATTGTAATCATGGTTTATGTAGATGACATCTTGATTACAGGAGATGATGAGCAGGGCATAAAGCAGGCGAAAGAAAAGCTGGGAACCGAATTTGTCACTAAGGACCTTGGAGCCCTTAGATACTTTCTGGGGCTGGAATTTGCTAGAAATCCGTATGGATTAGTAATGTCGCAGAGGAAATATGTTACAGATTTGTTGAGTGAAACAGGTATGCTTGCGTGTCGGCCTGCTACGACACCAATGGATTCCAGCATGAAGCTCTATGATGATGACACAGAGGAGGTGGACAGGAGAAGATACAGAGAACTGGTAGGCAAACTATTGTATGTCACGATCACTAGACCTGATATATCATTTGCAGTGAGTCGTGTAAGCCAGTTCATGGAGCAACCACGTCAGGTCCATATGGACGCAATACACATGATTCTTATATATCTCAAATCATCTCCAGGTGCAGGTTTGCTATTCAAGAAGGGAAAGGAGATTTCTATCTTAGCATGTGCGGATGCAGACTATGCAGGATGTCCCAAGGATAGGAAGTCCACCTCAGGATTTGCAGTCTATGTTGGAGATGCTCTAGTCTCATGGAGGAACAAGAAACAGACAGTGGTAGCTAGGTCCAGTGCTGAATCCGAATATAGGGCTATGGCCCAGGCTAGCACAGAGATGATGTGGGTGAAAGTTGTTCTTACATATCTATGTCTTGATGTACCGCTTCCTATTAACTTGGAATGTGATAATCAGCATGCCTTGTTCATTGCAAACAACCCAGCATTCCATGAGAGGACCAAGCATATTGAGGTTGACTGTCACTACATACGTGACATGATTCAGAAGGGATTCACAGCTACATCTCATGTTACCTCAGAGAATCAAACTGATGATATATTCACCAAGGCATTACTACGAGGCCCATTCCAGAAGTGTACGTCCAAGCTGAGCATGATTGATATCTATGCTCCATCTTGAGGGGGAGTGTTGACGCATATAGTTGGTTTCTGTATCCCTTCGTTATTTTTATTTTCAGTTGTATGCTTTATGTAATTTACCCATAGACTACTCTCCTATATAAGAGAGCCTAGGGCTTATGGAATAAACAACTTGCTCATTTTTCCCAACAGTTTTAGGATACCCATGCAGGGGATCCTCGATTTTAGTTTTTCGTACGAGCTCGTTTGTTCGTACCTCTCTCTCACCCGTCTCAGTGGCGTAGTTTTGGAGTAGACCTATCCCTCTACTGGACCGCACTTCCACTTTGAGGGCGAGATGGAAGGGTATCTTAAGAGACTTTCTCACCGCTTGAGTTTAGGTTATTGTTTCACCACAGGGGGAGATCCGTCTGATACATTCTGTGTTTATAATATGTTTTACATGCTCCTGAATTTTCTTGTATTTTGGATGTGGCTGTCAGCAAGGAGATTTCTACAAGTTGGTCCAGTTTCCTTATGCATGCAGATATTCCATCTCTACTAAGCTATTCTCCTCCTATATATGACACTTTCTCTTTGGTCACCTACCTCTCTAGAAGATATGTTGGACTCAGATCTCTCCCTAGTCTAATTTCCAGTGTGATGCATGGTAGCTTAAGAAGCACCATCATGCTAGTTTCCCAAGTCGTCAACATCATAGTTGTTATTCCTTTCTTGAGTTATTATATTTTGATTTTTGGGGTCCCAATTATGTACATGGTCCTCAGGGCATAGGTTATGAAAATTTTTATTATTTGATATGGAAAATTTATCTGCAACTATTAAATATGTGAAATCTGATAAAGCTCTCGATATTTGCCTTGGCTTTTTATCTCATTTTTTCTTTATCACAAGGGATTTTACATCAAACCTCATGTGCTTATACCTCTCAGCGGATGGTATTGTTGAAAAGGAAGCACAATCACCTCTACAATCGAGGTTTTCCCTATAGTTCCCCTTCGATGACTACCCAGACGATGAAATCCTTCTTCCTAAGAGATGCTAGCTATTCAAGAGACATGTTTTTCTAGGAACTAGAATATATAATAGGACGCATGCAAAGATTGATATCATTATCCAAACAAAATCCGAAGTTTTAGAAACGATAGATGAGCAGTCTCTTATGCATTGACTTTCATAACTTGAATATTTGGATATCACTAGGACTATATTGATAGAGGGACACACTCCTTACTCTTATTGAGGAGACATTATTGTTATTGTTGTTATCTTGTTAATCGCATATAATCTTTTGTTTTAGAGGACAAGTTCATTTTTTTAATTGTATTTCCATGTTTTCTCTATCTCCTCGTGTTTCTGTTTGTGAAACTTTTGTTAATCACTTAACTCTATGTCGAGACAAGATGCCTCCTCAGTGTATCAAGTTTATTATTGTGCAATATTCTTGGAGTCGAAAAGGGTACCTTTGTTTTGACTCGATTAGAAGGACGTGCAATCTTAGTGTGAATGTAACATTCTTTGAGTCGATTGTGAATTTTTCTCCCATCGAAGACAAAAAGACATCATCATAGTCTGACACTCAGGTTTACTTTCCATCTCCTTTTGTTTTTATCTCTTACCACCCATGAGACCTTTACCCATGTCTATTCTCAGAGATCAAAAGTTACAGTTTTCGAACCACTGCTCCAATGCATTCAATGTCATCCACCATGCCTCAAGCATGTACACAGATGATGAGGGTAAAGTATGTGTTAGTTGACCTAACTATGAGGTGCATCTTTCCATTCATCTCATGTGTGACAACCAGGTAGCCTTGTTCCTTTCTAACAATCCTGCATTCCATGAATAGGCGAAGAACCTTAAGGTAGATTGCCATTATACTAGAGACATGATGCAGAAAGGCTTCATATCTACTTCTCATGTCAGTTCAGTAGAATAGAATATTGATACCCTTGCTAAAGCACCCTCCAAAGGAGCATTCCAGAAGTGTACATCCAAGCTAAGCTTGATTGGCATCAATGTTCCACCATGAAGAGTATTAGTTTAGTACAATATTTCTTTCTTTTTCTATGTAATCCCAATAGGACCTCTATATAGCCTAGCAAGGCAACTTCATTTCGTCTCTAGGATTTTCCTATGAATAAAAAAGACTATAGGCTCCCTAATAAACGATTCGCTTATTCACACTTTTGCATTACACATGGAGATTCCTCTTCTGATCCAGTTATGGGGAGACAAATCAAGCAGCATTGTTCATAGATAATAGCCATGTCTTTAATGAGAGAACTAAGTACACCGAAGTTGAATGTCATTACATTAGAAATATGATACAGAAGGGCTCATCACTATTACTCATGTTTCCTCATTAGAATAAAAGGCATATATGTTTATCGAAGCATTCTCCATATGACTATTTCAAAAGTGTTTATCCAATATGGGTATAATACCCAACAGGGTATTCTCATATAGTCATATTAAAGTTTGAGAAATGCATTGTTGCAACATTCAATCGAATAGACTGAATATTCGTCATAATATTATTATTTTGTGGATGACCAAATAGAATATTGATATTTGGTCAATATTCGATCCAACCCGAATATTGTCGGCTGAATATTCGGCTGACTATTGCAACCGGCTGATGATATTTTTAGTTTTTTAAGAGTTCCCATTTATCCCGGTATCACCATAAATGTTAAAGCCCCATACATGTAACTTGTTAATTAGTACTTTTATCTTGGATTTTTATTGATTGATAATCATGTACGTATAAATATAAAAGAATAAATATATATATTAGACATAATTTATATAAAAAATGTACTAAACCTTCTCCCACTATAAGTAGGGTCAGCTACACGGATTCTTGCTCAAATCCATGTTGAAAGATTCGACTATTTTTTACGTTGGCCGTCGACTACCTGACGCAACCCCTGCAAGAGTGGGATTTGAACCATGGTCTTTTGTGTGGAGACACACTGTACTACCACTAGACCATTAAGTGGGTACATTAGACATAATTTTTATATTTAAAATAAATAAAAATGCATAACCGAATAATTCCGAATATTCTTCTAAATACCGATTATTCTTTATTCAGTGACCCCTCCGCCGACTGAATGTCCAATACCGACTTCTGCAATACTGGAGAAATGACTCACTATTGCAACCCTAACCCTAGCTTTTCCTTTTATAAGAAGATATAATGTACATATTCAGTGCATAGAAAAGTATGTGCTCAATTTGCATGATCACATGAGCATACCTTGCTTGCAAGAAGTTGTTTTCACAACTTGAGCCCATGAAACTATTGATCACATGGAAACAAACTTTACTATTGCACCAAGACTTCCCCTATCCCACAAATTATAAGTATAATTTGGAGTGAAAATGCTGAATTAGGCAACCAATTTATACCTTTTCCTTAGCCCGTGCTGTTCCAGATTGTGATAAAGCTACTAATGGAGGTACTGCGCCTTCTTGAAGCACCATGCTAGAAAACCTACTGTTGGTAGTGCATAGCTGCACCAGAGCAGCTGCGGCATTCTCCTTGCCTCTTGCAGAGCCCAACTCCACAACTTCTACCAGATAAGGAATCCCACCTTCATGGCCTATAGCACTCCTTCCTTCAGGAATGGTTGCAAGGTTTGCTAAAACAGCCACAGCCTTGTCAACCATACCTGCAGCCGGGTCCATCAACTCCACAAGATGCTTTACAGCTCCAGCCTGAACAATTCGGGCCTTGTTCTCATGCAAAATTGATAAATTAAACAGTGCAGTGGCAGCATCTTTCTTTCCTCGAGGAGTTCCGCTTCCTAATAATTCGACTAGCGGAATGATAGCACCAGAGCGCCCAATTTTGGCCTTATTCTCCTCAATTACAGAAAGACTGAAGAGTGTTGCAGCTGAATTCTCTTTGGCTTCTGCAGTCCCAGTCTCGAGCACATGTACAAGTGGATCTATAGCATCAGCATTTGCTATTGCCATCTTATTGTTGTCATTAATTGATAGATTTAAAAGAGTGGTCACTGCATTTTCTTGAGTTTCTGGATCTTCTGAGGGCACCAAGCGCACTAACTGTGGTATTGCTTCACAGTTAGCGATCACAATTCTGTTTTCCGTACTGTGCTTTGCAAGCTGTCGCAACTCAATTGTAGCAGTTCTCTGCGCGTCAATGGAATCACTTTTCAACTCCTCGACCAGTTTGCGCACTTGGGTTTCAAGACCAGATAAATCATGTCTTGAATCTATGGATGAAGATATTATCCGTAATCCAAACCTGTCAGATGGGCGCCTGCGAAGGTTGTTGCCTGTTGATATCGCATCGACCGACCTGAGTGTAAATTCAGGTTCTCTCTGTGAGGAAGAAGGGTGAGCTTCTTGTGTTAATTCACCTGAAACATCAGTGCTATACTGTGTTAGATCACTGGGTACCCGAGTTACCACATCAGCATCACCAATGGGAAGATGATTAGCACTTTCAACAGTAGTTGCTCCAAGTCCATAATCAACATGGTGCTTTTCCGAATTGGAAGCATCACTGTCTGTACTGGTTACAGATGGTATATCAACAGGTGTTCCAGATTCATTTACTACTAACGTTGATGAAATTGCCTCACTTAAATGTGCCTCACGAGGATGTCCATTTAAGGGAAGCAAATTCGTGTTGATGTTTTTCAAGATCACATTGGATTCACCTGGTTTTGCTGGGGTACCAGAATTAGAAGTGCCAGGATCTTTCATAATTAAATGTGGTGACTTTGCCGAATCGGGGCGCTTAATGTTGTATGTCTCACACCAATTAGCAATCAATGCTTTAACGGTATAGTTAGGTATCAAATTTGTATGGCTAAGGATCTGCCTTGTCTTAGGACAAACAATGAAGCCTTGTTCAAGCCATTTTTTAATAGAAGCTCGCTCATAAGTTTGGCCTGATGCCACAATCACAGGATCAACCATCAACTCAAGCGAAAGAGGGCAGCAGAAATCGGAAGGAATCGGTTTATTATTGATGCTATGCAACTGGTATTTGTCAACATAGCAATCATGCATGTAATTCACAAGTGCAATTATGCGGTCAATATATTTCACTTCTCCATGATTTTCTCCAGGGCTTATATTTGTCTTCAAATTGTCGAGGGCTACAATCTCCATTAGCAACTCCTCATTACTCGAGAGAGTCAATAAGTCTGCAATCTTTTCTGTGAGATCAGACCTAGGAATCATGTTTTCTATTAGTTCCTGAATTGCATCCTTTATGATGTCTGAAATACTTTGACAAGTGACATGCCGCATTTTCTGATTATAGCAAGAGCACATGCAGAGAAACGCATGAGGAATTATGTAAAACTGCTACTTAACATCAGAACTGATGAAGAGAAGGTAACCACAACAATAGACGATGCAATGACTCAAAAAAGCAATAGAGGATGCAAATCCAATTAGTACCTCAACAAAGTCTGTACAAGTTTTTTGATCGAGCACATGTGATGGACTACTAAAAATATCTTGCAACAATGCCTTTATATTAGATATTGCTGACTCGATCCGTAGAACCTGAAAAGAGACATTCATATTCTGCCAATCAGAACTGCAAAACAGCAATCACTACAACAAAATTTAGTATCATGCACTTGATACATATATCAAAAATAAAGCAAACAGCCAGTTACGTAAGAACTTGATTCCATTAGGCTGTCAAGTGTGGAAAACAATGGGATGGGATCAGATAATTCTATTGAAGGGGGGTAAGCCTTCTTATATAGAGTGAAACCCTAAAATCCAAAAGTGAAAATACAAAACTATCCTTAGCAGCACTCCTAAATATAGAAGATGTTAACAACACAATTACGTTAATTACATCAATACTCCCCCTACCCACTTAAATGGTCTGGTGGTAGTGCAGTGTGGCTACCACCCAAAAGACAAGGGTTCAAATCCCCCTCTTGCAGGGATGCGTTAGGCAGTCGACAGCCAGCGTAAAAAATAGTTGAATCTTTCAACATGGATTTGAGCAAGAATTCATGTAGCCGACCCTATTCATGGTGGGAGAAGGCTTAGAACTTTTTTTACATCAATACTCCCCCTAAACTTGGAGCATATCTACCGATCATGCCCAACTTGGAGGTCAAAATCGAAATATGTTTCTTTGAAGAGATTTGGTGAAACTATCTACAAGTTGCAGCGCTGTAGAAGTGTGAGGAGTGGCAATTCTCAAGTCACGCACAAAATCCCTGAAAAATGATAGTCTACTTTAATATGATTGGTTTGTTCATGAAAAACAAGATCAATGGCAGTATAAGTGGCCGACTTATTGTCATTGAAAAGAGGAATTGAAGTTCTTATGGGCAATAAAAAAGTTCATGAAAAAGGTGACAAGCCAACTAATCTCACAAGTGGCTTGAGCCGTAACTCTATACTATGTTTCTATACTAGATCTTGAAACAAGTGTCTGCTTATTACAGTGTCTAGTGACCATAGTATTACCAACAAACATGGCAAACTCAGTGGTGGAGCATCTGTCCATAGGATATTTAGCGTAATCTGCATCCCATGATGTAACGTATGTGTCCACTAGAAGCATAGAAAGGTCCCATACCTGGTGATTCAAATGTTTGAGAATGAGAAGAACATCTTGCTAATGAGTAGATATTAACTTCTCCATAAACTAACTTCCCTCACAACATAGGCAATATCATGCCTAGTCATTGCAAGATACAAAAATTTGCCCATTAGGCTTCTATATCATGTAGTATCCTCATGTAAGGGATCCGTAAAGGTTGCATGATTCTGAGATTCAGATGGAATAGGATATGATTTACAACCAAGTACGCATAGATGAAGAATATTCATTCATCACTCTTTATTCTTTTATTTTAGCTATTTATCCTGGCAAAATACCGTGCATATAGTTTAAATACAATAAGTTACCACTGAGCATGCATTTGTTAATATTCAATAATTAGCATGTATTTGTGCAAAAATAAAAGAATAAAGAAAAAGAAGGAAATATTTAGAATAAATATTGAGTGACCTGAACCCAAGAGAGGGCCCAATATGGGCCTGATCGCCAAATAAAATAAGTAGAGAGAGATAGGGCCATTAAACCTTGAGAAAATTCCTTCTTATATATTTTATTTTCACAAAAATAAAATTAAAAATGTGTCTCTAATACCTTGTATATATTTCTAAAAATAAAATAAAAATGAGAAAAATAAAATCAAAATAAAAACCAAATAATCTCTCTCTCTCTCTCCACCTTGTACATACCATGTATATATATGTATCTATCACTATCTATTTCATCCTTGTAAATAAACAATAAAAATAAAATAAAAATTATTTTATACTCTAAATTTTATGTTGTAAATAAATAAAATATAAAATTAGAGTATTTGTACAAAAATAAGAAAATAAAAATAAAAATATAAAATACATAGGTATTTTATACATGTATATAATATAATATAATGTATATAGCCTAATTTATTTTTCATAAAAATAAATAAAAATCACTAAAAAATAGTTTGAAAATAAATAAACATTTTTCATTTTGTAAATATTTTAAAATAAAATCATTTTCGATTTTTAATTTATTTTCTAAATATTTTTTATTCAGGAATATTCTGATTGGTCCACAGGGGATTGTTGACCCCCGGTCAACTTCCCCCTCCGGACCCTTCTTCGCGGATCTGTTCCATATGCCCGACTTCTCCCAATTTTTCGGAACGAATCCGATGCCCATTCGCCCTACTTTTTGTGCCCGATTCTTCCCCATGGATCAGCCACCCTCCCGGATCCCTAGGGGGTGGAGGATCTACCTTGGTTCGCATGCCCGTGCCCGTTCTTCATCGCCTCATGGGAAGACCTATAAAACCTAAACTCCATTGCCCAGCTCCGTAGCTCGCGCCGCAAGCCCTCATTCTACCCTAAAGATCTTCCCCTCGGTGACAGCGACCGGAAACACCCTTTGGTGGCCGGAGAGAGTGCCTGTAGTCGTTGCTCAACGTACGTGGCCGGAGCGCCGCCACGTTCGAGCCTCCCCACCTACCGCAGCGTGGTCGAGGCGAAGACCAACATCGCCGCATCCCCCTTGAGCTAAAGATCGTTCTTGGACCCTCAGGTAGACCCTTCATCGATCCTAGTTCTACTTTATCGCAAATCTTTCATCGGACCTCCGCCGGCTTCGACCCGACGGTCGAAGCTCCATCGACCACCTTCATCCGCTTAGATAGGACCCCCCGCTCGTCGTCATCATCTTTCTGCAGCATGATCATCCCGATCTTGGCTATCCGAGCCAAGATTGGGCTAGGTTCCCTCGGGCCTCCGCCGCCTTCACCGGAACCTTCCTCTGCCTCCCACCGTCGCTTTTTTTTTGAGAAGGAAGATGGGTGAACTCTCCAAAGGTGGGAGTTCCCGCTATATATATATATATATATATATATATTAATAAAGAGTCGTTACAACCTAACAGGAGGCCCAGGATGTATAAAGGGAGTTACAGTGAATCATCACATTCTCGGAATAAAATCTAACATTGTTAAAGATGCAATCGTTTCTTCCTTGCCAAATCGCTCAAACCGCAGCAAAGGCTATAGATATGTCATCAGAGGAACTGGAGCCGAGCCGCCTGATGGACTGCCAAAATAGAGTTGTACTCTCATGTCTCACCCAAGGTAAGTTCAAGGACTGCAAACCTCCACCGAAAGACGGCAAGTTAAGAAGATGTGTCGGCATCCTCATTATGAGCATGACATCTATCGCAAGTAACATCCTGAGAGCCAAATAAATGGGCCCTTCTCATCTTGTCGCAGATCCTGTTCCTCCGGAGGCACCACAAAAAAAAATTTACCCTAAGGGGGATCTTAGCGGCCCAAATCAGATGCAAGTCCTGGGCCAACTCTGTATTCGACGCCGCGTCCGAGTTACGAAGGTGATTGTAAATGCTTTTGGTAGAAAACTTAGTACCAACCCACATAAAGTGGTCACAGTTGACCGGAGCACTATCGACAATGATGTCTGACACAGGAGGGAGCTCAGAGAGGAGATGCAAGAAATCATCCACCTGCTGCGGGGGAGGAGGTTGACGAAGAGCGGTGCCCAGGTGTCGGTCCCCCCCGCATGGGAGACGGAACATTCACGGTCCGAGGATAAAGCAAACAGCCTCGGAAATTTATCACAGAGCCTTCCCTCTCCGGACCAATCATCCATCCAGAAGCGAAAGAGCCGGCCATTCCGCACCACCGGCGCCAAGAAATGAGAGACCTTCGGCAAAGCTTTACGAATACCCGACCAAAGAGGAGATTCCCTCCGAATGCGTCTGGCCATCAAATCACCCCTCACGTCATAAATCTTGCGAAGAAGCCGATGAACCACTGCCTGGGAGGGACCCCAAATATGGGCTACCCACTTGCCAAGCAGGATACCCAGGCCGCCCGCATGCCTGTTGTTAGTAATCTCCTTCCAACCGACCAGGTGTACGCCCGCCCTCTACTGCTTCCCATCCGACCAAAAGAAAGATTTCATTAGCGATTCCGTCTTCTTCCGAACACCAGCGGGAAGGGTGCGGGTGCTGAAGAAAAAAATGGGAATAGCTGATAAGACATGCTTGAGCAAAATCAAATTTCCCCCTGGAAAGATACGAAGTCTTCCAACCAGCCAACTTACGTTCCATCTTCTGTATAACCTGATCCCAATCCGCTCTCTTAAGCCTACCGTCCGTCAGCGAAAGGCCTAGATAATTAATAGGAAGAGATCCCAAAGTGCAACCAGTGATGTTGCCAAGCTCCACACGCTCCCCAGGCTCCATACCGAACGTGACCACCCGTGATTTGTCACGGTTAGCAACGAGCCCGGAAAGCTCACTGAAAATGCCCAATATCATAGCCGCATTCTTCGAGTGCGACGAGGATCCCCCAAGCAGAACCAACGTTTCGTCAGCGTATTGCAAAATGGGAATAGAGATGTCGTCGAGTGAGAAGCCAGTGCATATCCCCGCCTCAACCGACTGAACGAGCAAGACGGCCAACGAGTCGGCAACGATGTCGAAAATAAGCGGAGCCATAGGACAGCCCGAATCCCACGCTGAGGTTGGAAGGGCGGGCCCTCCGGCCTGCCGTTGATCATAATGGAGAGGGAAGTAGTCGTAATGCAGTGTTTCATCCAACCAATCCAGACGTCCGGAAATCCTCGCAGCCGCAAGGATGTCCAGATGAAGTTCCAAGCGACACAATCATATGCTTTGGAGAAGTCTATCTTCCACAGAGTGCCCTTTGTCTTCGTTCTTTTCCAATGCAAACAAATTTCAGAAGCCATAACCAAAATGCCCGCCATCTGCCTGCTCGGAATGAAGGCCCCTTGAGTAGGCAAAATCACCGAGTCAATCACCAAGCACATGCGGTTCGCGAGGGTCTTAGCAATGATAAGATATAGGCCAGTAGAAAGCGCTATGGGACGGAAATCGTCAACTACGTTGGGGGAGTCCTTCTTCGGGAGCAAGAAAATAAGCGTCCTATTGATTTTCTCCATGCCATGATTCCCAGCAGAAAATTCGTTCAATATCTCAGGCAACTCCCCCTTTAACGGCGGCCAGAATTCCTTGTAAAAAAGGATAGGAAAACCGTCGAGCCCGGGAGAGCCCTCAGCATTGAGGCCCCACACCGCCTCCCTAATCTCCGATTCTGTGAAGGCCGACACGAGCGCCAAAGCCTGCAACTCGCTCAACCTCCGCACACCTCTACCCAACCAAGACCAACCAGATCAGGGCTGCTTCCTAGAGATGCGCACGAAATGGTTGCAGATGGCCTGACCGATTGCTGCCTCCCCAGAAGCCCTCTGGCCGTCGATGAAAATGTCATGAATGAAGTTCCTTCTACGCCTCCCTGATGCCATGTTGTGGAAAAAACGGGTGTTGGCGTCACCCTCACGCAACCAACGTTGTCGAGACCTCTGTCTCCAGTGAATCTCCTCTTTCTTATCCTCCAGTAAGATCTCATCAAGAAGCCGCCGCCGCTCCTCCGCCTCCTCAGGGCCCAAGCCCTGAGCATCGTCCAAAGCGTCTAGACGTGAAATACCCTCCTGAGCAATGTTTCGCCGCAAAGTGCGGCTGGTTCGAATCTCCATGGCATACTGCGAAAGATGCTTCCGAAGAAGCGATAGCTTGGTGCTAAAACGGATCACCGCCGAACCCTCCGGAGACCACTCCCTCCAAGTAGTCTCAACCATCTCCTTGAAGCCATCTTCGAGAAGCCAATTTTTCTCAAATCTGAAAAAAGATCTTCTCCTCTCCTCCTCCCCCGAAACCCAAAGGATGGGTGTAAGGTCAGAGTGGGCGCGAGGAAGCGCTCGTACCTGTGCAAGAGGGAACTGCTCCGAACCCTGAAGAGATAGCAAAAATCAATCCAATCTCAAGCGCGAACGAGTATTTCTCCACGTGAAGGAGCACCCAGTAGCATCCAAAATCTGAAAAACCGAGGTCGTCAATCGACCTACGAAGAGCCGGCGAAGCCACATCAGAACCACCCAAGAGATTAGGGCGGTCATTGGGGAGAAGAGTAGCGTTGAAGTCGCCTCCTACGAGCCAAAAAGCATCGGCATTGTCCAGCCCAACCAAATCCAGTTCCGCCGCCAGGGGACCCCGCTCCTGACCAGTAGGGCCATACACGTTGGTGAGGAGCAACGCACATCCATCCGACCGACGTCTGAGGCACACAGAGAGGGATGGGTCTAATTTCGTAACCGCCAAGAGATCAAAAGAGTCCACCTTCCACCCAGTAAGCAGGCCCCCAGAGGCTCCAGCTGCAGCAACCTCCGCAAAATCGAACTTGCCATTCCCGCCTGGAGCCCGATAAAGTTCCGAACAAGGACTGGAAGCTTTCGTCTCCTGAAGAAAGAAGATATCAGCCGAAGATGAATCCACCAGCTTTCTGATCGCTAGTCGCTTCTCGGGCCGACCTGTATCCCGAACGTTCCAAGACAGCACTTTCATTTGGAAACCCTACTTTCCGCCAACTTGGGGGCAACAATCCCCAAACGTTCCGCCACCGTTCTGTCTAACAGACGGAACCTGTTCACCCACGACTGGACGGTCGGACCGAAATCTCCGTCAAAAGAGCTCTCCTCCATGTTGTTAGCACAGGAGAACATCGCCGCCCGTCGTCTCTGTCGACGAAGGGCACCAGACACCTTCTTCCTGGAGTACACCGAACCGAAGCGGTGGCAAGGACCCTCCGGAGACGCAGTCCTAATACCGCACGTCGACCCAGGACCCCGCATCCGGTTTTCCACCATAGAGGGATTCCGCCGAGTGGGCGTAGATGATGGAAGCTCCATCCCCAGCGAGGTTCCGGAGCCAACACCCCCCCGCACCAGAGGGTCAACAACAGGAGACCCCAGACTGACCTCCCGATGAGCGGACCGAGGCTGAAATGCCGGGTCAAGAGACTCAGAAGTGACGTGCGCACTTAAGTCGACCCGATCGACCCGATTGTTGGGGAGAAGTTCAGATGTCGGGAGAGGAGCCTCAGAATTGATGCGCGTAGTCGGATCTAACTGCTGGGCCGGTTCATTAGCAATAATCGGATCCGAGGACCGGGACCTGGAAGATCGGATCTGGGCAGGATGGGTTTCCGCGAAGTTCGAAGCGATCTTACTCGGGAAAGAAATACACGTGGCAGAAGGGTCCCAATAGCCGCGAAAGGAGCCGAAAAGAATGTCGTTTGGAATACGAGTAGCAACCGCAACGTTTCCGCTTCCGCGACCCTTCGCTTCCCCCTCGGGTGGCTTCAGAATTTTTGAATCAGGCAGAGGAAGCGCCGGCGCCACGTCAGCACTGTTGGATGGCCGGCGAGTCGCCCCGGAGTTGCCGCCGGCAGCCGTGGTCCCGAGCGGCTTGTCAGCCTTAGAACCCAATCCGTTCAGCCAGTTCGCCGAACCCTCCACCCTAGAGCGGAGATTGAAAGAGAGAGCGGTGGAGAGCTCAACAATCAGTGATTTCCCATGCACAGGAATGCGCCAACAGCCCAAACAAGAGGGCCGAGAACAGCGAATCATCAGAACAGGATCAGGTGGCTCCCCATGGTAGCAGCCAGTAGTTTCGATACTCAAAACCTCAACAATTCCCGAAAGCGTGGCACGAATTGCTTCTAGAGTCCGCGAGAACGGAATCCCCTTCACGCTTATTCTGTCAATAAACAATTCATCGAGCGTACCTTCCCAAACGCGAGGGCGTCACCATTTCATCTGCGAAATGTGTCCATCGGAGTGACCAAGAAGGCCGGCCATCTCCATCTCGGAAAGGCCCCTAGCGATGACCTTCCAAGGGGAGATGACCAGTAGGTCACCTCTAAACTTGCCCCTAGAAACAACTCCAATCTCCGAAGAGGCCATGAATAATGTTTCCTCGCCGCCTCCTTCCCCGATTAACGTAGCCTGAAGATGAGACACCGAGGGCCGCAGGGGGCAAACGCGACTTCTGTGACCAGACCCTTGGCAAACGAAGCACCGCATGGGCTCTCGATATTGTCTCTGCCAATGACCAAGCGAACCACAGCGAAAGCACCCACGGCCAAACGGAGAGGGCCGAGATGTTGAACCCTGATTCGAAACGGCAGAACGATGTTGACGACGACGTCTCGGGAGGACCTTCACCTAGCCACCTCCGGTCTCGCGCTCACAGCTCTCCATCTGCCGTGACCCTCCCACCGTCGCTTTCCTTCGTGTTTCATCAAATAACCCTCGCCGGAGCATTCCTCCGAGCAGAAGCCTTCGTTTGCAGGTCAGAACGTGCGCGATTACCCCCCAGCTCGCATCTCACCCACCTCGCCGGAGCTATCCCAGGTCACTACCCCCTTCCCGGAGATCCGATCGATGGATGCTTCATCCGCCACCGCCACCTGACACGGAGGAGCGTCACGAGACGAACCCCTCTTCCTGATCGGTCATCAGCCGCCCGAAGCGCCACCAGTCAGTCCCCCGGCGAACGTCGCCAGGGAGGAGTTCATCCAGGGCCATCCTTTGCCGTTGGATCATCATTGCAGTCCAGACTTCATCACCATCGTCCGTCGCCTGCGCCTTGTCAGGCCGTTAGATCGGGTATCTAACAGCCCCCGTACGCCCACGTTCGTGCCCGCAGGACAACCGTTGGATCGACCAGGTGGTCGTACCAGAGCCGCACGTCTTCAGCCTACCAGGACGCGTCACCTGTCACCCACGTGACCCGTACACCCCTGGCTGGGTAATTTACGTCACCTCCCCAGTAGTTTCGTTATGTTTTTATTTAGTCTGTAAAATAAATTAGTACATTGTGGTCTTTTTGCACTTTGGCCCCTACTGTTTTTACTATTTGCACTTTGGTCCTCCCTGTCTGGCTGCACGTGCATCGTCACGTGTATATTTGGATATTTGCATGTATGCCCTCGGATTTTCTTGGATGTTATGAAATGGAGTTTTAGTTGGTTTATTTACATCCATACCATTGTACGTGGTTTATTGGACATGTGCTGAATTAATTGTGAAAATTGCAGTAGCCCCCTGGAACTTTTTATATGTGTTAACCTTTAGTCCTGGAAGTTATTTTTCTTGCATAATAGTCCATGTCTGTTGTATGCTTTTGATTGGTTGAATAAAATAGCAATTCTCATCCAAACTTCACGAAATTTGGACACTGGCTCCTGCCACTGTGTAAAATTTCAGTGAATTTTTAGTTATATTTTTAAAAATTAAAAAAACCTTGAATTTTGGTTCAGTCCACATTGAAAAATCAACTAAAAATATTAAAAATCCTCCAAAAATTCTAAAAATTTTACTGGTTGGACTTATAAACACCATGAAAATTGAAAAACCCTAAAAAACTTAGAAAAATCATTAAAAAACAAAAAATCAAAAAAAATGCAATTCCAGTTTCTTTAGTTAGCTTTTTATTTTTACTTTATCATAAAATTATTGCTTGAATTTTATGGGCTATTTAGACATTTTTAAATAGCCTTTAGATTCTGGCTGCACATTGTTTTTGATTTTTCGCATTATTTTATTTTTAGAAAATTAACTAAAAATCATAAAAATCTGAGAAAAATACCAAAAACACTTGAAAAAATATAAAATCCAAAAATATTTTTATTTTAATTTTCTGACTCTTTTTGTTGTGTTGAATAATTGTTTGTTTGTGCCTTTTTAGTTTCCTTTATTCATTTTTTCTTAATTTTAAAAATCACAAAAAAAACAAAAATCCACCAAAAATATTTTATTTCTTTTGTTTTTGAGTCTCGACTACTTCGTAGGATTTCCCAATTCGTGCTCCTTGTGTTCGACCCTGATAGCTATACCGGGTAAAATAAAATAGCGAGACCGCTATTTGCTTTATTTGCTTGATTTTATATTCGGTGGTCTTCGAGTTTTCTTGTTGAGTGAGCTTCGTGGTTCGGGTCGCAATGACCCTGATTTTCATACCTTTACCGGATCGCGGGATTTTCTCGCTCATCAATAAACCTGCAAGGATGTCAAGACAGTACATTCTCTAGGATAGGTATAGTCCTCCATAAGCATGAGGGGCCTCAATCACAAGAAAGCATTGCAAGTGACCGAGGTCCCTGGTAACAAACATCAGTTTTAGAAAGGTCTTGGTCTAAAGAATGCATATATTGTCATCTCCAGTAATAAATATTTCATCAACATACACGACAAGAATAACAGTACCAGAAGTATGTTTATGGACAAAAACAAAGCATTCAAACATAGTATGATGAAAACCAAGGGAACCGATCTCCGAGATATATCAGTGAAGGTCTTAAATGTCGGTTTCGATCACCATTTTGGTATCGACCAAAACAGAATTTCGATGGAATTTCGGTGGAATTTCGACCGAAATTTCGGTCATTTCGGTCATTTTTTGTACTAGGACCCCCATATTTCGGTCATTTCGGTCGAATTTCGATTTCGACTGGATATCGATATTCGACAGAAATTCGACCGAATTTCGCTGAAATTTGAGGCCATGATATCAGTCAAACAAGGCTTGAGGGCTCTAATTTAGGGCATAGATAGCCGTGCGCAGATGACACGTGTACACCCCCTCATTGGTGTAGCCCGGTGATTGTGCCATATAGACCTCCTTTTCAAGATCACCATAAAGAAAGGAAGTATTGACATCCAATTGAAAAATATGGCAGCTTTCGTTGGCAGTATTGGAAATAATCGTACGAAATGATCCCATCTAGGCCACTAAAAAGAAAGTTTCAAAGTAATCCACGTCATAAGTCTGACAAAAGCCACTTAACCACTAATATGGCATTCATTTTATCTACTGACCCATTTAGAGCATGGTTGGTCATAAAGATCCATCGGCAAGCAACATGAGCAACATATGGCGGGCATGGCATAAGATCCAATGTGTTCCTAGAAACAAAAACGTCCATCTCCTCATCCATACCCTTTTTCCAACCTGGATCCTAAAGGAATGTATGTAATCATGTGAAGAGGCATTGTCGTAAGAGCATTTGTAAATATCTGATCATGGCTAGATAATCCATCAATAGACGTGATGTGTGACATAGGATACAGAGTACATTATGTTCTGGACTTCCTTAGAGCAATGGGAAGCTAGATAATCCATCAATAGACGTGATGTGTGACATAGGATGCAGAGTACATTATGTTCTGGACTTCCTTAGAGCAATGGGAAGCTTTGTGGAGATAGAGTGATCATTTGATTCTGCAGTAGGGGATATTTGAAGGAAGCTCATCATATTGCAATGTAGGAACATGTAGAGGGACATGCTCTAAGTGTATAGGGTGCTTCTTATAATAGACCCGGAGCATAGCAGCAAACTTAAAAAAAATGCCACTAACAGACTTGAGAAAAAAAGCCTTTTTAAAAAATGTGATATCCGCTGAAACATGATACCATGTACCAATGTATAATTGGGTCATAACTTATTTACACCTTCAGGGTCATGGACTTGGTTGCATGTACATATTATTTATCTACAATTTAAAAGTTGTGTACAAAGGTATGGCAATAAGAAATCCATAAAGTCAGAAAAAAGGTTCCTCATCTCCAAAGAGTAAGGAGAATGGGTTACCCCATCAAGAACAGATAATGATACTAGATTAATCAAATAGTGGCAGTAATAATGGCATCTCCCTAGAGGGTCTAAGGTGGTGCCCAATAAATATCTGTCCACCATTCATGATGGTGAACTTAAAGGACAAGGAATATAAGAAGTGTACTCAACGTTCCCCACGAAATTCCAAACCTTCGATGAAGAACTTTTTTTGTTGTCTAGGTGGAAAGGATGGACACATAGCCAAGGTTGGTTCGAGCAAGGTAGAGATATGTTTCTGGTTAGGTTTTGTGTCTGCTTGGTGCGCAACGAGGGGAGAAAGACATGTGATGCTCCCTAAGGTGGATATCATTTGTGATGGAGATATTTCCAAGGCTTTGCGACACATTGTAGCATAGAAGGCATTGGACTCCTCTTCGTGGATGGCATAGTGATTGGAGAAGGTTCGAGGGGTGATGTAAATAACTCCAAGGTGGCTATCAACTGGCTAGGGCTAATGGCGTGGAAATAGATGGTGTGTGGTTGCCAGCAATGTTTTTGGTTTGCAAGGACTGTCAAAAAAAGAGGCGACTATCGTTATTTCCAATGATCTGGAAGGGGCACCATCATCAATACTCGAGTGGTGTCCTAGGTAATTAGGTGTGGTTTATGCCCATCCTCCATGTAGGAAAGCCACGGTCTCGAGATTTCCTTGGCGTAGTAGATGAGATCCTTGGTTGCAGTAAAGAAGTGTTGGCCCCTATCGAGATGGTGGTGTAAATTGTAAGCAGTGATCTACATTCGAGGAGAGACTTGGGTTTGGTGGCGTTGGTAGAAGGTCGTGTCTTATCCCCACCTTTGCAAGTGGAGATGCGGCTAGAAGGATTGCTGGTATCATTTTGGATTGTTCCTCCTGCTAACAATGAGCCGTGCATGGAATTAAAATGCGATGCATATCCACGAGGTTTACAATGCAAACTTTCTCAATAAAATAAATTTCAAGATTCCTTAGCTTTGTTCATTAAATCTTCATGTAGCTTCTTGCAGATCCATTGATATATTCACGGTTGTAGCTTCAAATTGAGCTCTCATCTACTCTTCTATTGTCACCATGTTCATTACTAGTTGAAACACAAGCTAAGACAAGAACATGTTTTTCATCGTTAAAACTATGCATGCATGTGTGCATGTCATTAAAAAAAATTCAAAGTCTACAATTAGGTAGATAAGACTTCTGTATGAAGCTATTTAATAAGAGAGCCTCCCCGATCTCTGGATTGTATAGATGCCCCTCTCGTAGTGGGGAATCCCCTAGCCACGTTCTTGTTACATGCTATTTTTCCCTTTGACGTGAGGGCGAGTCCAATAATGTCCAACCCATGGATGGATTGTTCCTCTCACGTACGGAGCCCCACAAGTGCCCATAGTAGGCCGGCCTCCCTACCTAAACTAATCATCATATCGGTCCTTAGGCCCCATTGCTAGAAAGGCCCGACTTCAAAACAGTATGTGAAGCTTCCACCTCATATGGCTCCTCTTTAGTGAAGACCTCTTCTTTCTCGGAGTTGATTAATGGACAACCTAGACTTGATTTCTTCCAAACCCAGGATAATGTAAAACAAGGTTACATCCTTGCACCTTTACTTTTGTGATTGTAAACGCTTTCACCTTCACAGTTGTGTTGTAGGTGCAAAATGGTTTTTCAAGCTTATTGTTAGTGATTTCTCCATTCAAATTTTGAGTACGTCGATGAAACCCTTCTTTTCTTAGAGGGAGTTCTCTGGAGGCTGATGTATTAGTGGCGTTGGTCGAGATATTTGGTGGTTTCTCGAGCTTGAACATAAATGGGGATAAGTTGTCAATTGTATCATTGACTTATCGGAGGTGGAGAGAGCATGGTATATAGGAAGCTTCTGCGGATCCTAGACGTAAGTTGCATACACATGGTTGTCCCTAAGGTTACATGGAGGCATCTACTTTTCATGATTGGTATAGACGATGTAGCCATCGTAGTTGTACTTGTAGAGCATAACAGTTTTTCAGATGATTCATTTTCGATATTTGCTTCGTTAAAGTACGCTAATGATTCCTTTTTCCTCACAATGGGAGAGTCCCAAGAGGTTGGGCGTTGGTTAAGCTATTCGGTGGCTTCTCATGCATGAACATAAATGGGGCTAAGTCACCAATTGTATCGTATGCCTTATCTGAGGTGGAGACGACACTGTATGGGAACCCTAGAGATGCCTAGACGCTAGTTGCCAGTGTAATGCATGGGTGTTTCTTTGGTTGCAAGGAGGACCCATGTCAAGGACTAGGCACCATTGATAAAGGTGGAGCAAATGCTGACATGTTGGAAAGCTAGATATCTATCAAGATGAGAGTGTTTAGTCTTGCTCAACGCAATGATATCGACGATAATAATTTTCTACCTTTCTTTGTTTCGATTCCTCATGGATTACTCTAAGACAGGAAGGGTAATGGGGAGATTTTGGATAACTTTGGGTAGGATAGTACGGGTCTGACAAGAGTGTCTTGGGACTTGATCTCAAAGAAAGTTGGGGAAAGAGATATAGGGGTCCTTTGATTAAAAGTAATTAAACAAGGATTTATTAGCAAAATAAGTCGTGAGAGTCTGGAAGGAAAGATGGCATGTTTTATCAGTTGCCTTTTAACAAATGCGACTCAAGAGTTTTTTTAAAGAGATGTGTGGCTCAAAAGTTGACCTAGACGTGAAGGAGAATTTGGTAAGAACGCCACTAAACTTTTGGAGAGGTGGATATACGACATTATAGGAGGTTATCCCACAATTTCGCTCGATGATGGGGGATGGAAAATCTTTTGTATTTCTAGTTGGATGGTTTGACTGAGATAGGGGTCTTAAAGGATAGATCCAATAGGCTATTTGCAATGGTTACAGGTAAGGAGGCATTGTTGGTAGAATGTTGGTCCTCATCAAGCGAGAAGGGGTACATGGTCATTACTCTTCGTCTCAAATTATTCAGATAAGCACATCTTTGAATTTGGCAAGATGATGGACAAATTGAAGATTGAGGAGGGACTGAGTGAAGAGCCTAATCACAAAGTTTGGTCCGAAAAGTCCTTCATGAACAAGGTTTACAAAGTGCTATTTGTTTGTGCCATGACGATCAATGCAGACTGCCTAGAGATTACAAATTAATTTAGAATGTGGGTGCCCTTAATAGTGAATATGTATCTATGGTTGTTATAGTTATAGAGAAAGAAACGGGCGACGTATGTTTTAGGGTGTGTTTTGTCCAAAACATTATCGCTTCATGTCGAGTATGTAAGGGATGTTGGAAGTTGTTAATCATCTATTCTTTAGTTTTAACGACATCGTTGAGGTTTGGCAAAGTGTCAGCTTAGCATGGATGGACACTTCAAACCATGAACAGTTCTGGAAGAGTTTTGGCACCTCAACAGACTGTCTAGATCAAATCTGGCAAGAACTTTTGCTTTGTGTTTGAGCTTCAAAAAAAAACTTTTGCTTTGTGTTTGACCACTTGGCTAACTAAAAATGCTTTGATTTGTAAAAGGGAGAGGGGTTTTTTAAGAAGTTGGGAGAGGTATATGTTGAGAGAGTGTTGCCACATGTGTTTCGGTTATTTAAATTATGGATGAAGCTCGTGTAATCAACAACGGATAATAAATGGATTTTCCGGGTAACCACCTAACCAAGGGTGGTCCACCACTTATTCTTTTCACACACAAAAAAACCTTACATATTTTATAATGTTGGTTTGCATTCTTTTTGCATGTTCATTTAAAGGTTTTAAAAAAAAAACTTGACTAAGATGGATCTTTGATGAATACTTTTCTTCCTAGGTGAAAGAAAAATCTACCATATAAGCAGTTCTTATAGTGGGTGATTTTTAAGTCATACGTAGGCTAAGCTTAGACACAGGGTGTGGCCCAAGTAGGGTGAACCTGTATAAATTGATGTACATTGTGATTGATTGGGCTTGGGGCTGACTGCGCTCGTTTAGAACTAACATTTTTTGTACTGCTCAATCTCATTTCTTCTCAGGAGGTCAAGGCACAAGATGACTAGGTACAGTAACTAATGAGTATAATCTTTAATACCAAATATAAAGTAAACATTGCAAGCAAAAGTGAAGGATGTTGTAACGCCTCAAATATAAGCTCATAGACCCACATAGAAAATCCGTAAAAAAATTGAGGGAAAAAGTCAAGCATCCATTGATAATTGTCCATCCATTTTCATTACTAATAAATGAAAAGTAATGGTCACTAATGCAAATACTCAATAAAGGCCTTGGCATACTCTCAAACAATTTATACATAGAACCTCTCCCGATGAAAAATCACCCGCTAACCAAAGAGCCCGACAGTAGCAAAAACCAAGATTCCATCCATATTAGAACCCTACGTTCTGATATTGTAGAAAATGATAATGCGGAAGCGTAATATCAAAGATAAAGAAATATAAAACATGGAATAACATCGAGATTTTACATGGAGCCCTACTCCATAAGAAGCGGGATGAAACCACAGGAGAACGCCACTAAGGGTTTGATTCTTCTATTCAATTTCTCAACTGATACAATGGGTGTATTGTCGGAAAACAATGATGTCAACCAAGCAGGGAGAAGACCTTAAGACAGGGAAATAAAAACAATCTCTTTATTTAAGCCATCTCAATTTTTTTGACTTTTCCTTTTCTTTTCTTTTTTTCGTATGGTTTTCTGTATGATATCTCTTCCTATCTTTTTTTTTCAAAATTCATGGCCCTTCCCCTTTTTAACTAGGCCCCTTTTTCTTTTTCTTCTTTTGAATCGGTGAGGCCCAACTTTGGGCCCGTAAACTCGGCCCCATTTTTTTTTTAGGTCTCTTTTTTCAGTCGTCCCAATTGGGCCTTGAAAATGCTTCTCCCCCTTTTTAAAAGATGTACCTGTATGGTCCAAGGGAGAGAGGAGGCCCTTCTCTATTTAGAGTTCCTCGAATGGGAACCCTCCTCACAAAGAAAACACCACCCCTTGAGAAGAGATTTACCGTCAACGATCGCCCGCGTGCAAGAGCTGAAGGTGGGGAGTCATCACCGCCTCGCACAAGGAGCCCTTGGTCGTGCACAACCGGAGATCGTGCTACTGCTGGCCAACGAGAGTGAATTTCCGTACGAGATTGCACTTGGGGACTCTTGCTGGAGATACCATCGCCACATGGAGGTGTGAGGGGTGCAACAAAGATTGCCTCCAACGCATGGATGCTCTTGGAGAGTATGTACAAGAAGCGTGAAGAAGGTGGCGATGACATGTGGATGTCGCCTAAAGGTGTGTGGCTGGAGTTGACAAGGGTGTCCCCTAGGCTGGTGCAGCGGCTCAGGTGCTGGAGTAGTGGGTGATCATTGCACCCTTTTCTTCTTCCTGTAAAATTAAAAGAAGGTTGTATCCACGTGCAAGAAGGGTTTCCGAGTTCTGAAGAACTCGGATGATTTTCTAAACTTGAAAACACGGTGGTGGAAGATATAACACCTGGAAGACCTGGATGGTTGTCTGGAAGATCTGGATGGCTGCCCGGATGCTGCTGGATAGATTGGAGCACAAGGCTTGGAGATGCCCAATGCCCTTGAAGCGAACCTGGAATTGATTGCTATTGTGCATGACTTGATGTTGTTGAATGTAACATCCGGGTTCCAAGTAAAACCGAACCTGACCCAAATAGGGTCTGTTTAACCCAATAAAGTTGTCAGTCCGCATTAGATGACTCAAATCAATCAAATGATCGTGAATCAAAAGTCATTCGGGCGATATCGATCAAAAGTTGATCACATCGTAATACGTGCCACGGAAAAGCCGCGACACGAATTCGAAAACCGCTAAACAAATCGAGACCGCCATAAAATTTGATTCGACGAAATAAGACTAACAGAATCGATCGCTCATCAATCGGAGAGCGTTTGATATTTTAATTTCACAAAATTCACCTCCAAACCGAAATCGTATCTCGGAATTTTTGAGCATCCAAGCCCGATCAAAAGTATATCAATATTATACTCATATTGATCGTCATTTAGATACGATCAAAACGAGATATTTTGCATCGAAATCCGCGGCCCGAGGTGCAATTCCGGTCAACTATAACACCTTAAATAAATGAGAAAAAATAATTTCTACAGTTGCGGACTGTCTGCAGAATTCCAGAAAATGTGCATATATATATATATAATAAATTAAATTTATATGCTGTCACAAATGAGGCAATTGCTGATATCATTATATAGAAATTTATAATAATAAATTTTGGAGGAAGGTTCCTGGAAGGAACCCTTCCTCCCCCTCTCCTTATTTATAGCACCCTTCCTCTCTTTCTCCTTCTTAATCCCCTCTTCGTCTCTCTTATTCCATTGCCAAAAGTTTCCAGCCCTGATTCCATCCGTAAGTCTCCTCTTTCCTTTGCTTTCTCTTTTTTTTTATTTTCTCAAAAAGTCTTCCCCTCCATTATTCTTTCTTCTCTTTCAGCCTGCTGTTACAGCAGCTACCAAGGCTGCTATTGTAGTCCCTACTGCTCCTTGCAACTATTTTTTTCTTATTGGAATTTCCTAGAATTTCCATAGCACTGCAGGTTGCTGTTCTGGAGACTCTACAGCTAGAAGAACCCCTACTAAACACCATTTCAGCTCCAATAGTATAGTAGCTACATGTTGCTACCTCACACAAACATCTTTCCTTCCAATTGGGAAGGCTTAGGTACAATTCCCATGTCCTCTTCTTTGCTGCCATGCATTGTTATATCACTAAAATTTCCCACGTTTGACATGCATCAATTATATTTAATCATTTACAAGCATGTGATATCAATTTCAAGAGTTAATGTATCTTTTAGATCCTCGACGAGCCAGAAAATGACCATGTATCCCAAAATAATAATAATAATAATAATAATAGAGGCACCATTATAAGTTGTTTTAGGCGTCTATATAAAGGGTACTTCTTTATTATTTTCATGTAGAATATATGATTTCAAAAATATTTTATAAGGTTGGACGTAAATCCTCATCTACTGTCTGCTAAGTGGAGCAAGTGTGCTTACGTATTTTGGCATACCTTCATCAGAGACAGGCATGCTCATTTCATTGGCATTGTTTATTACAAGGTTTTGCACAGTGACAATATAAAGGGGGAAAACCTAGAGAAGTCAGAAAATAACTTGACAAAAGAGAATTATATAAAATTTTGCCATTAAAAAAATTACACGCAATGGATAACCAAAAATGTATATATTTTGATCGGATATGAGGTCCACATATTAATTGTATATATGTATAAATATGATTTATAATTCACGCATTAGGTATAAGTAATTACTCAGAGTAAGGAAGAGTGAGAGAAAGTATATATGTGCCTGCAACGTCGTACTCTGGATGTGAAATTTCAGAGATTATGCAGAAGGGAGGCATAAATGATGGAAAAATGACAAGGATAAGAAAGTCAGAAATCCACTTGTAAATTTTATCACGTGTTTTCAAATCAAAGAATGATAACCTATCCCTAAGAAGATGGGTGCCTGGGCTTACATGAAGAACTAAAAACCCAACAAATTATAAATAAAACTAACTATACTTCATATTATATTAAATCAGTGTACTAACAACTAGGTTACTAACAAAAAAGGGGCAAAAGTGAACAATTTTAGCATATTGGAAGTTACGATAGTCCTACTCTGCACTGATGGGATTACATCTCGTGGCTAGCTGTCACTCCTACTAAAAATGCTTTCAGAATGTATCTTACCCTAAATTCTGACTGTGTTAAAATGAGATTTTTGGAATTTTATTCTTGTTGGACAACTACATTTGCGATTTGCATAGCCTGATGCAGCTTATATGTATTGATAAGGTACTTTCGTTATATCATCAGCCACAATGAAATGAACTTCTGAATTATGGAAATTTTGCACTAAGAACTTGAATTGGATATCTATCCATGGTTCTTTATAGATTCAATCTTCGATCAATCTTTATATATTGAAATCTAAATGAAAATGCAAAATTGTGTAGCAAATGGATGTTGGTTCATCGGTTTAATGAGAATAAATGATAGAAGTTAATTGTGCCGGTTATGGTGAACCTTATACCACACCGTGCGAGAACGTGGTGACTCTCAACTGGGCGGGAGATAGGAAGCCTAGTTAGGGCAGCGGCCGCCAAGTGCGCGGGTCTAGGATCCCAGTCTTTTCATGATTTTTACGCGAGCTCGCAGTATTTTTACGACTCATTGGGATCTCGACTTTTGACCAGTTCCGCTGACCCTCTGTTTTATGATACCCATGCGAGGGATCCTTGGTTTTCAGTTTTTAGTACGAGCTCGTTTGCCCGTACTAGTCGGGTCGGTTTCTAGAGTGACTTTTTCGGAGAGTCTCTCTCACCCGTCTCAGTGGCGTAGTTTTGGAGTAGACCTATCCCTCAATTAGACCGCACTTCCAATTAGAAGGTGAGACGGAAGAGTCTTCTTAGAAGACTTCCTCACCGCTTGAGTTTTAATTACTTTCCGCCAATAGGCTTGGCGATGCTACATCTGAATTCTTAAGGTTACATCTGAAATAGCTGTAGTTGAGGATTGGATGAGTTACAATCAAAGTTGAATGGGTGATAATGTATCTTGGTTAAGAGATGAAATCAATGATAAGATGTGTTGGTTAGAATTGACTATAGTTAAGTTGGACTCGAAATCTCTATAAGTTAGTGGGCGTGTTGGGAACTTAATTAGGATGCATTCCACAACACTGCATGCCTACGGAGGCACCCCAACCCTAAGGCATTATTCATACCTTAGAGTCATAGTGTGAGGTCATACATTTTTTTTTGAAAGCTCAAAAAAAGGGGGAGTCACTCGATGGTGATCGCCCCAATATATTAAAAATAAGGAAATATACAAAGGAGAAATAAAAGAGAAACTGTACAAAGATGGCCCACTGAGAAGTAGCCCACTAAGGAAGGGGCCCCCCAAAAACCATCATAAGACTAACCAATGTCCCAATCCTGTATGAGGGGCTTGGCACGAATAATGATATTTTCTTTGTAGAACCGCTGTGCTGAAAAAATCGCCTCGTTCCTCCCAAGCCAGATGCTCCACACCCGAGCGATTGGATCCAGAATAAGCCTCCTGTCCCTGTCCCTAATGGAGATCAAGCTGTCGCATAATGCTGGAAATGATACATGATTGATCCATGGGAGGTCCTCCCAAATCGTGCACACGTGACCGCGTTCGAAGAATAGGTGAGATATTGTTTCATGTTCCGCCCCACAAAGGCCACACAATGGGTCAACATTCGGAAAGAAAATTGCACATCGATCGCGCGTCAAAAGCCGCCCACGACGAAGAAGCCATAAAAAACCCCAATGCGTTCCGGAAGCTTAAGTCCCCATAAGAAGCGACAATCACGCAGCAAAATATCATCATCGGCAATGAACGGGGAGGAGATAGCAAAATAAGCCTTACGAGAGGTGAAGGGACCATCCTTCCAAGCCCAATGATCGCGCATAGCAGACGGCCGAGGAGAGTCACCAAGGAGAGCCATTAAGGATAGGTAATCGTGAATCCGCTGATCAGACAGGGAGGCACTGATGATAGGGTTCCAGCTACCATCGTCCCAGCAAGAGGCCACCGACGCGTCTTTGTCCTGTACCAATGCAAAAAGCCTCGGAAACAATCTGTCAAAGGCACCCTTTCCCGACCAGTCGTCGGTCCAAAAGCGAAAGCAGCATCCATCGCCCAGCACCGGCGAGAACAAGGAACGAAATTGCCTGAAAGCGGCCGTCACGCCACGCCAGAAGGGAGAAAGGAGGCAAATAGAATTCCCATTGAAGCCAGCCAAAAAATCGGCACCAAGCAGAGCGCGCAGGACATTAAGCATAAAATTTTCTTCTGATCCCCACACCCTAGCCGCCCACTTGAGAAGGAGAGCCTCGTTCGCCAAATGCAGATGCCTCACACCCAAGCCCCCTGATGCTTGGGCCGAGCCACGTCATTCCATCCCACAAGGTGAACCCCGCGTCTCCCCTCCCCTTGCAGCCCCACAAGAAACCACGCAAAATCGTTTCAAGCTTAAGGCGAATCCCCTTAGGCATGCCACGGATCGTGAAAGAATATATAAGAATAGAGGAAAGCACGGCCTTCAAAAGCACCAATCGCCCCCCCCCTAGTCAGCATCGCAGCGCGCCACCCCGCGAGACGCCCCTCCATCTTTTCCACGACAGCCTTCCAATCACGAAGACGTGAACGCCCAACCGCCAGCGGTAAGCCCAGATAGTCAAAGGGAAGAGAGGAGGGACCGGAGCCAAGGAGAAGCGAGCAAGCCATAGTCTCCGCATTGGACATACCGAATGGCACCATTTTAGATTTCGCCACATTAATCACCAGGCCCGAAACCTCATTGAACAGTTCAACAGTAGTGGCCATACCTGCAACAACATTGGGTCCCCCCTCCACGAAGCACAAGGTGTCGTCAGCGAACTGAATGCTTGGGACATGGAAATCCCCAATATAACATCCCCGCGTCAAGCCGGCCGAAGCCACGCCCTCAATCATGCGTGGGAGGACGTCAACCGCCAAGATAAACAGTAGAGGGGCCAAAGGACACCCCTGACGAATTCCCCGCCTTGGCTGGAAGAAGCCCCCAATTGGGCCCCCGTTGAGCAATAAGGATAAGGAGGCCGTGGAGACACACCTCCGCATCCAAGCAATCCACGTCGGGGGGAAGCCCCGCCGCCTCAAAACGGACCACAAAAATCTCCAATCCAGGGAGTCGTATGCCTTCGCAAAGTCAATCTTCCATAGAATCCCCTTGGAATCGGACCTATGCCACGCCGCGATGAGCTCGGACGCCACAGCAAAGCAGTCAGAGATGTGACGGCCACGGATAAAAGCCGCATGTGTGGGCGAGACAAGGGACGGCAGCAGGGGGGCAAGGCGCCTAGCAAAAAGTTTAGCAATGATTAAATAAATGTCGTTTGAGATAGAAATCGGCCTGAAATATTTAATGTGGTTAGCCGGGTGAACCTTGGGAATCAACACGATTAGAGCCTTGTTAATCTTATCCAAACCATAGTTGTCGTTGTAAAAGTTTTGCGCCACCTCCAGGACATCACCGCCCACGAGATCCCAGAAATCACGATAAAATGCTACAGAGAACCCATCCGGGCCCAGGGCGACATCCATATTAAGATCCCACAGCGCAGCTTTAAGCTCCTCCAACGAGAAAGGCCGCATAAGGTCGGAAGTATCCGATACAGAAATCGAGGGGGCCCCTTGCCCCAGCCACCGCCAACGGCGAGGAGCCCTAGTCCCAAAGGCGAGCATGAAATGATCAATAAAGGCAGAGCCGACATCCCGATCCCCCGAAATGGAAGAGCCACCAACGATGATAGAATGAATGGAATTACGACGACGCCTCCCACTGGCGACCCGGTGGAAATAGGCAGTGTTCGCGTCCCCCTCCTTGAGCCAACGCAAGCGAGACCGCTGCCTCCATTCAATCGACCTTTTTTTGTCCTCAACTTTGACAATATCAAGGCTATTAGCACGATCCAAAAGCTCCTCCTCCGTTAAATCACGCACATCCTCCTCGCGGTCCAGGCGCGAAATGATGGCTTCTGCCGCACTCCTAGCCTCCACGTGCGCAAGACGAGTAGCCTTCTTGAAAGCCGCCAACGTCGACCGTAATGACGTTAATTTCTGATCCAAGCGAGCAGCTGCAGAACCCACAGAGGTGGACTGGCGCCAGTGAGTATAAACCAGTTCCTTAAATCCCGGCTCCAATAGACAACATCTCTCATAACGAAATATACCCCGGCGCGGAAGCGCATCCCCAGAGTCCCATATAATAGGATTATGGTCCGAAAAAGAGCGCGGGCGAGAATCCACCCCGCATAAAGGAAATAATTCCATCAACTTACCATTCGCCAAGAACCTATCGATTCTCGAGCGAAAAGAACGATTCCGCCAAGTGTATGCAATATCAGACGGCACGAGCCCCTCCAGGGCCAAATCAGAGATGAATGAGATAAAGTCATTGGAGCCAGGGTCTCGGCCGCCACATCCACGCGGCCGATCCGAAGAAAGAGCGGTAACATTGAAGTCCCCCCCCAGGAGCCACGGGGTATCCGCAAAATCAGAGGCCAACCCCCGCAAATCATGCCATAGTTCCCTCCGGAGCAAATGACAGGAAGGAGCATATATAGCGGAGAAGGCAATGTTAACATTTGAATCCACACGAGACAAAACCACAGTCAAAGAGTGCCTCCCCACACGCATTGAGGAGAAATTGAAGGTCCCTGAACGCCAAGCAAGAATGATTCCACCCGATGCGCCAGAGGCATCAACAGAACGAAAGTCGTCAATTGCAAGAGCTCCAAAAGATCGCCACAAGTTGTCGTCGACACCCGAAAGCTTTGATTCTTGTATAAACACTACGTCACATTCCCAATCATTGAAGCGCATCCCCAGGGCCCGGCGTTTGTCAGGATCCCCGAGGCCCCGAACATTCCAAGAGAGGATCTTCATTAACAACCACTGGAGTGTCCCCCAATAGGAGCTAGGCCGGCTGCCTCGGCCACCGCATCCCGCAGAGTTGCGCAAGAAGAGACCATAGTGAAATGAGGGTGAGAACGAGGTCTCCTACTGTAGCAAATCCCGAACCTGGAAGAAGAAGAGACCACAGGCGCAGAGAGGGCTCCCCCAAGTTCAAGATCAACAGCGACATCGGCAGCGAAGGGTTCCTCCATCGAAGATTGGAGAGGATCTCGAATCAGAGAGATAGCCGTGGGAGTCCAAAGAGGAGGAGGAATGGGCGACTGAGCGAAAACCGGGGATGATTCGAACTCCTCAAGTAGAATCCGCCGAGACCGCACCGGTGACCCGCCTTGCCCAAGAAGCACACCCGCGAAGGGGACCGGATTAATAACCGGGTCATGAGAACTCGGCAGCTGAGGCCCAGATCTGAACCGCATGGGTCCACGGGCTGAAGAGTCCGCAGAACCGCCGTGCCCGATAGGCACAACCGCTGAAGGCTCCGAAGTATTAACCGGATCATGAGAGACCCACACCTGCGGCCAAGAACCGAATCGCATGGAGCCATCATGGCCAAAACGTGCATGATTGCGCACGTGGCCCGAGACCTCAATAGGAAAGCCAGCAGACGTCAGAGGAGTCGGTTGCAGGGAAGAGGAATCGACCTCGACAGCCCCAAAGGAAGATACAATACGCCTGATAGGATCTGAACACGTCTTTCTAGAAGACCGCACGAACAACGGGCCAGGGGGAACAGACAAAGCAGGCGTCTCCTCGTTACCGCCACCACAACAAGACACGTGGCCATCAGAAGTCGAACCGATCGTCCCCAACCCTGGGGAATTTGCAGTAACCCTGATCGCCGGAGACGAAGGCGCGGCCGCCGGCGGCGGCGATGGCGAATGAATAAGGAACTCCACCTTAAAAGTCCATTTGCCGATCTTCATGGTCTCGAAAAGGATTGTATCCACCGCCTTAGCAAGGAAAGAAGAAGAGCATTCCATGAGGATTTTTGTACAAGTCCAGTCACCACCCGGAGACAGCCCATCATCCAGGACTGCCAGCACCTCCCCCCAAGCGCCGATGGCCCTCGAGAGCGCCGGAACCGTGCGAGAAAGGAAAGGAATCCCCCGCACTTCCACCACGCAAACCTCCTGAGCAAGAGAAGCACCGTCGGCCACCCTGAAGCACCGCCACAGAACCTCACCATCGCCATATGCAGAAAGGAGACTATCCCGCTGGTCTGGGGAGAGTCCACGAATACAGCAGCGTCCCGAATCCAGAACGACGAAATCCCCCCCGAACTGGGGGCCCAGAAACTCCATCACATTCTTTTGCACCGTAGCCCATGCCAAACCGGGTTGCCGCTTGACCCCCACCACCGCCAGGCCACCAGCGACACGGGAGGTCCCCCCCGCTTGAAAGAACGCCCCGCGCACCGCCGCGGCAGGCGGCACCTGACCCAAAGGATATTCCCCATGTAGAGGATCCCCTCCTGTGATAGCAACCTCCCGCTCCAACAACGAAGAAGACCGAGCTTCCACAGCTTCACCCCGCAACTCCACTGATGCACCCTCCCTAACCACGTGAGCAAAGGAGCGCGATCCAACCCCGCCGAAGTTAACACGGGGGCTGCCATTGACCACCGACGAAGGTGGACGTGAAGAAACAGTCGTAGACACCCTGCATGCGAAGCTCCGATGACCAACCCCCCACATGCATAGCATCGCGGGGGAAGAGGACAAGAGGAAGCAATATGGCCATGAAAGCCGCACCTGAAGCACTTCTTTCCTCGTTTTTTATGGGAAACCACCTGCCAGCTACCTTCCCCGCCACCAGACTCCGCAGCAGCACCGACCACCCGCGCCTCCCCCTCCTCTCCAGACGCGCCACCACCCTGCCGCGAACCTCCCCCACCTCTCGAACTCGCCCCCCCCCCCTACTCCTCTCGCGTGCCGAAGGCCCACCACCAGCTCCCTTCGCAGCATCGCCCCTTCCACCATCGCCCCTCGCTCGCCCTACGGACTTCACACGCCACTCCATCCTCCACTTGTCAGACCACTCTCAATAGCGGCCCTGAGGTCATACATAGACCACAATCACAGACTATCCACATGACATGAAAAGATAGAATTGAGAACAAGATTAGAATATTATCCTTTCCATCATCAAGAAATCAAGAGTCAAATCAATCATCATCTCATTATCCAAAAATCTATAATTATGATTTATAAATAACAATGGAGTAATATATATATGGACCATCAACTACTCTATGAAAATATTATAATATTAGATAACAGGTGAACAGGGTGAATAACTACAGTTATTTTGGAAAATCATTCTCTATATAGGTAGTTGTTAAAATGGAATATCATGCCTTACTACTTATATCTTTTGCAACCAATACATGCTTATTTTAATAAGATTTTGGGAAGTACCAGCGCTCGCAGACGCCTCTTCTACCTTTCATGTGTGGCAGGCAAGCAGCATGCATCTCAGTAGCTATAGATGATTCCTGGCACCCGAGCATATACCAGACAGTACAGTTTCTTTTGTTGTATTTTTTGTTCAGCTCATATTGTAAATGCTTTCTTTCTCTTCTATATATATTTTGGAATATATGTATAAATGTCAGTATGTTGTATAAAAATATGGAAATTAATGAAATGCAATGTTGGTGGCACATTTTCCTATTATTGGATTTGTGGTTGCGATATTAGTGGCACTTGTCGTTGTAGGTTATGTGGTTATTACTTGAATGTGAATGTCATATGCAAGCAGCTTACCGCGAAAAATTTCCCAGAATTTCAATAACTTAATGCGATCACTTGTGCATGTAATAGTGCGAATGCGACGTAAACAGGTGTCGAATCCGAGGGCATCACAGTTTGGTATCAGAGTCGTGGTACCCCGCTAAATGCATTCGCAGTATTACAATTCTGATCGCATTAAGGTCTCGGATAGCGATAGTCTTCTGACTTGTCGTGAGTCCGAGAGGGGAAATACGGCATTCGAATTCAATAACCATAAATGTCACTAATTTCATTACCTTTTACATTATATCCCAAGAAGAGAAAAACAATTATCATAGTATTTGCGAACAATAAATTTTATAACTAATCATGGTTCTCATGCAGAGCCATGACGTCCAGAGCCGTTTATTTGCAGAGATTCGTCAGGGACGGATGACAGCCAGAGATTACTTCATTCGATACACCGAGTTTTCTCGACACACACCAGCGGCTGCCGCACTTCCAGAGGAGAATCTGAAAAAATTCATCAGAGGCATGAGGGAAGAGGTGCAGGAGAAGTTGGCCGGATTACATATCACTTCTATCTTCGAGGCTACTGACGCAGCGGAGAAGTTTGAGGACAACAGAGAGAGATGCTTTGGGAGCTCATCTGGAGCAGTGCCTAGACCACAACGATCATTTCAGCAACAGAGGTCAGCCAGACGATTCTGGCCTACAGGTTCAGCATTTTCAGGCGGTGCTCGCTCATCTCCATCGACTACCTTAGGAGGAGCATTTGCTGGACATGGCACAGATTCTGCTCGACCATATGGGTCGCAGCGAGCAGACAGACCCCCAGCAGGACCAACTCGGAGCACAAACACGACCACTCTATCTACCCGACCAGTCCGATGTTACTTATGCCACGAGTGGGGACATTACTGATATCAGAGTCCCCAGAGATCTGGTGAACCTCGCCCACAGCCACATAGCATACAGGGGGTTCCCGTGGCAGGAACTCCAACTTCAGGAGGCAGCAGCAGAGATAGACACAGAGTGTGGCAGGTTCCAGTACCGCACCAGCCAGACAGGGTCAGCTACACGCAGTGACCGAGGAGCGTTGAGCAGCTACTGTGGTGAAAGGTATGGTCTCGGTCTTGGGCCGACCTTTCCATGTTTTGTTTGATTCTAGAGCGACATATTCCTTCCTTGCATCGAGATTGCTAGCTTCATTAGGAAGAGTCGCAGAGACTCTATCCTCTCCATATCACATCTGTGGGCCAGGTGGCCAATTGTTAATCATTTCACTGATATTCAGGCACTTGCCAGTACTGATTGGCGGTCACTAGAAGATCGAAAATTGTCTACTACTACAGCTTGATGAGTTTGACTTAATTCTATGCATGGATTGGTTATCAGTTCATCATGCTCTAGTTGATTGCTTTAGGAAGATAGTTGTCTTCAAGAATCCATATTTACCCGAGTTCACTTTTGAGGTACATTACACGACTCCAAAATGGAGTATATTTTAGTGTTGAGAGCTCAGGGACTTGTTGATCAGGGTTGTGATTCCTATCTAGCATTTGTTCGAGAGTCACAGGACATCCGCGTAGTATCAGAATGCCCAGATGTGTTTCCTAATGAGCTACCAGGATTACCTCCTGAGAGAGCGATAGAGATCGAGTTCGAGATCACATTACTACCAGATACACAGCCGATCTCGATGGCTCCTTACCGCATGGCACCAGCTGAGTTGAGAGAGCTGAAGGTGCAGTTGCAGGAGTTACTTGACCTAGGATTCGTGAGGCCGAGCACTTCACCTTGGGTGCTCCGGTTCTATTTGTCAGAAAGAATGATGAATCCATGAGATTATGCATTGATTACGGGCAGCTGAATAAGAGAACAGTGAAGAACTGTTATCCTTTGCCGCGCATCGACGACTTGTTCGACCAACTTCAGGGATCTTCGGTGTTCTCAAAGATCAATCTCCGTTCAGGCTATCATCAGCTGAGGATTCGAGACGCAGACATTCCGAAGACCGCTTTCAGGACTCGATATGGACACTACGAGTTTGTGGTGATGTCGTTTGGGCTCACCAATGCACCTGCAGCATTCATAGATATGATGAATCGGATCTTCCGTCCATTTTGGATAAATTTGCGGTGGTGTTCATTGATGATGTACTCATATATTTTCGGAATGAATGGGATCATGCGAATGATCTAAGAATTGTTTTAGACACATTGCGAGAACACAAGCTACATGCCAGCTAAGCAAGTACGAGTTCTGGTTATCACATGTCTCATTTCTTGGGCATGTCATTTCTGGAGCAGGTATCGCAGTTGATCCTGAGAAGATTGACGCAGTTATGTCACGGGAGCAGCCCAAGACAGTTACTCAGATTCGGAGCTTCCTTGGGCTAGCGGGTTATTACAGACGCTTCGTCAATGGATTTTCACGCATTGTTCACCCTCTGACACGATTCACGCGGAAGGGAGTTCCATTCATTTGGGACGATTCATGTGAGCAGGCCTTCAGGACACTGAAGGAGGGATTGACTACAACGCATATTCTTGCTCTTCCTTCAGGCACTCAGGACTATGCAGTCTAGACAAATGCATCTAGAGGTGTGGTATTGATGCAGAGAGGCCACGTGATTGCTTACGCATCATGACAGTTGAGAACGCATGAACGGAACTACCCCACACATGACTTGGAGTTGGCGGCAGTTGTCTTTGCCTTGAAGATCTAGCGTCACTATCTTTATGGGGTGAATTTCGAGATTTTCACTTATCACAAGAGCCTAAAGTATATCCTTGATCAGAAGGAGTTGAACATGAGGCAATGCAGGTGGCTCGAGATACTGAAGGGTTACGATTGCACGATCTCTTACATTCCCATTAAGGGAAACATAGTGGCAGATGCGTTTAGCAGGAGAGCTCATGCTGAGGATACGGCAAACTAGCTATGCACGTGGGATATGCTTGCATCTTTGACTGATTGGCATCCTCAAAAGAGCGCATACATATCCACCGCCATGCCTCCACGATTCAGCAGTTTGTGGGATCGCATCGTCGAAGGTCAGAAGACCGATCCTTGAATTTGAGATAGATACATGCGCACCGTCAAGGACGAGGTTGATGAGTTTGTTGTGACGGAGTCTATTTTATAGAAGGCGGGTCGGGCAGTTGTGCTCAATGACGAGCAGTTGCGCAGAGACATTCTAGATGAGGTCCACAGTTCATGGTTGTCCATCCATCCTGGCAGCACCAAGATGTATCGTAATCTGTGTCGACATTTCTGGATGGATGGAATGAAGAGCGATGTGGCGCAACATGTTAGCAGATGCATGACCTGTCAGATGGTCAAGGCAGAGTACATGAGACCACCAGGACTATTGCAGTCTCTCCCCATTCCTGAGTGGAAGTGGGAGAGTATTTATATGGATTTTGTCATCGGCTTACCGAAGACACCAGGTGGTGGTGATTCCATCTGGGTTGTGGTGACCGATTGACCAAGTCAAGTCCATTTCATACCTGTCAGCATGACTTATACTCCATCCCGATTGGTCAGACTATATGTGCATAATATCATCAGACCTCATGGTATACCACGTGAGGTGGTGTCTGATAGAGACTCGAGGTTTACATCACAATACTGGCACCAGTTCATGTCAGCACTACAGACAAAGACGAAGATGAGTTCTGCTTATCATCCGCAGACAGATGGATAGAGTGAGCGCACCATTCATACGCTAGAGAATTTGCTTCGCGCATGCACTTTGGAGTGGAAAGGGTCCTGGAAGGACCATCTGCCATTAGTAGAATTCACGAACAACAACAGCTATCATTCACGTATCGACATGGCACCATTCGAAGCCCTATACGGGCGGAGATGCCTCACACCGCTCAGTTGACGTGAGGTAGGTGAACATGCTCTCTATTCCGTGGATCTCTTGGAGGAGACTGCGAGAGTTGTTGATCTTGTGAGACGAAGGCTTCTGACGACACAGAGCAACCAGAAGAGCTATGCAGATCGTCGGAGGAGAGATTTGGAGTTTCGGATATCCAATCCTCTTCTCTTATTCGTTTTACAAATTTAAATTAACCTCATACTAATGACATTCCTGTAAATTACGGGTGGGAGATTGGGTATTTCTCCGAGTATCTCCCATGAAGGAATACCGAGATTCGGTGTTCGTGGCAAGCTGGCTCCACGATACGTTGGACCATTCGAGATTTTGGCTAGAGAGGGGAAGGTGGCATACCGAGTAGCCCTTCTTCCACATCTTTCGGATATTCACGACGGTTTCCATGTATCCAACTTGAGGAAGTATGTGCACGACCCTCGACACGTCATCAGCTACAAGAATCTTGACGTGGAGCCAGATTTGTTGTTCGAAGATGTGGAATACAACCCTCTTTCTCGTCTCATTTTCAAGCCACAAAATATAAAGCATACACCATGTGTTGATACAATTTCCTTCTTGGTTAAGTTCTTCCCCCATTGCATGGTACCTTCTGGTTACATTCTTTTCGATCAAAAATCAATAATGCAATAATTTTCTATATTTCTTTTCTAAAGCATTCGTATTTATTGTAATTGAATTATTCATTGGGCTAAATTAATTGCAGTAAACACTCATTTTGTCATCGATTCAACATCAAAAACGTAACCCAAATGTTAAGTGATATTAACATGAGGATAAAGTTGAGGTGCACATGGAACGGATTGGATCCAATTTTAGCTTAATCCATGTCCAATCCAACCTTGGAATCATAAGTTAGTCGGGATCATCCCATCCATTGTTTTTAAAAACGCGTCTCGAGGTGCTGAGACATACGCCTCGAGACTTTTTTCAAGGAAAAATGCCTCGAGGCTATAGCCTCATGCAGCCTCAGTGAGGCGTGCGCCTCGAGGCGCCGCCTCATGTAGGAGCTGATTTTTTTATACAATATTTTTTCTTCTTTTTTATTGTGAGCTTTTCATCTTTCATAGACAACTATTTTCAAGTCCTTAAGCTCACGATTCACCGAAATGCATTTTTTTAGTTTATTAATATAACAAGCCTATTTTTACTTAGTTATGCACATTCTTTATAAATCAACATGAACAAAAAATTAAGTCTTGAGTCCTTAAATCTAATGCATCTACTCTTTAGTATGAATCAAACATAAATGTTTTCTTTATTAAAATGTTTGGATACAAGTTCCTTACTTTGACTTGAATTTAGAAAAGTATTTTTTGTAAACATGACTCATATTTTCTTCTATTCAATCGGGATTAAATTAATATACATCAAAGCATGCGTGAACAAAGATGGTTATAACATGCAATATTCAAGTATTTTATCCCCCGATCCTTATGGTAAAGTAAAAAGTGACCACAGATTCATTGCTTGCTCTCTTATCCTTCTCAATTGAATGACATACATATCTCACCTAATTTTGAAAATGGTGTGTTACATCTAGTCCTTTTAGTTAAATTTTATTCAAAACTTTAAATTTTGAAGAGAGTTACCCGTTATTGTGCTTGCATATCCATATTTAATTGACTCATTACAGATTTAGAGTCCAAAGAGAGAGAGTTATATAACAACTTGGATGTTTAAACCATGATGTTAGCCTTGAAATATCATGGAGTTATGTATTTAATCATAACTATTTAATTTCTAGAACTTGAAAATTGTAATTACGAGCAATTATTATGTTTTATGAAAAAATTTCTCAATTATTATGTTTTATGAAAAAATTTCTTTGACGAGTGAGGTTTACGCCTTGATACGCCTCGAGGCAATACTGGGAAAACGCCTCGACGCCTCACGCTTTTTAAAACCTTGATCCCACTTTTCATCTTTGAAGCCCATCATCATCAAGGGATGAAGGCACTAATCTGCATACCTGAAAAATTCCTAATTTATCATCTTAGTTAGTATTTATTATCACTCTAACTTAAACATTTCAAAAACATTATTAAACAATTAATTCAATTTAACAAATAACACTATATAATTAATTAATCCTAATTATTGTCTATAAATAATTCTATTATTGTGTTTATTATTTCATGTGTTTTCTTCTTATTAAAATAAAATAAAAATTAGTTTGATGTTTTATATAAATAGTGCGAATTATTCATAAATAAAAAATAACAAGAAAAAGAAATAAAAATAAATGTTTTAAACTCATTAAAAAAAACTTGCAAAATATTAATATGTTTATATGGCATATTCTTGTTTCAAGTTCTACATGAAGGTTGAGGGTCTTGAAGAGAACTACAACTTTCATGTTGAATATTTTTCCAAATTAATCCTCTAACTATTTTTTACTGATTTACATGAGTTTTTGTTTTTTAAATTCTGTGACTGGGCTACGTGGCCCAATCAGGAAGCTCCGCGTCGCCGACCTTATTCCGACCCCCGCCTATTTTCTCAGTCGTCTGATCAATCACGATCAGACGCCCGTTATTCCATCTAGCGCCTCACCCTTGGTCGTTAGATCGCTTAATCCAATAGCCCAGGGTTGTCTTCAACCTGCAGTCGACACGCCCCAAGCGACGCGCCTCTTCGAACCACCCATCTTCAACCAATTTCTCGCTTCTACACGTGGCCCCTCGTCTTGAGTCGGGTACCAGTCATTATCCTGCACATCTCTTGTTCACATCGGCACCTCTATGATCCTCTTCTCCCTCATCTCTGACATGGAGCGGTGGATTCGCGACCGTCAAACCACCACTCAGCTCCTAACAAAACCGAAGTTCCTCCTCCGTAACTCCGTATCCGCTACTTGGTGAGCCAACCTCCTAGCTTTTTCCGTCGTTCTGTGATGGAGAAACCAAGTGAAGACAAGCCACGACGGATTCCAAGCTCCGGCGAGATCCATGTCTTCTCTGACGTGCTGCAGCACTCCATTGTTGCTTGAGCTCCGATTCCTTAGCCCCGAATCGTCAAGCGACAATAGAGGATTGAGAATCCTCAACCCCAGGCTTCTTCTTCAATCCATTCTTCTACATCAGATGGCGTCGTTGCTGAAGACACGGATATATTAGTTCATTTGTTTAGGTTTAAATATTTAATTAAGTGAAATTTAGTGTCATTTAGGTTAAGTATTTGTTGTGTTAAGTTTGTTGTATTTATTGACTTCATTATTGTTTTGTGTACGTTTATGTCCTTAGTTAGCTTATTACCATCTTTATTGCTCTAATCATCATTTGTTTTGGCAGGGTCTGCTGAGCCGACTCGAGTGAGGGAAAGCGGAGGCGACGAGCTTGGAGCTCGAGCGCCAAAGAAGAGAAGTCAAAGCATTTACTTATTGAGATTATTAGCTAGCTAGATTAGTTATGTTGTAATAAAATTTGTTGTAATTTGGTGTTGTTATTAATTTGTAATTAATTATGTTGTTATTTACAGTGGTTCTCGTTGAACTCACGCATATACAAAGATAGTCTAACATTTTAACTTGTGACGTGTCGAGACATGTTTCACCCTCGCCGAGAGTGAGGCTCGACTTGAGTAGCGACATTTAGGATAAGGCACACGATTCAAATGGTTATCTTAGGTCATATTGAATGTGCCAAATCATAAAGTAGGCCACACTTGCATCTTAAAATTCACTACATCGTAAGATTCCCAATTAGATGCACCTAATACGTTCTACTTAGTCCAAATATCAATCTAATTCTTCCTCTCTAATAGAACTCATGTATTAGGAGTGGTTTTCTCGACTTGCATCATATAGATTAGATATTTACAAATTCAATCTAGCATCCACATGGAGAGGGCTGAGAAGTGTTGTAAATATCTCTGAAACAACGGCATGCATCATTGATTTTTACTTGCATTTCGTCTTCTGATTCCTTTCCCCTTGATTTATAACTTAAGTTCAAAAAGGAATTGGGACCACGCGTTAGGCGTATTACTATGATGCATTTACATTAATTCAGCGAAAACCAAACTCTTAAAATTTTGATTAAATTATGCAAGGTGATCAAAATAACTTGGAATAAAATTGAATCTTGTACTACTGGTTCATAAAGCCCTCATTGGACACATGTACTTAACCTCAGACAGAGTGGGTGAGGATGTAGCCCCTAAGGTTAGAACTCAAGTCTCTACACTTACCTCCTAAATCTCCATTTCCGACTCTCACAGATTTGAGAGCTGCAAGGGCTCTTGCCTTCGACCTTAGAAATACGGTTTGGTTATGCAAGCATGGTATTCTTCTTAGGGATGTAATATTGAACCCGAAAACCTGAGAAGATTACCTCTTTGCTTGGGAGATATCAGGAGCACCGTCGGGCGTTAGGCGACGCCCTGTGTGTAATGTACTAAAATATTGTTCTACACAAACTAAATCTGACAAGATAATTAGGCCCAATTCTTACAGCCTTCACGTGTGAAGTTGGTGAATAAAAGGGCTTGATTCGCATTTGATTTGTGAGATTTGATTCCGCACATTTAAGTGCACCGTGGTTATTGAGATATTTGTATCTCTCAGTACTTCCTTTATATTTCATGTTTCTTTTGTCTACTTTATTTAATTTTCCCCTGGAGATTTTCTCCTAAATAATAGAGCTTTAGGGCTATTCCACACCTTTCCACATACCCCACCAAAAACTCTAACGTGGCCACACCCCGCCACTGCGATCTCCGGGCGGAGCAGCAGCCGCTGAAGCAGCCACCGTCATTGCCCGAAGGCGGACCAACAGCAGCAGCCTCGTTGATGCCGTCGTCGTCGACAGCCTAAGGCTGCACCGCCTCCATTGCCGACAGCCCTAGTCGTTCGCCTAGTGTCACTGCTCCCCGTTTGACGTCTTCTGAGGTCTGAATATTGCTCTGGAACAGGTGATTTAATTCATGTTCAATCTGATTTTGGGTTTCTAGGGTGTGATTTGATCATCTAAAATCGCCCTAGTTACCCACATAGGCCTCCAACAGATGGAAGAGGTTGTGGTATGAGTCTACACCCACAATCGTCTTCATGTATGCTTGTGTAGACGCAGTCATTCGTGTCTACAACCCCAGTCTTTGTCACTATTTTATCATGTCAAACAATAGAGTTGATTCCAAAGCCAATGTCTTATCCATGGGTGCCTTCAAAGGTCCAGCACCCATTATCAAGATGGATGAAGCAAACTATGAACTATGGCTATGCAATTCATGAGCCTAATGCAGTGTAACAGCAAGAAGCACATCCTCGCGCAGGATGAGCCAAATGAGAAGACTGGGGTTAATGCCTCATGGGAGGCAGATGACGCATATGCGCGTATATGGCTATCTGGGACTGTGTCAATGGAGATAGTCAATGATATTTTGAGTCAGCCTACTGCAACGGCTATATGGGATATTCTCGATGATGCATACTTCCCGACGAAAAACGAGCCGACGATACTGCAACTTCAGCATGATATCTTCACATCGAAGCAGAATGGGTGTCCTCTCCATACCCTTTACATTTCTCTAAGGGGTATGTTTGAGAAGCTTCATGGTTTCATTCCCTTGATTGCTACATCAGAACAGCTCAAGGCATACAAACATTCGATGATGACTGGAGTTTTTCTAACTGCTCTTGACCTCGAGTATGATGCTGCTCGATCGCAGATTCGTACTGATGCTATCATACCTCCAATGGAGGAGGCATATTGCAGACTGAGCAGGCTCTCTATAAAACGTGGTGGTGGTCGTACTCAGCAGTTTCAGAACTCTTCGGTTATGGTTGTCACTCGTGGTAGAGGGAGCTCTACATAGTACCGTGGTCATGGTACCCGTGGCAGGGGAGGGGGTAGCAGACCTCGTCAGCCGTACACTTACTAGCACAGGCCAGACCATTCTGAGGATACATGTTATTCTAAGCATGGATTTCCTACTTCAGCCTGAGTTGTCGAGCAGGCTCGGCAAGTTGTCGAGCAGACTCAGCAGGTTCGATGAGCTCGTAGCACGACTCAGAGAGAATATGCCTGCACCCAGGTCGACTAGCTCTCCTTCAGGATCGTCAGAGGTAGCTGCCTCAGCGTCGATATCCACATCAGGTACAACATATGCTTTTACTAGTTGTTACAGGGCAGATTGTCAGAATGGGTTATGGACTCAGGAGCATCACATCATCTTTGTGGTGATAGAGGATAGTTTAGTACATATAGACCGACTCAGCCAGATAGATCGGTTATAATAGCCGATGGGACACACTCTCTCGTCACTAGTAAGGGAGAGGTGCAGTTAACTTCTGCAATGCGCCTTCAGAATGTTCTTTATGCTCCTGATTTTTCTATGAATATATTGTCCATTAGCCAAATTACCACGGATTTACATTGCCATACCATATCTGACCTATCGTCGAAGCCCCTTCCTCAGTCCAGTCATCGACCCAGAACTTGAACTTACATCCATTCCCCATTACCAGCCGCAGGTACGGATGAAACTCCTACGCTACCCCACATACGCCTCTCCAGAAAAATTAGGGTGTCGATCTAAGTTCCTCAACCCCTATGAAAGAGCATCTGGATTCATATATCTTGTGAATAACCATGCATACCGGTTTGTCGCAGTCCCCTAGATACGTGTGATCCATTTGCCAAATAGGGCATTATTTAACTCTTCCAGGATACAAACTTTGATACCCTCATCTTTCTTAGTCTACACAATCGTTTTCCAATCTACCAATGCGAAAACCTTGGATCTACCAGAAGAAGCCTAGAAAAATCTTCTCATGATTCCCTCTAGTCTATTCCTCACCTCAACAGGAAGAAGCATTGATGACGAGAAAAAATTGGGATCGCTGAAAGCACCGACTTCAATGAAACCAATATGCCCCCTTTGGATAGGCAAACGGACTTCCAACCGTCAAGCTTCTGTTCCAACTTCTCAATCACTAAAATCCATCATGTCGCAGATATCCTCCCAGCAATCAAAGGAATTCCAATGTACCGTATGGGCAGTTGGCCCCTCGGAGATCGTAGCCAAGTCTCACAACGAACAATCTCCTCCTCCTCCTCCAAGTCAAAAGCCATAAACTCTGACTTCTCCATGTTCAATTTAAGACCTCAAATCATCCCAAAGATATCTAAGATTGTGGATAGACCCCTGCAGCTCATAGGACCTCCTTCTGCAAACAGTAATGTATCATCCGTGTACTGAAGAATCGGTATAGAAATCTCCTCCCTTGAGTTTCCTCTGCAGAAGCCCCATGTGACCGCACGATCAACCATAACCGTCAACGCATCCGTATCCAGCACGAAAAGAAGGGGTGCCAAAGGATACCCCTAGCAGACACCATGTTGCGGCTGGAAGAAACCACCCCTTGGATGACCATTCGCTAGCACGGCACACGATGTGGTTTGATACACCTCTTCATCCAAGTAATCCACCTATCCAAGAAGCCTCTCATGTGGAGAGAGGCTCGGATGAAACGCTAATCCACACTGTCATACGTCTTGGAAAAATCTACTTTCCACATCACTCCCTTCTTTTTGCGCCTACACCAGTCCGCTATTACCTCTTACCAGAACCACGCTATCCATGAGTTGCATGCTTGGGAGGAGCGCAGTTTGGGCTGGTGAAATAATCTTACTCAGCACTCCCCTCAATCTATTCGCCATAGATTGAGAGGAAATCAAGTATTTTCTTCGCTTGTGAGAAAATATCTAGAGTCTGACAAGAATCTGATCTTTCTATTAGACTTGTAAGCCATTGGCGACCCATTAATGCAATAAAAGTTATTTTTTCCTCTGAAATGAATGTTTGTATTTGCACTTAATTAAGGTCCCTTTGTACAACTAAGGTTATGTATCATGGCCATCTTGAATACCATGCAGATGAGAGGATGCAACTGACTTCGTCATGAGTTATTCAAAATTGATCTCCAGTCTGAGAAAGAGATGGCAATCTTTCTCTAAAGGTTGATCTCCGACTTACCTATTGATGCAGGTCTTCTGCATGGGAATTGGGGTTCGTAGGTTACGAACTAGTCAAGTCAAAATGTCGATCTAATAGTCAGCATATTAATTGAAAAAATAAAATGTTGACTCTAGGTTATGTTATAACACAAATGGTCAAATATTGATCAAAAGTCAATTGTTGATCAAAAAGTCAAAATGCTGACTATTTGGGTCAAAGTGTTGACTTGATGAGGTCGAGATAAACTAACATTTGAATCATAACTATCATGATGAGGCATACATCCTTTGACCTGAGACAGATATACATCTATATGTCCAAGTATATGCATTAGACAGACCATTAAGTTGAAGACCTAACCATGTTATTGTGCATACGAGGACATGTGACATGTATGATCTCTTAAAGGGATCATACAGGTTCACACTTGATGAACAAGAAGACAGAACTCACTCATAAGATATTTGGGATCAAATCGAATTCCATGAATGGTCGTCTTGTTTATGAAACAAGACATGAGCTCGAAATATTAATATATTCTTTTGAAAAGTATATTATTATATTATCGTCCAAATTATCTATAGAGAAATCTGTCGAAATACCCTAGAAGAATACTGTCAAATAAGGGTTTGAACTTTGGGTATATTAAAGTCTTCCAGTATGTAATATGATGGAGTATTAAGAATGCTTTAAGTTGATTTGTATCCAATAGACCATATACCATGACACTTCCATTCCAAAGGAGTGATGAAACCGGATGGATTTTAGAGACTTCATTTTTTGAATAAATGATATGAGAATTAATTGGATTAAGTCTCACATCATAGTATCCAATTCCAATGTTGAACTCTAGGTTTAAATGTTGGAAATAGAAATGGAAATGGAGATGGATTCACTTATATAGCTCATTTTCAAGCTCCAAATGGTTTGGATGATGATTAGAAATGAAAATAAAAGTTGAGCTCATCATTGTGATCCATTTCTGAGCACAAAAGAGCTAGAAATAGAGTGTGGTGTGTTTCTTGAAAAATGGTTTAAACCGTGAATTTTTTTTAGAAGAGAAAGGGTAGCATCCCATGATTGGGACCCACCAGTTTAAACTTTGAAATTTGATGGATATCCAAATTTCAAGTCACTATACATGAATAATATGATCTCCCCAACATTATCTCCAAGTACCTGTGAAATCTACTCACAAGCCCTAATTGGATTAGGACTCGTACATTTCGATGTAAATATTATGATAAAAAATGTTATTATTATGGATATAATTATCCAATGATGATGTGAATATGATTCACAATTTTAGTCATTAATTAATATGAATAATAAAAAATGGTAAAGTCTTCTCCCACTATAAGTAGGGTCGGCTACATGGATTCTTGCTCAAATCCATGCTGAAAGATTCGACTATATTTTACGCTGGTTGTATTAATTAATATGAATAATGATTTATATTAATTAATACATATGAATATGATTCATTTATTATTACAAGGCATATGTAAATATGATTGACATTGGAAAAATTAAATGTAAATTGGATTTACATTTATATTGGGTTTATGGATTGGATGCATAAATTGAGAGATTGCTCTCATAAATAACCCAATTACGATATTTGTAATTTAACTTATCAAAGGATAATTGAATTATAATATCATGGATTTATTGGAGTTAATAATTAATAGGATTATCTAAAGGTGGACGTTAACCATGGAGCCCACCATGAGAGTCATATTTGATGTAGTTTCTCTCTTATTTTTGTATACTTATCTTGATGATTATGTTGGCAAAATTGTTATCCAACATCTTGTAGGATTAGAACTCCTTCATGGCAATCAAGAGAAGAGAGAGAGAGAGAGAGGGTTGTGGATATCTACAATAATAATTAGGACTTCTCATTAGGTGTCCCACAATGTTATTTAAGAGAGGACTTGGCCTCTCTCTTGAATACAATTATTCTACAACATTTTCCTTTAATTCAAAGAGAGCCACATTGCCTTGAGAGTTGAGAGAAGAGAGAGTACAAGACTCTCTACTTGTCCATCCCCTTCTCTCCAAGAATCCTTGGACGTCTACATCGAAGTTCATGGGAGACAACGTGAATCATCGTCACGCTCGCGAAAGAAGCTTCATCGGATCGAACGTCATTAGGAAGGTCTCTTCATTTAAAGACTCACGCTTCAATGGTAAACCTAATACTCCTAGGGTTATGCGAAATAGATGGGAAAATATTTCTTATACCATGTGATTTTTGAACAAAAAAATTTATTCACTATATCGATGTTCATACAATGAACATATTTTTATGCAAATTTGTTTGGGTTTTCGTGATGTGCAAGTTGTGAACTCCTTCACTTTCCTGGCCAAATCTTCAGAACATTCAGAACTTTTGGATGCTCTCTATGTGAATAAACATCCAATAGCTAATCTTGGGCCATCTAGCTGGCCAGAAATGGAGTGATTTTTGTGTTGCAGCATTTTTTATGTGGGAAATGTAATTTTTCATGTCAAGACCCTTCTTAAGTCTTAGACGGTAAGTTCCTTTTTTCCCTTGTGGTGATTTAAAATATCTGGAGTGGAAAACATAGTATGTTTACCCCTTTTTGGTCTCAAAAAACGTTCTGAAGATCGTCATCAACAATTTAAGGTTTCTGATGAAACCCTAATGCCATGCTCAATGTGACGCGGCTGGAGATAATCAAGGTTCATTCTACATATGTATGAGTTCTATCAATTCTGGAGATCACCATCTACGTCAAACTTTTAGGGTTCTCTCATGAAAACCAAATCAAGATGGGGGGAACTAATATCCTCCATGCGGTAACCCTCCATCGTTCGACGAAGAAGGCATATTAGCACCTCCAAATCGGTGCCCACTCTTAATGCCCCCATCACACACGATCTAATACTCATCTCCAAATATCCCCTTGTGCAGTGGCACTTCCTTGCATGAACCCTTGCGTGAATCCCAACATATACCAATAGCACACATGTGCCCATCGACATTGTCACCACCCTAGTGTATCTCTTACGTGTTACCGATACGCCTCTGTCTCCGCCATCAGGTGCTAGGACACCATCTCGCGGTCAACAGCATTCCTCTTCTTGTCGGCGCAATAGCATACATAAGGAGATCACCTTCAAGGCCCTTCCCATGTGTAAGGATCTCAGTCACCTCAAGGCGATGACAATAGCAACAGGTTTCCATGCACGAAGAAGCAATAGGCACAAGCTCTTCGATCATCTCTAGGCTTCGTTTGGTTGCAGGGTTGGGTTGGGGTATCCCGGTGTACCCCTCCTTCCAACCCTCCCAATCCTTCTCACAGTTTACTATTCACAGGGGTACCCCAACCCAACCCAGCCCAACCCTTCAACCAAACGAACCCTAAGAACCTCCCTGCACAAGCGAAAAGACGAACTATCACCTCCATCGTTTATACCCCTCCATCGCTCAAAAAAGAAGAGAGGACGCACATCTCTCTCATAATCTTGGTTGCGCACTGCCATCAGTACAATCCTCAGGCAAATTTGTGATAGAATAGAAGCAAGCCCCATGGCGACGGCATCCAGACCATTACACCTCCAAATCTCCCCGTGTGATATCTTCCTCCAAATGCAATAGCAGCAGCGTGGTAATCCTACAGCAATCTCTGATCGTCCAGCAACTCCATGCAGTACGAGCACAGATCTGGCAATGTGAGATAAGCACTGGTGAGGGAAGCCTCCACTGTTGTGAGCAGCATCCCCTATGGGCTTTAATAGTCATGAGACTATTGTTGGTTGTGTTCGCAAAAAAATGAATGGGGATGTTTTGGGCCCCTATGGCTCCTAACAGTTTTTACCTTGGCTCAAGTGGACTGTAATTGCAAGCAGGAAAAAAACAAAGAGGCTCATACAAAAAAGGAGCATCTGCTGCAATTTTGAAAGGAAAAAAAAGAGAAAAAGAGGAGCAGTAAGGTTTTTGGCCCTATTTGGGCCGAATCGATTTCCAAAAAGGGGGAGACTTTTTTTATTTAGAGGAAAAAAGGCTATCGAACAAAAAAGGATATACCGATTAAAAATTGTTGTGAAAAAGAGAGAGGGAAGAAGAAGATATTGTGACTTTGTTTTTCCCACCTCAGTTCTTCTCCCAATTTGGTTGACATCATCCTTTTCTAACAAGTTTGGGAGAAAGGGGGAGTATTTTGTAGAGCGTTCAGATTTAGACTCTACCAATTCGGGGCACTCCATGTTCGAGTTACCTAGTTTCCTCGAGTTCTCCGATGAGGAGACTCAGTTTCAGACTTCATTCTTCGGTGATCATGAACTCTAGTACGAGATCTTTCTACGGTTCCTATGAGAAAGAACCCACATCGAGGTCGCTATGGGAGAGACTCATCTTCAGAGATCTATGTATGGATATTCCCATGGCATTATTTGTTTATCCTTCAGAGAGAGAATAGGTGTTTCACGTATTATGCAGTCTTCCAATATGTTGTGGGCTTGAGATCTCCGGCGAGGAGCCTCATTCCAGTTTCAATGACCCTATACAGTACAGAGCACACATTCTCCGGCGAGGAAACTCAGTTCTGTTCTGGTGACTCTGACAAATGCAGTACATAGCATATGTTCTCTGACAAAGAGACTCATTCCACTCCAGCCATTTAGTTCCTCCTCACCAACATGGCATGAGAAGCAACGCCCTTAGCAGGCGAATAGCATAGTTTGCGTTAAGTTGATATTATATGTAGTGTCTTGTATTTTGTGAGAGAGTGCTTTCTTTTTATTTGTTCAAATTGAGCATTGCATGCTCCAGCTCGAGGGGGGTATTAGAGTATACGTCCATATGTAGGTAATTTGATTACTTCGATGGTCTAATTACCGCATGCACCTATGTTAGGCACATATCGTCTATTAGTGGGACTTGATCATTGTTGGGATATTAGTTATCTTTATTATTATTTTCTTATTTTCTACTTCTTTTGTCTTCTTCTTATAATTTGCCTAATAGGTTCCTCTTCTATATAAGAGAACTCTAGGGCCTCTCATTAATGCAATTCATTATTTTCCCTCTACATGGTATCAGAGCGATGATCCTAGACCGGAGTTCCCTTATCCCACCAAACCCTACCCGCACCACCACAGGCCGCCCGGGCCGTTGCCCCTAACTGATGCCGGTCACCTGGGCCACATCCCAGGCTTCCCCAACCGCCCGGGTTGCTGCCAGGCCGCCACCCAGCCCCTCTGACCGCCTCCTAGGGCACAGCCAGACCTCTCTGACCGCTGCCCAGGCTGCCCAGACCCAACCTCAGGTCCCGGGCCGCCATCGACCCTCCCGTGTGCCTCTGTGCGCCTCTGCGGCTCGATCTGCAGTCTGAAAAGGTCTGATTTTGACCAGAAAACGTGATTTCAGTCTTTTAAATCGTCTTTTCCGGCCCTAGCAAGCAGCAGAGATTGATGAGGATGGTTGTATGAGTCTACACGTATAACCAATCCTCCATATGATCGTGTAGACTCGTTCATATCGATCTCCTCCCCAGATGAATTCCATTGTTCGGTCGTTTTTCCATCATGTCACAGAATAAGAGTGATATTTTTCGTCTGAAGCCTTCAAGGGTACGGCTCCCATCGCTACGATGGATGGGACCAACTATGAGTTGTGGTCCATGTAGTTTCTCACCCTCATGCAGTGCAACAACAAGGAGCACATCCTGACAGATCTAGAGCCAACGGATAAGACTGGGGCTAATGCTTCTTGGAAGCAAGATGACGCGTATGCACAGGTTTGGTTTTGTGGACCCCTTGCCACGGAGATAGCCAATGATATTCTGAATCAGACTACCGCAAAGGAGATGTGGGACACTTTGGCATCCACCTATGCTCAAGCGAAGAATGAGGCCAAGATTCTTCAGCTACAGTTTGTATCTACAAGGCCAAGAAGAATGGTCATCCTCTGCATGTATACTACTCTTCGTTTCGTGGCATGTATGAGAAGCTTCATAGCTATATGCCTATTACCACATCTATTGAGCTGCAGAAGACGTATAGGAACTCCACGATGGTTGGAGTCTTATGGCTAGACTTGATACCGAGTATGATGATGCACGTACTCAGCTTCTCACCGGAGCTACCATACCTCCCATAGAGGAAGCCTATAGCCATTTTAGCCGGATTATTATGCCTTCAACAGCCACTTCTCAGCCCTCTTCAGCGATGACCGCTTCTCGTAGTCGAGGAGGGACGATTCAGTCCAGAGGACGCACCCCTCGTGGCAGAGGCGGTGGACGCCAACGTGGCCCTTGCACTTAATATCGTCGGCCTGGACATGCAGAGGATACATGCTACCAGAAGCATGGATATCCTACTTCTGATCGTGTAGCAAAACAGATTGAGTCTTCAGAGACTCCAGCTTCCCAGGTCGATCCTCGCCTGGATGATATTTTCTCTCGTATTCGAGAGATCATGACTCCTACTGCTAGCACCACCAATGCAGATATTGCAGCCAAAGCCTCTTCGAGCTCCTCATGTATCGCATATGCTTTTACTGGTAGCACTGGTGCAGACATGACAAAGTAGATTATGGACTCTGGTGCTTATCATCACCTATGTGGAGATAAAGCACAGCTGAGGTCCTACAGGACTATAGCACCTGGCAGATGGGTTATCATTGCTAATGGCGACCACTTACTCATTACTGGACAGGGGGAGGTGCATTTGACGTCGTCCATGCGCCTTCAGAATGTTTTATATGTTCCTGACTTCCAGATAAATTTACTTTCCATTAGTCAGATTACTAAGGATCTGCATTGTCGTGTCATTTTTTACCCTTCGTCTCTTGTGTTTCAGGACATACTCACGGGCAGGGTGATTATATGTGGCTGTGAGCAGCGGGAGCTCTACAGACTGGTCCAACCTCCTCACGCTAGCGTTTCTACTATACCTACTGAACTAGTCTCTCTACATATGCGGCACCTTCATTTTGACCATCTTCCTCTGCAAAAGTTGTATCATGTTCTCCCTCAAATTTCTATGAGATCCTCCTTTCAGTGTGAGGCATGCCGGCTTGGGAAGCATCACCGTTCCTCGTTTCCATCCCGTCAGAGTCAGAGCAGTTCTATGTTATTTGAGCTCCTTCATTTAGTCATTTGGGGTTCGGGTCATTTTCCTGATCACCAGAGACACTGTTTTTATCTGGTTGTGGTCGATGATTTCTCTAGACTTTCCTGGGTCTTTTATTGAAGAATAAGTCTGAGGATGGATCCGTGATCAAATATTTTAATACTGAGATAAAGAATATATTTTCTGCCAATGTCAAATATTTTTGCCCCGATAATGTCTTAGAATTCCGCACCTTACAGCTTTCTGAGTTTCTTAGATCTCTTGGCATTGTTCGTCAGACTTCATGTGTGTATACTTCCCAGCAGAACGGTGTTGCCGAGCGCAAACACCGTCACTTACTTGATGTGACTAGAACCTTGTTGATACAGAGTTGTGCTTCTCACGCTTACTAGGGCGAGATGTCCTTATTGCATGCTATTTGGTGAACTGCATGCCCTCGTATGTGTTGGGAGAGAAGATTCCTTTATCGATTACGTTTCTCGAGAAGGATCTTTTCTCCCTTACACCTCGTGTGGTTGGATCTGTTGCCTTTGTTCATGATATCTCTCCGGGTTGTGACAAGCTCTCTCCTAGAGCTGTCAAGTGCGTGTTTTTTGGCTACTCTCGTACCCAGAAGGGGTACCGTTACTTTGATCCGCTAAGGCGGAAATACTTTGTCAGTGCTGATGTTACTTTCTTTGAGTTTGTTAAGTATTTTTCTCCTACAGGTGACAGACTAGCCCCATCTGACTCTGACAATGAGATCTACATGCCTCCACCTCCTACTGTTGTTCCTCCACCTCCTCTACTCATGCTCTACCAGCACCTCCTCAGTCGCCGCCACCACCACCTACACCTACTTCTGCCCTTACACCTACTCATGTGGCTCCACATTTTACTGTGACTCGGTTTTGTTACGTGTTTTTACTCGCAGGTCTCGCTCGATTCCCCCTGCTCACAGGTCTTTCTCGTCATCCAGCACGCCTCAGTTATATAATGAGCACATTGTTTCTATTGATGGCACTACTGAGTTGTCTGTGCAGCAAGATTCCATACAGGATGAACAGGTGCCTCTTAGGAGGGGAACTCACAGGTTACAGATTTGGCAGATGATCTTGATGTGTCGATTGCTCTGCGTAAGTCGAAACGTAAGTGTGCCACTTATCCTCTTACAGTCCAGGTTTCCTTGAGTAGGTTGTCAGAGGATTTCAGGATATTTACCTTGGCACTCCTGCCGTGGAGATACCACGAACATATCAATGGCTCTTCAGGACAGTCAGTGGATGCTAGCCATGGAGGAGGAGATGGTCACGCTCCAGTCACGTGGTACAAGGAGTCTTATTTCTGCTCCAGTTGACGCATCCGTTGTGGGATGCAAACGGGTGTTCATTGTGAAACACCGTGAGGATGGCAGTGTGGATCGCTATAAGGCGAGACTTGTGGCACGTGGGTTCACCTAGACATATGGGATGGACTATCAAGATACTTTCTCTCCAGTTGCCAGACATTCTACTCTGCGTATTTTACTTTCCGTTGCTGTGACACAAGATTGGCCTATGTACCAGCTTGATGTAAATAATGCCTTCCTCTATGGTGATCTACAGGAGGAGGTCTACATGCAGCAGCCACCTGGATTTGCTGTTGAGGGGGAGTGTCAGAAGGTTCGCAGACTACAAGGCTATCTATGGCCTTAAGCAGAGTCCAAGAGCATGGTTCCAGAAGCTCTTGGACTTGATAGAGCAGCAGGGGTTTGTGCGACCGACTGCCGATCATTCCTTGTTTGTGCAGAGGACCCAGAGAGTACTATTGTCATTCTTGTTTACGTTGATGACATTATTATTACAGGGGATGACGAGCAGGGCATTCAGGGTGTCAAGGACTTCCTAGGTCAGCAGTTTGTGACCAAAGACCTTAGACATTTACATTACTTCCTTGGACTGGAGTTTGCCAGAAATCAGTGAGGTCTTGTGATGACCCAGAAGAAGTACGTTACAGATCTTCTTTCAGAGGCAAGCATGGCAGATTGCAAACATGCCACTACTCCTAGTGACCCAAGCATGAAGCTCTATGATGATGACACTGAGGAGGTCGACAAGAGAAGGTACAGTGAGCTTGTTGGCAAGCTATTATATGTGACTATTACCATGCCCGACATATCCTTTGCCATGAGCAAAGTGAGTCAGTTTATGGAGCAGCCCAGATAGGCACATATGGATGCAGTCCATATGATTTTGAGATACCTGAAGACTTCACCTGGTACAGAACTTCTTTTCATCATGACACATCTCTCTCATTTACAGCATGTGCAGATGCAGATTATGCTAGGTGTCCAAAGGTTAGAAAGTCTACCTCGGGTTTTGTTATGTTAATAGGGAATTCTCTGGTTTCATGGAAGAGCAAGAAGCAGACTGTGGTTGCCAGCCCGAGTGTTGAGTCAGAATACAGGGCCATGACGCAGGCTAGCACAGAGATGATGTGGGTCAGATCTGTTCTTACTGACTTAACTATAGAGGAGCCTCTTCCCATGCACCTCCAATGTGACAATCAGGCTACTCTTTTCATTGCCAACAACCCAACCTTTCATGAGAGGATGAAGCACATAGAGGTGGACTGTCACTATACTCGTGACATGATACAGAAGGATCTTATCGCCACTACGCATGTCAGCTCTGAAGACCAGACAGCGAATGGTCTTACTAAGGCCCTAACCAAAGGGCCTTATCAGAGATGTTGCTCCAAGCTGAGTCTGATAGATATCTATGCTCCAGCTTGAGGGGGAGTGTTGGGATATTAGTTATTTTTATTATTATTTTCTTATTTCTAATTTTCCTAATAGGTACATCTCCTATATAAGAGAACCCTAGGCCTCTCATTAATGCAATTCACTCTTTTCCCTCTACAATCATTATGGTGAGGCTATATAAGAAGCCACAGACCTTCTGTATTCGATGAGAGAAGGCAATAATAGAATATCCAACCCTTAGTGGCCTTCTCCCGTGGTTTCATCCCGCTCCTTATGGAGTAGGATTTCACATAAAATCCTGGTGTTCTTCATGTTCTATATTCTTTATCTCTGATTATGCTTCCACATTGTATTTTCTATATTACTACTAATAGGAAATCCTAGAGATATCATGACCAAGACTACGCCCTCGAGTGTGCACTCTCCTACTCAAGGCTCTGAAGTGATCTACAGTAGCTGGGCCAATATATTGTGACAACCAAGGAACCCCATCCCTACCATCAATGCCATCAGACTGCTCCGTCTGCAAATTTCTAATATTAGAATCCTATCTCATTCTCCATCCAACCAAAGCTCACCATCTTCTCGCTACTTGTCTCACTCCTCTCAATTTGGACTGTTAGCTTGTCGATCACAGCTTAGATAAGCATCTTTTATGACAGCCTTAGGTTCGACATTTGAGTAGGCCCAGATCTAATCTGTCAAGATCAATTTTCCTCTGTAATAATTTGGGTGTAAACCCAAGTTGTTAAATGGGAAACAACTCCATTAGTACATATGCCACTTGCATGGTCAGTCTGAATCCTGGCTAAACTGATGGGCTGCTTCATCAATTAAGATGGCAAAAATCACTTAATTGGTCTTTTGAAGAGCCTATTGTTTAAGCTCATTGGATTTAACAACATATACATGTTGCCGATAAAACTCTCGCCAAGATGGCTGCAGATTGTGCCAAAAAAAACTAGATAAAAGCACATAGGATTCTGCCCTTCGTATGTCTAAGTCGGAGTGTTAATTCTAGTTAGATAGCAATATATCAGCAAATGCTGATAGATATAATCATATCAAGATGACAAAGCCTATAGGAATAGCACCAGGGCATTTCCCCTCTACAATGCTCTCAAAAGTAAGTCCGCTGAAACTATCCACTGTCAATGGGTTCAACCACAAGATGCAAAGATATATTGTCGTGGATGATTGAACAAAATTCAGAGTAAACACACTACAAAAAATGTACAGCTTAGATAATGCAATTTTAATATAAAATGCAAAAATATTAATAAAATGCATAGACTAGACATTGCAGAAAAGAAATTGTAAGTTATCGAACATACATAATAAACTTTACTCGTCATCTCCTGCCAGCCTTCTATGAGTATCCTGGCTTCATCAGCTAGGATACTTAGCTCTTGCAACTTGCTCATTAAACTCTCATCCAAAGCACTATCAGGTAACAGAATATCTTCAACTGCAGGCTTCGATAGCTTAAATATTTCCCTAAGATCTTGGCCATATCTTTGAACCAGTTTTGACTCCACAGAACTTTCAGATGAAAGGGAGCAGAACCAAGAAATGCAATTTAAGAGATCCTTTGAGCATGAAATCTCCATTAAGCCTGGCGTATAACAAAAAGAATTTATTTTTACTTTTTTTGAAGTGTCATAGTCTGACATTTAGATGTTCATGTCATCCATGAATTTCATCTGTGATCAAAGAAGAAATAACAAAAATATATACTATGGTACTATATTGCCCGAAAGTCATTGTAACATGTACGGCAACACCACAAACATAAATTTTTTCGAAATAACAAGCCATGTCTGATGTTAACATTTAAATCAATAGTCAAATAACATAAATAATTATCAGCTTCCCAAACAAGTGGATAGTTGCAACTCAATCTCTTACCAGTACATGCAAACACGACCAAGAAATTGCACAACAACAACAAAAAGCATTTTCCCACAATTAAGTAGAGTCGGCAACATGGATTTTTTGCCTCCATTCAGATCTATTTTGGGTCATTCCCAAGATTGAATCCAAATAACTAAGATCCCTTCGAATAGTCTCATTCCAACACTTCTTGGGTCTTCTTCATCCTCTCTTAACTGGCTTAACATCCCAAATCTTGCGTCTGCTAACCAGTGCATTAACCGACCTCCTTTGTAAATGGAGAAACCATCTTAAGCGGTTTTCTCCCATCTTATCCTCAATCGGAGCTACACCAACTTTTCTTTTGATCGCATCATTCCAAATCTGATATTTTCGTGTATGACCACCCATCCACCTTAGCATTTTCATTTATTCTATTGTCATTCTCTACATATGTCTATGGTTCACTGGCCAACATATATCCATAGAGCATAGCGGGTCTCACATATGCTTTGTAAAACTTTCTTTTCGCTTTCAAAGGTATTTTCTTATCACAAAGAACATTAGAGGCTCCTCTCCACTTTAGCCAACCTACATTTATTCTATGAGTAACATCCCCATCAATTTTCCTATCCTTTTGCAAAATAGGTCCCAAGTATCTTAAAGAATCTTCCTTCTGAATGTTATCATATCCAATCTTCGCCTCAAGTCCTTCACTGTCGTTTCTATCAAATGTGCACTCCGTATATTCAGTTTGAGCCCTACTTATACTTTTAGTCTCTGAGGATGTCTCCAAACCTCCATCTTCTCACTTACTACATCTCTTGTCTCATCAATCAACACAATATCATCAATGAACAACATACACTAAGGAATCCCATCCTGATTGTGATTAGTCAACTCGTCCATAATCAAAGTATGACCAAGAAATTGCATTGCAAAAAAAAACCAAGGAAGGAAATATCGGTATCGATATCGTTTCGATACAATGTCGATACCGATATATCGCCGATATATCGGCGATATATCGACGCATATCGCTGAAACCCGGTATCCATTGTGCTATTTTGGCCTGTCGATACCCGATATCGTCCATATCGGCAATATATCGGTGACCTGTCGATACCGATATATCGCCGATATATCGACGATATATCGTGATATGGCGATCCCTGAAAAAAACATGCACTTCAGGCTGCGTTCAAAAGCTTCAAGGCCAAATTACCTTTGGCAGTGTTCCAGGAAACCAAATTTAAGACCCCCTATTGAGTTGATCATTCCCACAGTTGAGTTATCCATTATTGGTGTTACACATAAACATAAACCTTTAAGTCTATCAAAGGGTGAAAATCAACTGTGATGGAAGAAACCCCAGCCTCCATCACAAGCACAAATTATAAAGGAGATCAACATCTACTCTGCCATGAAAGATAGCAATATCACAGCTTCAGGTAGCTTTCTCCTCTGTAATATGACACGCAGATCAGTGGAAGGAAACTAACACTTGACTCCCCGCCCCACCCCACACGCCACCCACACACACACACAGAGATGAAATACACAGAAAGGTTCTACGCATAGACAGTAGTAGGAAGCATATGGTTGGATGGAGGCGGTGGGCACTGTGGTTTGGATATTAAGGCGCAAGGCAACTGTATCATGCTACATTGACTGCATTACCGATCCGGTCCGACAAATCCCAAATATCACCTTTACATATGCAGCATGGTTCACCCTTCCTCCATAATCAACGTGATTTCTCAACAGAAGAGCCAACATTCTAAATCAGCCCATACGGGGGCAGCGAAAGCAGGTTTAAGAGGATGAACAGATTCAAACAACCGGCACGCAGTGCCCTTGCATAATTCCTACCAAACACAGTCTCTCTTTTTCATTTCTACGAAAGATGCTATATTATCTCCCAAAAACGCAAATTTTAAGACGGTCTACATTAATTAATTCCGCTGAAACCAGGGCAGAATCCCCTCCCTTGCATCTAAGTATATTGTCTTTCGAGTCTTCGTGGTCAAAACTAGAACCGGAAATTCCCCTAATCCTCAAAGTTTATATATATTTTTTCGATTCTCTCTCATCCCCACTCCAAAATATTAGGATTAATTGAGCACAAATCCCGCTAAAAAAATAGGATGCTCCTACTTGGAGTGATTTATACGTTGCTAAATTTCATACTATGACCATCTCATCTACTTCCTAAGTTGTTCCTCATCGATCCGACGGGACTTTGTTCTTCTACTCGATCATCAAAACCTCGAAATCCTGAGAGAGACGGAGAGGGATGGAGGATTCAACTCACCTCGCCGGAAGCCCACGGCCCGAAACCCTAAAAGCTGCAAGCTCGCTCTCTTCCTCCTCGTCTGGAGATGGAGGAGAGGACGAAGGAAGACAGGTAGGTGGGATGAGGCACTACCGCTCAGGACATGGTCGTGAGTTTTACATCCGAATGAAAGTACGAGAGATGAACCGGTGAAGTCAAACCGATGCTAAAATAAAAAGACAGGCCACAGGGGAAATCATTTTGCTTGGATGGTGAGTTTGCTCTTTAAAGGGTTTATTACGATGTGACTTAATTGAAATTTGAGATTAGATATTTGATTATTTGTAATAGATAGATGATAAGATAACATGGCATGTTATAATATCTTTTTGTTTGAATGAAAGAGAGAGATTAAATTAAATGTATTAATTGAGAGAGGGGGGATTTCAATGGATCCCACGTGTAAAAGAGATGGATGTTGGTGGGCTCTACATTGTAGAAAAAGAGGGATTTGGGGGAAACCTCATGGGAACCCTTAGGCCATGTTTGGTTGGAGAATAAGCCCTGAAATAAGGGGTCAATTCTCCTCCCGACACGGTTCCCAACGGTACGACTATTCTCATTATTCTATCTTATTTCACTCTTATTTCTATCTTTGTCACACCTTACCTACCTTTATTCCATCTTATTCTCCTTATTCCTATTCTCCAGCCGAACAAAGAATAGATCCTTATTCTCCTTATTCCCTATCCTTATTCTTGCTTATTCCCGAACCGAACGGGCCCTTAAAAAAAAGGAAGTAACTTAAATTTTATCTGGATTTTCCCCCAAATCGAACGGCCAGAGATAGGTGTAATTCTTCTCGCGTTCTTGTTCAATTGGCTTGAAGGGGAAAAAGTGATAAATATGGTAGATAAAATGAATGATGAAACTTTTATCCATTTAACTTGGGTGAGCTTATCATGGGATGACTTGGGTGAGCTGCTTTTTCAAACTTGCCTTCATGACACATCTCTTTGGTTTTGGTGTCTTCTTCGTGGCACGTCTTTTAATGCCATGGTGTCTTGGTTGTATGTGTACACCGGTGTACACTGACTTCCCTCGTTCCAATCCTCCCAACTTTGGTTGGGATTACTTGTATAATGTTTTTAACTATGTTCAAATAAAATTATAAATATAAAAAATATATATAATAATCATTAAAAAAAGTTAATATAACACATAATCAATGTCACATCACATCACAATTATCATTCCAACCCTCTCAACCCTCCAAACAGCTACTATTCACAGGGGATACCCCAATCCAACCCAACCCAATTACCAAACGGATCCTTAGAGACAGCTTTCCAGTGCATTTCCAACTCTAATCTTTAAAAATTAGCATGTATTAGCCATTGGAGCGAACTCATGTATAATATCGTTATCGAGCCATATGTTGATGCATTAGTTCTCGATTCGTGGATCAGCCTACTAGTTGATTTATCTATCTGCAGGCATGCAAAGAAATTCAAAATCAATGAAACATAAACGTAAACAAGAATACATTTTGATATGTTATCTTCATCAACATTTATAGATGTGTTTGTATCTAATCTCATAGAGTGACCATTTTATTGAGATTTTGGCATCCGGATCGAATTCATTTTAATTCAGATAAAGTTAAAAATATCACTTTGATAAAGCAATCATCCAAACTTTTTACAGATCCACGGAAATTCTATAAAACCTTTACATGAAAATAACCACAACCAAGTCATCCTCTTTAATGTTCATTCCATGTACTGTGTGTCATGAAGTCTTCACTTTCTAAATCATGTATCCAATGTCACATGATAAGAATTCAACGTGTAAGAAAATAAAATAAGAGGAGGAAGTGGAGATAAACTCTTCAATTCTATCTCCAATTTGATGTGTTTTCCAATTAACTGTAAGGGCCTTAAATAGGCATGTAGATTATTATCCTAAAATTTTGAAATAACGCATACTCTAAACTAATTACCTAATAGCCGAAGGCATAAAAATTAAAATTCAAATAATAATCACTTCTTCATCTAATCAATATTTATGATATATATTAACCATAAGAGCACCAACATTCTATTAATCATTGCCATAAAACATGACAATTTAGCCCCTGGCCTCCCAACAGACTCTTCAACGCAAATCCCAAATGGTAACCTTTGCCCCCAATAGCCTCCCTCTTCCCTCTTGCCTCTTGTCAAGATTCATGAATCATGATTGCCTCCTTCCCAGTGGCCGTTGCAATCACGAGGCCATTGCGCGATGGCACTCCCGCCGCCATCGCTTCCCTACCACCCTAATCCTCCACCTCTCCCTACATACACCAACCCCCAACCCTCCTCTCGAGCCTCATCACTCCTCCGGGCATTTGCATCAACCTTCGTTGCTTCCTCGAGCGATGATGGCCATGATGGTCACTCCTCCTCCTCGATGGCAGCATCAGAGGATCAGCTCTCAGTACCCCGAGATGACGCAGGGGACTGGATATGCTTCAAGAAGGTTAAGTGCTTGCTAGTCTTTAAAGTTTGAGAAGATTCATGAATTGCTTGGGTAGAGTTCCAAAGAATGCATCGGATTTACTATATATGTGAAAGTAGCACAAGCTTGATATGAAATTGATCTTTTTAGGGCTAAAGATGTGTAAAAATACCCCCTTTTGTAACTCTTTCGGAGATTTTAGACTATATATATGAGGAGACTCTGAGTTGGATTGTTGATTAGGGATGAAGGATTTGATTGTAATGGAGAGTTCATGCTTGCTTAATATGATGTTGGAAATTCGTAATAGATAGATTCCCTACACCACAGCAGATACGTGATGCATGGCCTTATGGTTGCCCTGTAGTATGTGTAAAGCATATAAGCTATTGTATCCCATAGTCTATGCCGTTATGATAAAATGGCATATAACAAGATATGATAACGCCATAGCATAAGGTGTGTATGGTGACTATCATGTCATATATACTAGGGTAAAATGCCCTCCCCCTCCCCCCCCCCCCCCAAAGTAATCTCCGTCCTATTTTTCTCATTTTTTTGAAAAATGAAACTGTGAAAATTCATCATTATATCTCTATATAATGTCATTCAAGTTTCGTTTTTTAACGATCGTAGAATTATTGAAATCGACCTCATTGGATGGAGGCCATAGGATTTTCTGTTTGGCACGAAACGTGAATGACATAATATAGGGTTATAATGATGAAAATCACAGAAGTATTTTTCAAAAAAATGTTATTATACTAGTATACCCTATATACTATTATATTATGATATTATACCATATATACTATGTGTCGTATATGGCATGTGTTATTGTTCTAACACCCCCAACATAGTCTCATATTGGATACTCACTAAGGACCCGTTCAGTTGGGGGGTTACCCCCCACTTTGGGTGGGTTACCCTCCAAAATCCCTATTTTAACCTACTAGTGGGGTCCACTCTCTTTTCATAAAAAATATATATTATACCATCATATCATCTAAAAATCATAAAATACTCAACTTCTACTCATTATTCCAAAATTCAATACAATCACATCACAACAACGACCCATTTTTTCAAATTTCAATACAATCATGTCATAATAACTACCCACTTTTTCAAATTTCAATACATTCAAATCACACAAATCCTCCAAACCCTTAACCCATCAACCAAACATCAAAACACAAAAACGGGTTATCCTCCCCCAGATAACCCACGAACCAAATGCACTCCAAGTGTAAAAGTGAGTTATAAGTGGTGGTGATTATGACTTGACAACTTGAGCTTAAGAATTTTAGTTTATTGTCAATGGGTACATTTGGACTAGAGCTTGTTAGAGTCAGTTTTCCTCGATAACAGTACGATGATTTAAGCATGGGAGTTACAAATGGAATAAGAACCAATTTCTCTTTATTAGTGGAAATGGATAGCCGATCTCGGTCCACTTTTGCACAAAGGGCAACATTTTATAAATCTTTTTGTCGAATTTTAGTAGTCAACGCTGATGCAAAACTTGCAAGTCTTGTGAAGCTGTCAAGGATGTAATATCCAAATTGTTGAGATTTATTTAATATAATAATGTAGTCGGATGTTATTTGAGGTGCAACGATGGTTGTGTTAGAGATCACCATGTGTGAGCCAATTTCTCTTTATTAGTAGAAAAGGCTACTCGGTGTTGATCCAACTTTTAATTAAAGGATAGTATTTTATATATTTTTTGTCAAATTTGAATAGTTAATGTTAACGCAAAAGTTTCAAGTCTCGTGAAGTTGCCAAGGATGTAATATCCAAATTGTTGAGATTTATTTATTATAATAACATGGTCGGATGTTATTTGAGGTGCAACAATGGTTATGTTAGAAATCACAATGGGTTTATGTATTCAAAATAAACTACATGCATACTATGGACATGTCATGATATGATGCTCTAACTAGCCAGCCTGTCCAGATTTGTCTAGAACAATTTTTAACCAGCAACTTATGCGAAGTATACATATGAGTATTGTTAGAATTTTGGTTCTCCGTGATTTTAAATATGACACACACAAGATGATATCGTTGTCTCTTGCATATTCTTCTATGATTGCATGACTACTAAGGATTTCAGCTCAACCTAACTCCAATAAGAAGCAAGTTGCAGTTGCTCTGTCTTGTTATTTCTTTGTTCAAAAGGCTTGTAATAATCTTTTATGTGTTTAGTTTGGAAGTTGTAATTCTAGTAAGATTTAAATTCACAAAGTTATTCTTCAGGAAAATCGATTTCTGATGAACTGATCAATCATATTTCTCAGACTGATCGATCACTCCTTGTCAATCATGTACTTACACTAATCGATCATGCCTTGTCGATCATATCTATTTGATCTTATCGATCATTATTTGAATTCCATTCAAACAGTCATCAAATGATCGATCATAACTTTTTAGTTGATTGATCATTTACAATCGATCGATCATATTTGTTAACCTGATTGATCATATCAGAAAATCGTCATTTGATTTCATATCATTTTTGTTTCTGACGACCACTTTTCTTGATCTCAAGAAGATGGCAAAAGAGTACAGCATTGAACATCATGTCGCATTTCCCTACCACCCTCAAACTAATGGAATAGATGAATGTTCAAACAAGGAGATCAAGACAATCCTGCAGAAGCGTGTGCGTCCTGACGGAAAGAATTGATCATGGTTGCTTAACTCACTTTGTTGGACCTACCATGCATCATACAAGTCTCCTTTAGGCATGTCTCCCTACTGCATGGTATATGGAAAGCCTTGTTATTTGTCTGTAGAACTTATTCATAAATCATTATGGGCAGTCAGTGTATGCAATCTATACAGAGAAAAAGCCGGAAAGAATAGAAAACTGGACCTGAATCGTTTGTTGGAATTCAGAGACTGTACATATTGACAACATCCTCGTGTACAAAGAAAAAATCAAGAGATGCCACGACAAACATATCAGAAGAAAATCTTTCAAGCAAAAACAGAAAGTGTGGGTGTTTGATGCTAAGTTATGGTTGTTTCCAGGCAAACCGAATAGCAAGTGGTCAGGATCTTTCATCATGAAAAATGTACGTGACAATGGTAGCATCATTGTATCAGGCTGATCATCTAACGTACAACCTTTTGTAGTCAACAAGCAGTTGTTGAAAGCATATCCTGAGCACGACACTTTTCTGTTCGTTGTTGATTCAATTCGGATGATATATTAAGAAAAGCTCTCTGGAGTTGATGGACTAGACAACTAAAAACTCAAAAACATCATTTTTTCTTCTTTTTTTCATTTCTTCTTTTTTCCTTTTCTTCTTCTCATTTCTTTTTCTTCTGTTTACTCAGTCACACCTTTCATCACCACTATATTTAGGATATGTGATGAATCTCCATTTCATCACCTTTATTCTTTCATTTTAGCTTTTAAATACTAGCTAAATGCATGAAAATATCATTATTTTGTATAAATTTAACATTCATTATTTATTGCATAATTATTGTATAAATCACATTGTTTAAAGCTAAAATAAAATAATAAAGAAAGAAAAGAAAAAAATAAAAAGCCAAAGATATTCTATGACCCTAAACCCCGAGACCAAGTCAAGAATTGATGTGGTCGGCAAGGAATAAAGTAGGAGGAGATAAGGACCAAAAAGTCCATAAAAATCCCATTCCTTTATTCATCAATAATTTATTTTTGGACCCATTTTATTCTCTATTATCTATTCATTAAATCAATATACTTTGTACATGAATGTTGTAGATAAAAATGTGTAGAAAAATACAAAATTGAGTTTACACAAAAATAATACACAATGAACATTTTATGCTATGAATAAAAAGCGAAAACCCAAACTTCCTAGACCCATATCTCCTCAATAAAAACACAAAATGCATCAAAATTACGTTAATTCTATATAACTTTTAATTAGTTATTTTAATGAAGGTTGCTTCACTTAATTTGGAGTTAAGACATGAAAGTTAGATTTCGGACCCTGACAGTACAATATACATGAATAAAATATTCATTTTATTCATTCTGTATAATTTTTATAATTTCATATTTTTATAATTTTGGAAATATTATTTATAAGATTTGTACATATTTAGAATAGAATAAAATCATGAAGAAAATATAAAAATAAAATAGTCTATATAAATACATAGGTGAAATACATATACTTATGCCTATATAATATACGGAAAAAATGGGGCTAACCAGTTGTTGGCTGCTCCCGCCCCATTTTTTCACGTTTTTTCATTTTTTTTACAAAATATTACCGTATATATTCATCTATATATCCCTCCTATATGTCGTTCGAATTTCGACAGAAACAGAAACTCATATGCCCTCCATCTAGAAAGGTAATTTTAACGATCTAAACATTGTTGTAATCGGCCTGTTCTAGATGGAGGGCATAAAAGTCCCTACTTCTGGTGAAATTTGAATGACATAAAGGAGGGATATATGATGAATATACATGGTGATATTTTTGAAAAAAGCACCCGAAAATGAGGTAGGGGCAACCCCATTTAACCCATAATGTATACCACTATTTATTTAAGTGTATAAAATACATCAGAAAAATACAATAAAAATATATTTGTGTACCTAAAAATAAGTTATAAAGACTGAAATATGAAAATAAAATAACTATACATATACTTGTAAAAAGTAACTTTTAATAAATTAACTCATAAAAATAAATAAAATCATATTAAAATACTATATAAAATAATAATTGTTTTTAATCAAAATTTAATAAAATCATTTACTATTTTTAATTAATTATTTTCGAATAATGACTCCTATTTTGTCCTATGGCGTCCTGCGTAGACCAATCAGGAGGCGAGGATTGTTGACCTCGATCAGTTGTTCTTCCCCGCCTCTGAATCTTGTCAGAGCCTCGAGCACCGCATCTTCTCCGCCTCCACCCGATCACTCTATTCCACGAAACAACTCAAGACCTTCATGAAAATTGTTCACATCACGATCGACATCCACACCCACTCATTAGATTTCTCTGATCTTCACCGAGCCTCTCAATAACCTCGATTGAAAATCACCCAAAATCGTGCCTATAAATAAAACTCAAATCCATTCCTTTATTCATTGATCCCTCTCCGAACTCTGTAGTGTGTCCAGCCATGTGCGTGAGAATCCACCGGTGACAGAGGTGCTTTCCCCGAGGTCCGGAGCACCGTAGGAGGAGGAGGAGGAGAGGGGGTCCATGGCAGCGCTCCGACGATGTCATGTTCTAGGTCCACCATCATGTTATAGCTACACATTTTATTTTCCTTAGATAGGTTTTCCTTCTGTCGTTTCATTTTTGTAATTAATTTCGTCTTTAGATCATATGAGTAGTTGTAATTCCATTAGTAAGTTCACTGGAGCCATTAGGGCTCCAGCCATTTCATCGTGATTCAGCTCGTCCTGACCTCACCTGACCATCTCATTTTCTTTCCCTGACGTTGCTCCATCGATCCGTCTCATTTCCCCTTTGAATCGAGCCGTGATTCGAGGAAATCGAAGCTCCATCTTCCATCCCTGCTGGGGCTGCACCCACCTCACCGTTCATGAGGTCTCATACCTCTTTTTCTACATTGAGAGGAACCTCTTGAGCCACTAAATCTTTCTAGCAGGTCCAGCCTCCTAGAGAACCACCTAGACCTAGATTCGAGCCATTTTGCACCTCATAGGTCGCATGAAGCTCTCACCGCTCGTCGGGTCTCCACCGATGAGATCTGAATCTTCTGGTGGTCTCTACATATGTGGAATGATCCAAGGAACCTACAGAGCCTTTTGAAGTGAAGATTGGCACCCAGAATCATGTGGAATCGAAGATCGAAGCTAAACCACTCGGTTGTTCTTCGTATTCTTGTTGATGCTTAAGATGCCGTCGGATCAGGAAAACCCTCTCCAGTTCTAATCTCAGTCCTTGGATTAAGATGAAGTAACATGCCACCTCAGTCGTCCGCTGCACTTTAGTGAAGATATCTAATCGTCGGATGGCGCACAATAAGGGGTAACTTGCACTAAGCCCCCTCCGTCTTTCGTTATTTCTTTTTAATACTTCAATACTTGTCAGGAGTGTAAATAAATGTGTATAAATTGCATATAGATCCCCATACTTCCATGTATTTTCCCATGTGTCCACGCTAGATCAGCTCACGTGGCTTGCCACATGAGCTGGATATTTTGTAGGCATAACCCCCCAAATTTGTATTTTATTTTTAATACATAAAATGTACATTTGGTGTTAAGTTTTGGAAATATTACATAGATGACTCGGAACTTTTGTATATTTAAACAAATGCCCTTTCAGGGCGATTTTAATTAATTTATTTATTTGCGGAAAAAATACATGTCTACACATGGATTTTGTATTAGAGTTTGGGAATGAATGAAATATTTCTTTTAATGGCAAATAGGTCCCTGTCAGCATAATAAATATTGTTATTTGTTTATTTTTGTAAAAAATAGACCCTGTTTGTGTTTAATTTTGCAAAAATCAACGTAAATGTCGTGAATGACATATTTTCAAGTTCTAATTTTTATTTTGCATTTTTAGGCATTTAGATATTTATTAGAATTCAAATAATGAGCATTTTATCCCTATCTAATTATAAAAATTACCAAAAATGAAAATGTCTTTAAAAATTACAAAAAAATTATATGTTGTTTATTAGACCTATATTAACTCCAGATAAAAATATCTAAAAATTGAAAAAGATAAAGATAAAAAATTAGAAAGCTCCAAAATCTAGTAAAAATTTAGAAAAAAATCACCAAAAAATCCAAAAATATTTATTTTTATTCCTATATTATCCCTATACTATTATTTACATATTAGAATTGATTTGGAGAATTTTAGACTTATTTGTCATTTTTTATCTTCAAACCAATTCATCATATTTATTTAATCCCTATTTTGGGATGTTTTTATTTAAAAATACTTAAAATGAGTAAATTTTCCAAAAAAATCACAACAATATGAGAAAAAAATAAAAAGTAAAAATATTTTCTGCTTGGGGAGGTGCATCATCCCCAAGCATCCCTTGATCATCATCATCCCTTCCCCCCCCCCCCCCCGCTTGTTTTCTGCTTGGGGAGACGCATTCAAATAGGTGTTGAGCTCGAATGGAAGCCACCAATGTGCGATTATTGCATATGTTTCGACCACGATCTACAGTGTTGCCCCTTCTCCTTCTCTGCTCCAACTGAGCTGTGTGCTACCACAACCAGTCTGGACCCTTCATCCAGCCACGAGGAAGCTCCTCTTGGGGATGCTGGACCACAGAGCCAAGATTTCTGGACAGTTTGCGCATCCCTTACCCATGTACTCCTCGAAGACCCCCATCGCACGGCTTCAGACGGAGCTCTCGTATTGCCCCCGACACAGCTCCCTTCTAGATGTCAAGACATCCTCAATCCGCTCCTCGTCCAGACGAACCCCCCCAAGTCCCATGCACGTACACCATTTACTACCCATCCCCATTGGACTATGAACTCCTCTCCATCGCCCCTCCCTTCCTCCTAAGAATTTAGGGGTTTCTCAACCAACTACTGCTCCCTAGACTTAAATCAGCCTTCACCGGAGATGAGTTGTGATTCCCTGAATCCCCTCCAGGTTGCAGAGCAATAGAACTCCGTGGCAAAAGTAGAGACCCATCCCCTGGAGCCATATGTTTGTCAAAATCCCAATTGGGAAGCAATATCGCATAAAAAGAAGAAGAAGGGGCCTCCGAAAACCCCACACTGCTCAGATGCCCCCCAAATTGGTATGATGATTGTACCTTCCTTACCCTTGCCAATCTGATGTTGATTTCTGTATACAACATAAGGGGCATGAACAGGTCGAGGAAGGTGAAAAATTCTGAAATTATTGGCCTTGTTGAGACCAAAATTCGACTTGAGAGTCAGAGTAGCTTTGTCGATCGGGTTCCCCTTAGGTGCGAAGTTCTTCGTAACGACGCATAGCTTGGTAGAATCTATATGGTGTGGAAGCTGGTCTTGCACCCCAGTTGCCATTTCTGATCAGGTCATTAGCCTCAATTACGTGAATGCTGGAGGCCTCTCCCTTCAGCTATCGGTCATGTATGGGTCCAACTGCTCAGCTACGAGGAGAGAACTTTGGAGGGAGCTCATCTGCCTCAACGGTAGAACCAGCTCTTCTTAGCTTGTTATGGGGGACTTCAATGTGGTATGCGCTCACAATGAGAAGATTGGTGGGTGTCCTCCAAATAAAGCCGTTATGGATGAGTTCAATGACTACATCAATAGAGTCGGGCTCGAGAACCTTAAAGCTTATGGTAACCACTGGTCTTGGACCAATTCTGCTATTGGTCCAGGAAGAATCGTGGCTCGCCCTTATCGGGCCCTAGTGAATGTTTCTTGGAGGACCAGCCTGCCCCATGTCAAGATGTGTTACTCCCCTTTCCCCTCCATAGACCATCTCAACATGACCGTAGCGCTCTGTATGCCTCCATCGCGGAGCAAGACATTTCGTTACTTCGACTACTGGGCGTCACTTGAAGGCTATGTTGATGTCATTTCTCACGCTCGGGCTGGGACGTCCCATGGGAATACGACCGCACGGTTTCAACACAAGCTAAGGGGCGTCAAGGCTGCTCTAAAAGAATGGGCTAAGGGTCTTGAGGATGTCAGGCAAGACTAGTTAGAGTAAATGAGGGTATTAGGAAACATCAACGAGGCCCTCACACTGGATCCCCTTGATCCAATTCTCGCTCAATTGGAGACGGACGCTAAAGGCTTATTTGAGATACTTGAAGCTGACGTGGAATCTTTGTGGAAGCAAAAAAGTCAGGTGGACTGGCTTAGGTTGGGAGATAGGAACACAAAGTTCTTCCACCTTGAGGCTTGTACACACCGTGCTAGGAATTCCATACCATACCTCCTGGATGTTGCAAGAAATCTTTTAGATAATCATGCGGAGATTGCCAAAGAGGCGGTTAGATTCTTCACTAGGCTCCTTGCGCATGCCCCCCCCACTACCCGATAGGGAGTTGCCCCATGATCCTAAGATAATTCTCTCGACTATGGCCTCCCAATGGCTCTCCAGGCCATTTTTAGAAAAAGAAACTTGGGAGACTCTCAATAGCATCCAGTTTACGAAAGCACCGGGACCTGATGGATTCAATGCTGGCTTCTTCAAAAGACATTGGGATCTTATTAAATTTGAACTTCTTGTCGCTACGGGCTTCCTCATAGATGGAGGGGTAATTCCTAGCGACGCTAATCATACATTCCTCACTCTATTACCTAAAGTCAAGACACCATCGGGCTTGGGGGATTTTAGGCCGATCTCATGTTGCAATGTTCTATACAAAATCTTTTTGAAGCTCCTCGCAACTAGGATGGCGGTTGTCATCCCTCTCTTGGTTGCCCCGAATCAGACGACTTTCATCAAGGGGAGGGCCATGGGAGATTAAATCAGACTCACTCAAGAGGTCGTGCACGGGTTCGACCGTAAGACAAATTGATCCAAAGTATGTATCAAGATTGACCTGTCAAAGGCGTCTGACTCGGTTGATCATGCCTACGTATTGGATAGCTTGAAACTTAGAGGCTTTGATGAGAAATGGGTCGGCTGGATTCAGAATAGTATCACCATGCTGATGTTCTCGGTTCTTCTGGATGGCTCCCCAAACAGATATTTCGCTCCGACAAGAGGACTCTGCCAGGGAGACACCCTAAGTCTGTTATTTTTCATCATCCAATGGACTCCCTCTCACCGTTGATTGATAAAGTTGTAATCTAACGGAATCTCGCCTCCATTCGCATGGGAAGAGCAAAGGTGCCCTCGCACCTCTTCTTCGCATATGACAGCTCTTCTTTTGCAAAAAATCTACCAACTCGTTGAAGGAGGTCAGGCGTATTTTGGTTATTTTTGAGGAAATATCCGATCTTGCGATGAACACGAAGAAGAGCAAACTAATTTTTCCTAGGTACGCCTCTACTGATTTTCGCCTCTGCCTGGAGGTTGGAATCCTAAACCATCCTCTAACAGTGAAGTACCTCGGAATTCCCCTTACTCCTGCTGGGGGAAGGTCTATGGATGCTAATTTTCTCACTGATCGGGTTAGGACCTTGCTTGGCGACTGGAAAGCAAGGTCCTTAACTCTTGCCGGACATTTGTCATTTTTAAGCTCGGTCATTTCGGGAGTTTGCCTATTCAGGCAGGTGGGATGCTCATCCTCATTGGGGTGATCAAGAAAATCGAGGCTCTCTACGCTGACTTCCTTTGGGCATATGTTACCCATCACGTCAAATGGGATGTGGCCTGCCCAAGGATGAGGGGGGCTTAGGCCTGCACTCGCTTATTTCCATTCGTAAGGCCATGGTCTTGGCGTGGTCCTAGAATGCCTTAAGGATGTGTTTGGTACGCGGGTTAGGGTGGGTTAAATTCAGGGAGGTAACCCATTTTTGTGTTTTGGTGTTTTGATAGAGGGTTAAACTGGGGACAGGTTTTGATGGTTCGCTAAATACGTAATATAATTGTACTCGTTGTAATGCATGTACTTAGTATATCATGCAGAACCGAATCAAATATCGCCGTGAGGAGGACTCGATTTAAATTTATTTTCCGGGCAAGTTCGGGATCAAACACATGGAGGCAAAGGAACAACTTCGGTTAATTCAGAACAATTAGGTATAGGTTTCCAATATGTATTTTTTTGTATTTTTATGAAAAAATAAATGCAAATGCAAAATGTGGTTGAATTAAGTTAATAAGAAAACACACAACTTAGCCAAATTATTTAATGTAAAATTAATCCAATTTAGCCAAATTATATTTTTCCTAGAAACCTAATCCAACGATGAATGTAAAACACGTTTTTTTAATTTTTTAAAGGTTAAAATGCAATGATGAAAATACACACTTTTTATGGGTTTTTGAACAATTTTTCACATAAACAGAATGCAAAAATTATGAAAAATTTACTGGAACTTAAACGTGATGAAATGAGACTGCAGTAATTTTCTGGCATTTTTTGACAATATATGATTTTTTATGAATTTTGTAATGAAAACAGAGTGAGTATTTAGTTCATAATAAATTCACATTGTTAATTTAGCCAGAGAGCAAATTATCTCAAAGAGATATTTTAATAATCAATCCACGAGAATTGGAATTTAGCAAAATAATGTGTGTGGATTTAATTAAAAAGGGTAAAATGGGGCTGCCCCCTGGGAGTAGCCAACTTGGCTACTCCCACCCCTATTTTCCCCTCATTTTTTTATTTCTTTACAAAATAAAAATTTGTATATTCATAACTATATCCCTCTAACATTCTATTAAAATTTCGTCAGAAACAGAGACTCCTAGGCCCTCCATCCAGACGTCATTTTTTTAACGGACGCAGGATTTTTTAAATCGACCATGTTTGGTTGGAGGCCATAGAAGTCTCTGTTTCTGACGAAATTTTAATAGAATGTTAGAGGGATATAATGATGAACTTACAAAATTTTATTTTCCAAAGAAATAAAAAAATGAGAGAAAAATAGGGGGTGGGAGTAGCCAAGTTGGCTACTCCTTGGGGGCAGCCCCATTTAACCCAATTAAAAATCATTGACTAAAATCACTCTATAATTTATTTAAGGCACGGGACAACTCCAATTTAAATGAAATTTGGATGCAAAATAAATCACATTTCAAGGCACCATTTCTGATTTTTGAGGAATTGTTGAAGCAGCTATGAATTACATATGCATTTAAGACCGCAAATTCGGTAAAATATGAAATATTTCACTAAAATAATTTTAGTTAATTACCCAAAGCTCACGAAAATCCAAATAAATATCAAAATGATAGAGATTAGTTTCTCAACAGCATGCTATTTTTCATTAAACAATGATGCAATAAATATGTCCAAATTAATATGAAAACATAGGGATATCTGTGCAATTCCAAAAAAACAAAAACTTACAAACAAACTATGCACAGGGATATTTTTGCAATAATTGAAACATATAGAATAAAACATGCAAATTTTACAAGAAATAAAATAAATGAAAATACCTTTTCTTTGTAGGTAGGGAACGAAGGGGATAAGTACGGTGGCTACCGCGTCGCGGTGCGTTGGCAGGTGAGGGGGGGGCGATGGCGTGCGTGAAGGTGGAGCAGGACGACCTTGGAGGAACTGCGGTGGGGGCACTGCACGAGCGGAGGAAGGTGTCGGCATGGGAGCGAGCGGAGGAAGGTGTCGCCCGCACAGTGGCAGCTAGGAACAGTGGGCTGGAGGTGTGGTTCAAGGCGGCCGCGCGAGGGAGGGTCGCACGATGACGGTGAGAGCTTGGACTGGAGCGGAGGAAGACCTACGGGCGACGAAGCCGCGACAAGGTGCTGGGGGCCTAGATATGTGGGCGGTCGCATGTAGCGAGGGGGAAGCGGCCGCATTGGAGGGCCTGCAGATGGAGAAGCCGCGCGTGGTGGCACGACGATGCGGCCTGGAGGATGTGGTGGCGGTGGTAACTGGCGGTGGGTGATGGGGGTGGCCACCTACTGCAATCTTTTATTATTATTTTATTTTTTTGTGATTTAATTTTTTTTATTTTTTAGTTTTCTTAAACAGAGAAAAATAAAAGATGAGAAGAATTGGTGGTGATGTGATAACAAAGTAAACAAATGAAGGGTGATAATGGTGTGATGTGATGATAAAATGCAAAAATAAAAACGATGACAAAAAATAAAAGAAAAAATTACCTATGATGGAAGTGGGCGCCTGTGGTGTGCTAACGAGAAGCACAGTCCTCGCTCAAATGTCCGGCGAGCGATGAGATCAAGCAGCGCATGGAGGCGGCTGCGATGTTGGATGGAATACCAACGTATCTCACCGGAGAGGAAGCGATCGTCGCTCTACTTCGTCGTTCTCTATCGCCGGGACGGGTAGTCGGGGCTCTCAATTTTCTCTCGTATAAAGGTAGATCAAAAGCGAAAATGAGGAGAATGGGGTATATTAAAAGAGAAAAAATGGAAATTAGAAACATGGTGGAATGGTGAAGTTGAATGGGAGGTTAAAGAATATGGTGGAGTTGAGTGGGAGGTTAGATGGAGACTTGGTGGTTAATGGAAGAAAAGGGAAGTCAGTGTAGAGAATGAAAATTAAATAAAGAAAAAAAATAAAATAAAGTTGGCTACTAAAATAAAAATAAAAAATAAAAAATAAAGAGAAAAAAGAGTAGAGAATTTACAAAAGTAAGTCTACAAATAAAACAAACAATATGTACATGTTCTTTTTACTTTTCTAATTTTTATTTTTTTGTATTTTAAATAAAAGATACGTACAATATAAAAATAAAATAGTAGAAATAAAATAAAATAAATGATTTTTTTGGATTTTTGTAATAAGAAAAGTAAATAAAAATTGAGAAAACAAAAATTTGTACATTTTATACAATTTACACCTAGGTCCCAAAACTCATATACGAACTCCGATTTTAGCTAAACCACTTTCATTGGATAGATAATTTGCTAACTTAAACTTTAAAATTGAGTTTTGTGAATTTGGAGTTCATACGAGGAAGGATTTGGCCAGGAAGTTGGACTTTACGTTTTTCTCTCTTTGGGATCTAGGAGTATTTATTTAAGATGAAATTTATTTTATAATTTTGTATTTTTATATACATTTTTATAAATAAGTTAGAAAAGAATTAGCCGAAAAGGAGTTGAAATGAAATTATAAAAAATATATAAAGTTTTGGGCTATTTACAGGTGAAAAACTCCTTTATTTTATTGTTTTTTTATTTAATTATTTTGTACAATATAATATATAATAATCAATTTATTTTATTTACAAGAGTCATTTTGTTAATTTATCGATTTTATGGACATTTATTTGAGATTTTACTCGAGGATTTTTCTAAGATTAATATATTGAGATGATAAATCGTGGATTCATCACCCCCATACTTAAACTTTGCTAGTCCTCGAGCAAATAAAGAATGAATAAGTTGGATTAACCCCTAACTGTGCATGTGAATGCAAGACTTGATCTGTTGAAGAACTCTTAGTTGAACTCTTAGTTTTAGTGATCCTAAAATTCTAAGCTGAACCAAGCTCTAGTCGAAATGTATCCAATTTCTCTAATCATCAGACTCTCTCTGTATACATATATAATAGGGATATGACTTTAAGTGTGGACTGGAGTTACAAAAGGTCCCATTCCAAGAGACTCTCCTAGAACCTGATCCTCAACACTAGGGAATAAACCATTTCTTGCATGCAATCCACTGTTTCTTTAGTTGTCAAGCTTAAAAGTATAGATGGAAGTCCAGTTGATGGAGGGCATAGGATTGTGTCATTTCTTCTCTCATTCTCATTGAAATGAGGATCCTCTCTAGTGCCTTATTAACTCAACACATGTATTTTTTTGTTGTTGATCAGTGTGTTCGTCAAGAGAATTCGGAGTCATCTGCACTTATTTTCCTGGGAGTACACTGGGGTATGTCTCTTTTGAGTATCTAAGATACCTTCGACACCCATACTTGTATCACTATACAATGGAGAGCCCTTTTTAGGTGCTGGCCTGACTCGTGGTCCTAATAGCATTGGTCCAAGTAGACACTTTGAAATGGTTGGGAGCGCTCATCATTGGTAGAAGCTCTTTGACATTTGACTTTGTATGGTGAGAGCTTTTCTTTCAACATTTCTTTCTCCTTTTTTTTTGAAATTGTGGCTATCTCCACTGCTTTTACCAAAAGTTGGCGCACGCTGATCAACAATTTTTTTAGAATTCATCACACCCTGGCACATAGGTAAATGTCAAGAGATAGTACAAGAAACATGTTCTCATACTAGATAAAGGTGTCGATACTCAGGTTTCATGAAGCCTTCAATGATTTTATCCCATCCTCGAGCATCATAAAATCATGTCCAAACTCAAATCCCTCATCCCGGTTCCTCAAGTGAAATTTTAACTCATCTCATCACAACTGCGATCGTGTATGTGAGGTGTTGATCATATTCTTAAGGTAGAGACTAAGCATACATTATAGCACACAAATCTTTCAAACTAGGGAAATGTGAATAATTAAGCCAACGACCCTAATGACTAAGACTGGTTAATTCAAAATCTGAAGACCTCATAAACCAAGTATTCTTGAACTTCACTAGTCTTGTGTGAAATGTGTAAGTGTCGGGGACAAAACAAACTCATTAGTTAGTTTTTTTGTGATTTTTTTTATTTTGTGATTTATTTTGAAAAAAGAAAGGAAAAGAAGAAAGGAGATTTTTTTGAAAAAAAAGTTTTTTACTGTTTTTTTCGAAAGAAATGTAAATAATAAAGGACACACTTTTTTGAAAAAGATTTTTTTGGTTTTTTTGAAGAAGATACGGAAAGAAAAGAGAAAATTATTTTTTTGAAGTTTTTTTAAAAAGATTCTTTTACCCACCCTGCAATTATTGTATAATATATACAAAAATACGTGAAAGCATGAGCTATGAGTAAAGCATATATGTAATATATATACGCCCCTATACTTAGCATGTGTTATGTCCTCAGAGCATAAGAAGCGAGGAAAAAGACAGCTCGTGCTAAGTGTAGGAGAGCTAAAATAACAAAAACTATATAAGTCTATCCACCCCTCTATACTTAGGCTCCGGTCAGCCTAAGTATAGAAGAAGAGCAAAAATTGGGCGGACGAGGTCAAGAGTAGAAATGGATGAGTATATACACATGGCGGGCATCACCCACCCATACTTAGGCTCTGGTCAGCCTAAGTCTAGGATAGGAGTAAGTGTGAGAACCGATGTGATCTGGAGAATATACAGAGAAGGGAGAACGTACAAGAGTGAATGAATCTTCTAAGCTGTTGAATCTTGATGATGCATCTTTATGAAGAGTAATATGATATATCTGCTTTATGCTCACTCTACATGAAGTTGACGACCTCGACTTGGACTAACTACTCTTTAGAATAGACAAAATGCTTCAACAGTTGTCCATTCACCACATGGGATTGTGCACCATCCGTGAGAACAACTATCTCTACACTTCCATTCCCGTGCACTTTCATAACAACAAAGGGACCCGTCCACTTAGATTTGAGCTTCCCATGGAACATCTTCAACTTGGCAATAAACAACCATACCTTTTGCCCAGGGATAAAGTCTTTACACCTAATGTGCTGATCATGCCATCTCTTTACTTTGTCCTTATAAATCAAATTGTTGTCATATGCCCTATTCTAGATTTCCACAAGCTCGTTCAAGTTCAAGTCTCGACAAGGCTTCCCTAGGTGACAACTCCAATTAATCTACTTCATTGTCCATTCGTATTTATGAATCAACTCTGGCATGGCTTGCCATAGAGCATTCCAAATAGTGAAGTGCCCAATGCTGTCTTGTAGGCTGTCCTATAGGCCCACAGAACTTGGTCCAAGAGCTAGAACCAGTTCTTCCTATCAGGATGAACCAACTTCTGCAAAATACTCTTCATCTCTCTGTTCGAAACCTCTGCCATGCCATTGGACTGTAGGCGGTAAGAACTAGTAACTATGTGCTCAAATCCGTAGTCCCTAGCTAAAGATCTCACATCTCGGTTCACAAAGTGTCTACCGCCATCAGATATCAGAACTTTTGGCACCACAAACCTAGCAATAATATGGTCTCTCACAAACTTACAATCTTGTTGTCTGCGGTTCGGGTTAGGATAGCCTCCACCCATCTAGATAGATAGTCAACCGCCAACAAGATGTACTCGTATCCTTGGCTGTTGGGGACCCATAAAATGTATGCCCCATGCATTAATAACATCACAAATAATCATCGGTTGCATGGGCATCTCATCTCTCTGTCAAACTGAACCTCCCATCCTTTGATAGATCTCACACGACCATACAAAATCAATAGCATTTCAAAACAAGGTCGGCCAATACAATCCACATTGAAGTACCTTGTGAGCGGTCCTCTTCCCTGAATGATGTCCTCCAGCCTCAAACGAATGACAATATGCGAGGACACTCTGGTACTCCCCCTAAGGAATACACTTTCTCCAAACACAATCCGGCCTTTCGAAGAAAAGTAAAGGATCGTCCCAGCAGTATCTCCTCGAATCCGACTTCAGTCGATCAATGCTGCTCCTAGTCCAACCACGGGGAACCTGCTTGGAGACAAGAAAGTTCATCATGTCGACATACCATGGGAGTGAGTCAATAACAAAAATTGACTCGTCCGGAAAGGTCTCTCTAATCCTCTCATAATCAGGAGAGTCCTTAAGATCAATCAGAGGAATGTGATCAGCCACAACATTCTTCACTCCAGGTTTATCTTTTATCTCCAAATCAAACTCCTAGAGGAGTAAAATCCACATAAGAAGACACACCTTAGCTTCCTCCTTTTACATTAAGTATCGAATAGTTGTGTGATCAGTGTAGATTGTCACCTTAGAGCCCAAAATATATGACATGAACTTCTTGAGGGTCCATACTACATCGAGCATTTCCTTTTCAGTCACGGTGTAATTCTTCTATGTAGAGTCTAATACGTTGCTCGCGTAGTGGATCGCAAACGGGATCCCCTCTCGTCGTTGTCCTAACATAGCTCATATAACAAAATCTGAAGCGTCAGTTATGATCTCAAAGGAGAGAGACCAATTAGGAACTTGTAGGATAAGCGAGGCAAAAATCTTCATCTTCAAAAGCTCAAAGGCCTCCAGACACCTGTGATCTACAACGAACTCTGTCTCTTTCCCTAAAAGCCCAGTCAGTGGGCAGAAAATCTTTGAAAAATCCTGAATAAATCTCCTATAGAATCCAACATTCCCAAGAAATGACCACACTGACTTCACATTGGTAGGTGGATCGACTTTCTTGATCATCTCCACCGTGGGAGGGTCAACCTCCATTCCCCTTTTGGAGATGACATGACCCAACACGATACACTCCGTCACCATAAAATGACTCTTCTCCCATCATATGGTGTCGTAGTTGGGGAGGCGGTCGGTTGAGGGGGCGAAGACGGGGGCTGCGGTGTTGTAGTAGAGGTTGGAGATCTGCATGCGGGGGCGGTCGATGCTGCAGGTGGCTATAGCGGCATGTGAGGAAGGCGAAGGAGCCGCATGCGGTGGCACACCGGTGCGTCCTGGAGGATGTGGTGGTGGCGGTGGCCGGCGATGGGTGCTGGAAGGGGTCGGCCATCTGCTGCAATCTTTCTTTAGTTTTTTTTTTATTTTTTTGTGATTTATTTTTTTTTAATTTTTAATTTTCTTAAAAAAAGAAATAAATAAAAGATGAGAAGAGTCAGTGGTGATGTGATAACAAAGTAAACAAATGAAACCATCTTCTTCCACCCATAGCATTTCCTTTTCTCGAACCTTCTTATTTGACATCCTATTGTCTTTCTCACCACCATCACTTGCCATCCTATTTCATGACATTAAAAGATATATTAATTACAACTCTCTATTTATTGTTAAATTTCATGAGTCTTGAAATTGATTTTCAATCAAACGAAACAAATCATGGAAAAGGCTCCAAATGAATTTTTATCTATAATACATGGGAGTATTTCATGGATCAAATATATGATCAATGTATAAAATACTAGTTAAGAGATGGAAGAAAAGATATATGGTTAAATTCAATACAACTTTAGTAAATAAATGTAAATTGAGATGACTAATCCAATTTTTATTTTTTAAAAATTTTCTAATATAGTTGTGTGGCTATTTTTCACTAGAATTCATATTATATATAATCTATTTCTGTTGATTGGAGAACAAAGATAATAATATTTAAAAATTATAATTACACAATGTTTGATTTTGACTAAGACTTAAATAACGAATGTCTCTTTTTATAATGATATATGGATTCATAATTTTATAAATTTACCTAAGATAGAAATATTACTCACAAGAAATGGTATGAATGAGATCCTCGATACTTCGTCCACGTTGTCTTGGCACTCGATACTCAACAGAGCAGTCACTAGTAATATTTAGCAAATTTGCAAATTATTAAAGGATCTCTACAAATTATACATGCTGTAGATATGGAAAAAAATGAATTTTGTAAGCTTGCCCAGCCCAAGTAGAAAGATCAATCACACGGCATGTTTTCGTCTAGAGAGAGCCTCGATGTTTGACACTTGGCAACACCGTTCATAATCTACAATGGCAGTCGGTAGGTTTGCCAATACCCGGCACTCGGGAAGGTAATTAATACTCGGCAGTGTCGTCGACACTCGAAACACTCCACTCAGTGAATGGAAGGAGGGAGAGCACCGGAGGATGGAGCAATTTTCGCGCTCGACTCAACAAATGGAAAGAAGAATAAGGAAGGAGTCTGCATACTCATCAATTACTCAATACTCTTGTTAGGAAATAAGAATACCAAACGATGTGGTTGTGCATTGGCTGATCAGTTCTTTATTCTTTCTGATTTTATTTAAAAATATCATGCGTTCGACTCGAGTTACGTGAGTGGATGTGGATTTTTCCTTGTATAAAATGGTAAGGTTTGGAATCTTCGGATATTGTGTTCCTAAATCTGATTATAATATTTTATATTATTGACATTAAGAAATAGAAGAAGAAATGATTGCCTATATGATGACAGTGACGGCACACGTCATTATATTATATTTGAATTTTGAATTGATGGTTTCTTGTGATATGATAAATGAGGGTAGAGGTTTGATATGTAATAATGAACGGTTAAGGGCTGCCTTCGAGGGTAGTTTTCGAGTGCAATGATCCAGGGTCCATAACTTTAGAGGTCAACTTTTACATGTATTCAGTCTTCAGTTTAGAAAAAAATAGTATATGACCTAATAAGGCCTTGTACAATCAATTTTTTAGTAAAACAACTCACCGAAAAATGATCCATTGTAGAGTTGGATTTTTCAAAGAAATAATTCGTTGAAAAATGAGATCTTATGGACTCAATTTTTCGATGAAACAACTCATCAAAAAATGAACCCTTATAGAATCGAATTTCAGTGAACAACTCAATGCTAAAGTCCAAAATTTAAGGAATTATATAAGGACACATCATTCATCGAAATTTTTTATAGAGGCCCATTTTTTTTCTTTTGCCAAGAGTCCACAACATGTCAGCGACGGCACTGAAAATGTTGGGCGTTTGTTCTAAAATTTCAGAGTCGGGTTTTTTTATAAAAATAAAAAATAATACGGGCTTGTTGCAGGTGAGGCTTTTTTCGGAAGACATATGCGGGCCGGCCTGGTTTGGGCTTTATATAAAATCACTTGTCTACAGTTCGACCCATGTGTGGTCTAGGCGAACTGGGTAGATCGGTCCATTGGTTAAGTCTAATATATCCCACAGCAGATAACGATAAAAATAAAATAAAGGATTTTACATAAGCATCCATATAATATTTTACAATCATATGGGAATAATTTTTTTCATAAAAACCCAACGGTTGAATGTGTAAAATGGACGTAGTATATACGTTGGTAGATTCTAAGAAAAGAAGAAAATATTTTTTTTACAATTGAATATATTATAATATAAAATTGAACTGACCTAATCCCCCAGCAATTATTGGTAGGCAATGCCGCCTCTTTTGATTCCCCTCAGATCCCACCGGTCCACTTGGGTGATTTTCCGCACATTCTCTGTTCAAAATCGACGGTAACATATACAGTGTGGACCCCACACACGATGCTCTGACTTTTTCAGATAAAAGGTAGTGAACCTCCTTCAATGGCCTGTGTACCATTCAAAGGATTGGATTCAAATCCTCCTCTATATAACCGGTAGCAACACTGGTTACTCCTGTCTATTTCATCTTTCCTTCCATTCCCTTCTAAGGGCTTGTTTGGTAATCGGATTATCCCCGGGTTATCTCGGGGTAATCCGGTTTACCTCCCTCTTTTGATAGGATGGAATTTTATCACAAATCATAGTGACATCATATCTCATTCTTTATTACAACCATCTCCAACCCTCATAACCATCCCAAACAGATACTATTCCAATCAGGATACCCAATTCACTCCAACCCATCAACCAAACAAGCCTTAACTGAGCGCAATCGGCCCAACTCCTTCAATGTGATCATGCGGGCAAGGAATACATCGAGACTGCTTTCATTTACGGGTCGATATTTGTAACACCATACCTCTAAATATAATCTCATATCTAGAATTCACAACAAACATGTAAGAGTGAGTTAAAGAGCAAGGGATTATTATTGGATAACTTGATTTCGATTCTTTTACGTGCTTATGAACGGATCTATTAGACTCAAACTTAACAAATTGTCAAGATCAATTTTCGCCAATAACTAATCGAGAACCCAAATCTGAGATGTTACAAGATATGATTGAGATTAGGTGGATATAATGACACTGACAACATTGGCAACACAGATGTGAGAGGTCCCCTCATCGATGACAATTATGCTTATGGACAAAATGGTTAGAGTGGATAATTGAGGATGGGGTTAGTTAAGATGTGATAATGATGTGACCAAGGACAACAATATAGAAATATTAATAATATTATTATTGGGATTAAGAAGGGGTGATTAAGTTATTTATCCTCGAGATTGGGAGGACTTTATTAAGGAAATTTTATAGAAGTTCATGGATTAAAGACCTGATTTCAACCTCGCACCTGATCAACTTTGTTTCGATGTGATTTGGGGTTAATGTGCTTTGATTGACAGGGTTAATCCAATTCTGTCACTCGTAGTTTAGATTGAAATTTTGGGGGTTAATTACAATAAAATCGCTATCTTTACCTCAATTTCTAATTAAGGTTCTCGCTTTTCAAACGTTATAAAGAGGGTCTCCGACTATAGGAGTTTACACGATCGACTTTATGAAAAATTCAGATTATTTTTTCTTTTTCGGTGTTTATTTTTGCTTTTGGACTCAAGTCTGTTGAGCTCGAGGTATAACCCCTATCTATGTATATTTGACTGAGCACTGCCACGGTTGGTTTTTTCCTTGTCTATTGCGATGTGGGACTGAATGATCACCTTATCACTTCTTTCGTTGGCTTGACCAAGGTAGCTTTATATAAGGATATATTTTAGATAAAAAAAACAAGATTCCATCAATCTTTATTACATTTCAGTTATGAAGACTTGACGTGGGTATCAATGCATAGACATGGATTTCTTAAAAAATTTACCCTAAATCATAAACATTTGCCATTGCACAAAAAATTGAATTGCCAACATGTATTTTTTCAGGGCCAATTCATGTGATAAGGAGTGTGGGGTAAGGGATGTATGGAATTCATTGTGAATGTTTGGTAAAGTGTTTTCTGGGTGAAACTTCCCATTAATTCACCCTTTCATGATTAATATTGTTATTAATCATAAATAATTTCATGATGAGGAGAATATGAATATAACGATCCCTAAATCCTATGCTTATTTCCCACCTTCCAAATTAATCTCCTTCCACACCCAAACACTCTGTCATTACCTTTCACTTAATTAGATTTTCATTTTCAATTTGATTATAGATATTAGATACCCAATCATGTTGATTTATTTTTCACATTGAAAGTTCAAAGTAGATGTTTATATTGTTTTGAATATTTCTATACATTTTGTAGTCTTTCTTGTTTTATTATGTTATAACAAATGTTAAGACAATATCTGCAAGATACATTTCCATATCTAAGTATATGTTTGTTATTTTCAATACCTATATGTGTACATATCTATATTTTTAAATGTAAGTATATGGTAACACATATATCTGAATTCGTATCCAAGCTTACATAAATACTCATCTACGCACTGACAAGTCGCTTTCTACCCTTCTTAATTAATGAGGTTTATGTTGTTGTAGTCGGGTAGAAATCAACTTCTCAAAACCACTCAAAGATTGATCAATTTAAAACAATGTGAATGGTAATTTACAAATACTATCCTAAATAGATGTTAATATAAGGAATCCATACCAACTTCAACTTTCTAAAAATATTAAATATGGAATGATTTAAAAAATCAATTACATAAATCTTTAAATAAAATATCTAGACCAAACAATGCATTCAATTGAGATGATTCTTGGGCACATGTTAAAGCATAGTCAATTCTACAATGTGATGTTCTGGGAAATTTTCGAGCTAAAAATGATTTACTATGAATTGCAGACCACAGACAGGATAAAACGTTATCAATTTCACTACAATAACAATAATAAATTAACTAATGATCCACAAATTTTCAATAAAATCTCATAATGAAGAGAACAGAATGTAATATATAGTGTATTTTTTAGAAATTAAAAATAATGATGAATGATGATCCAAATGATTGCTCAAAGTCAGGGTTCTAAATGCAAATCACATAAAAGATGTAGCATAAAAAATGCATGCAAGGACTTGAAGAATTATGAAAAAAATCCTCAAGTGCATCAAGGAAGCGTGGGGATCGCATCGTATGCGGTCGTGGGCGACTAGTTAAACTAGTAGCTCGATGCAGGGGAATTTAAAAAAATTAAATGATGAAACCACATGATCTATGAACCATTCACGGATCGTTTCATCTAAACTACATATTAGGTAAAGGGATACCTCTTGTAGCATGGTTGTAATCGAGTCTCTAAGAAGAGAGACCTCCTGTCTCAAGTTCGACCTGACGGTAGAGACGCTTGTGAGCATGGAGATGAATTGTGTGCTTCTCGTAATCTGAGTTGTTGATCCAAGCAATGGTCTCCTGATCTCGTCTCATGAGATTAAACGTCTTCTTCACGACATGACACAAGGAAGGAGACCGAGATCCACGAACGGTCGAGACGATGGCCTAATGGTGATGTGATAACAGGCCTGACCACTCGGGTATAAGGTACAAAAATGGGGTCGTTGCGACCCAAGCGATCAGGCGATGTGTATCAAGAAAAATGAACCACTAAATGAAAATAAAATCAATCAAACACGGGTAGCGGTCCTGCTATGTGTTTAACCTGGTATAGCACCCAGGGTTGAACTCAAGGAGCACGGGTTGGCCGAAGGCCTACGAAGTAGTAAAAATGAATAAAATAAAAGAGGAAAAAGTTTTTAGTGGTTTTTAATTATTTTTATATTTTTTTGGATTTTTAATATGTAAAAAAAATAAAAGAAACACAAATAAGCACATCTCAACAATTTATTTAATGCAACAAAATTCAACCAAAAATTAAAACAAAAATATTTTTATGTGTTTTATATTTTTTTATGTTTTTGGTGAATTTTTGGAATTTTTCTGATATTTATTTTAATTTCTAAAAATCAAACAGTAAGAAAAACAAGGGGTACTGTCCAGCCAAGCCTAAAGTCCCTAAATAAAATACCTAAGGACCTCAAAAAGGACTGGAGGTAATTTTCCTATAAAATAGATGAAATAAGGAAAATTTAGGTACCAGATTTATTGTTTTTGGATTTTTAATGTATTTATTAGAATTTTTATGGGTTTTTAAGGGTTTTTAAGTTTTTAAGGTTTTTAAGCAAGGAAAATAGCCCAAATTGGCTAGAAAATCAAACAAACTAAACTAACCAGTACCTAATTTTTGTAGAATTTTTAGAGGTGTTATTATATTTTTTTGTGATTTTTAAACCTAGACAGTAACAAAAATGTTGGTTTTTGAATTTTTAAAAATAACAAACGAAATCAAAAATATCCTCAAAAATTCACAAAAATCCTACACCATGGTAGGAGCCATGTGTCAAATTTTCGTCGAATTTGGAGGTGATTTGATATTTTATTCAAAAATGACAAGAGGGTACAGTGCACAGGGACTGGAATGCAAATACCCGAAGTTCTGGGGGTCCAGGTGCAAAATACCCAGCCAATCACGCGCAAAGCACGTGCCTGGGGCACTCAGGGACCTATATGTAATAAAAATAAGTTCCGGGGACCTTTTGGCAACACGTACCAAAAGTCCAGGGGCCTTAGATGCAATTTACCCAAAAATATACGCACATGCGACAACAATTCATTCACAGGGGCATAAACGCAAATATTACAAAGATTTCATTCATTTCAGAACAATCCAGAACTACAAGGGCTTAGGCTGCAAATACACCAACAAAGCACGTGGCGAAGCACGTGGTTCACAATAGGTAAGGGTATAAATGCAATTACACTAAAGAGCAGGGTCCATTGTGCAAATAAACCAACGTAAATAAAATACGAAAAATATTTACAGGACTAACACTAAATGCATAAAAGAAAAGGGGGCCTAAGACAATTTACCCCTTTTTATTTACGTCGACGGCCGGATGCGTGACGCGTGGCGGATCGGACGACTGAAGACAGCTGCGCCTGAGACTTTGAAAACGTGGGCCTAATCGACGTCTGAGGGATCTCCACGTGGCTGATCGAGCGACGGCTAACGGTGGAGGCTCCAGATGACGCCTCCTCAGATCGAACGATCAAGGCTGCTCCGGAGATGGACGGTGCTGATCAAAACTGGAGCGAGGAGGCACGATCAACGGCTCGGGAGGATGCTGGAAGAACTGATGGCCGGCGAACTTCGCCGGCCCAGCACACGCGCACCGAGCCTCCGCGGGGGCTTCTGATGATCGAGGAAGCTTCGCCTTGGCCTCCCGCGTCTGTGGGACGTCTCCGATGACTCAACGGAGCTCCGGAGAGCTTTGTCGACTCCGGCGGAGGAGAAGCTCCGGTTCTCAAGTAGGAGGGCCTCAGACAGCCCTCGATTGACCTGCAAAACGCAACCAAAGAGCTCCTGGGTCGAGGGAAAACTGCCTCGACCCCGTTAGCGGTGGAGCGGGTGGACGGTGCGGTGGTGCGGGCGAACCCCGACGATGCGACGGCGAAGGGGTTCGAACCCCAGCTCCTGTGCGAGCTGGGTTGAACGGAGGGGCGGAGAAGGTGCGCGGGGGAAGGGCAAACGTGATGATGGATTCCGATGATCGAACGGGAAGATGAGGTGGTCGGAATCGAAAGAAAACGACGGTGGCTCGAATTGGGGGAAATCTGAAATTGACGAAAAGGAAAGGGAATAGGGTCTACCTGGGTGGATGAATCGACTGTGGACGAGCTTGCGAAGCTCTGGATCCTCGCCTCAAGGAGCGTCGACGTCCGAGGCTCGAGCTCCAACTCAGGGCGGAGCACGGCGGTGATGACTCGCCGGATCGATGGTTTTCGCCTCCTCTCCTCGCTGCAACAGGTCAAGGCGTGAGCTGTCACCTCTCTCTCTCTCTGGAGCTCACTGGAGAATGAAGCAAATGGCCAAGGATGCCTGAAATGGGTGGCGGAGCTGGGTATTTAAGTGGGTGCAGGTCCGGCTAGTGCTGGTCGGGTAGGGCTGTGAGAAGCGCGGATCCCGATGTGGATACCCCGGCGAGGGTCTCGGATGCAAAGAAGAAGAGATAGGACCCGGGGTTCGCGGAGATGGCGAGCGGATCGAGCGCGGAAAAAGAGGAGAAGTCGGGTCGGGCGCGTGATCCGCGGGAGAAGAAGGTCCGCGGAGGGAGTTGACCGGGGTCAACAGACCCCCGTGGACCAATCAGGAGCCACCAAATATTGAATTTTTATTTCTTTATTTTAGGGTAGAAAATGACCGAATTTACAAAAACTTAAAACATGAAATATTTTTATTTTATTTTTTCTATTTTTTTGTGATTTTTAATTAATTTTTGGAAATAAAAATAAGGTATTTACATTATATAGCTATATATAGGTATATATACAATATGAAGGCTTTTGATTTTTGATTTTTAATTATTATTTTTGTACAATTTTATCCTTATTTTATATTTTATTTATTTATAGTATAAAATAAGGAATAAAAGGGTGTTTTTATTTTTATTTTTATTATTTATATACATAGGTAAAATAAATAGATATGTACATCTATATGCATGGTATATGTACAATGTATTTTTGTATTTTTAATTTTGTTATTTTTATTTGATTTTTGTTTTGATTCTTTTTATTTTATTTATTTACAATATATAGCATAGAATATTTACAAAAAGTTTGGGAAATAACTTTATTTATTTACAAGGTTAAATAAATACCTAGATGTGATATATGTACATGATGAAGGGGTCTTTTTAATCTTTTTGATTTTTAACTTTTTATTTTGTTTTTATCTTTTATAAATATATACAAGTATTTACAAGCATATTTTTGGGTGAGGAAAACATTTTTATTTTATTTACATAAATATATACACATGAGCCCCTATCTCCCTCTACTTGGCTTTTATGCGGTCAGGCCCATGCTGAGCCCTCCCTTGGGTTAGGTTGCTCAATATTTATTCTAAATATTTCCCTCTTTTACTTTTTAGTCTTTATTCTTTTATTTTTGCACAAAAACATGCTAATTATAGGTTTTTACACAATGCATGCTTTTGCTAATTATTCCTATTTACACATATCTACATGCATTTGCAAAGGTTTTTGTAGCTAAAATATAAGAATAAAGAGTGATGAATGGGTATTCATCACCCCCCTATTCTTAACTTTGCTAGTCCCTTAGCAAACACTTATTTGAAAAAGAAGTGAAAAAGAAAGGAAGAAAAAGAGGATGTACATGGATCAAGGTTGATTATTAAACTTGCCTTCATTAAATTGGGGCATGGAGCTCGATCAGATCTTTGGATTATTAATGTGTCGGAACCTTATTTAGACTTAAGCTTAAAACTTAACAGCCTCTAAGTTCCACTAATCTATAACCAAGACTCCTCAATGCTCCAGATCAGAACAAGTCATCAATCACAAACCCTGAAGACCATGAATCTTTTCTTGTCCTGTGAATGTGAAGTCTAAGCTCTCCACCTCAGAAATGGTAACTTGACAACCCTCCCCAACAAGGTAACTCTATGACCTCAATCTGGCCACTCTTTCCTCGAGGAGCGGGGTATTCCCTTCTAAGTTCAAGTTCCACCGGCTCAAGAAGAGGGGGAAGAAGAGAATGGGTCAAGGCCAGTGTAGCCAAGTACCCTTGGGAGCTTGACCAGTGTAGCCAAGTCTCCCTGCTGCAAGCTATAACAGGTGGAACATGAAACCAAGCTTTGCTTATTGCACTCTATATACATACTCCGGTGGGATTATCATTTTCTATCAGACCCACCACTTTTTTGGAGTTCTTTTCTTTTTGCATATTTTTTTTTCAAGTGCATCTGTACAACATATACATGTGCAGCATATATACAAGGAGTTTTTCCTCTTGAGCCAGTAGACTATCCCTCTTTTGAAGCTTTATTGCAACCCACAACTCCCGTCGTTAGACCTCATGGCAACCAGACCAAGTTGAGACGCACTTCCTTCACTATAAGAAGAAGAGAGGTTCCGCCTAGAAGTACTACCCTCATATGCTACCCCAAGTCAAGTAAGACTGCCTCCTCACCACCTCATCCGTAGAGAGCTCGGTGCATAGTGCGGTTGTCCAAGGAAAGCCATAATCTATGAGTCATGTGTTGTTGTTAAGTGCTCTACTTAGGCTCATTGAGATGACATGTGATCATAGCCTAGTGAACTCAAAGAATTAAGTCACCATGGACCTGAAAAGCCTTAAACCTAAGCCCTATAAGGTTCCTCTTAGAAATTAGGTGGATTAAGATCTTAATCAAGCTCCATTTCTCAATTTGATTCCAGGCTAGTTTAAATGTCAACTATCATCCAGAAAAACTATATACATATGTACTAAAAGATGCTTATTTACACAAATTTTACAATCATGCAAAATTTTTGAAAAATGTTTTGAAATCATGAATGGATGATGCATGAAGTGCAAGTTTTGCAAAAGATATTTACACACATTTACACAAGATTTTTGCAAACTTTTGATTTTCAAAACATTTTGGAAAAATTTTGTACTATATACATAATTTTGATACAAAAATATTTACACAAGCTTTACATAAACGATTTTTGAAATCATTTTTACAAAAATAATTTGTACACTAGCTATGTATGTGCAAATAAAAGAAGATTATGTACATGAAAATTTTTTAATTTTTGTGGTTTTTAGCCATTTTATTTATTAACACACTCACACAAAGTACGAGTTATGGCTAACGTATATATGAAATATATACACACCCCCCTATACTTAGCTCGAACGATGTCCTCAGAGTCGAGAGCGATGAAGAAGACATAACTCGTGCTAGGTATAGGGAAGTGAAAAGAAAGGCTATACAAAAGGGAAATGAAAAGTCAAGAGGGACTCAGGTCTCCCCCCTATACTTAGGATCAAGTAATCCTAAGTATAGCAGGCTGTATACTAAGGGAAAACCTGAGTGCAGAATGTACAGGGTCTACCCCCCCTATACTTAGGGTGAAATATCCCTAAGTATAGGCAGCAAAAACAGGGGTAGATAGAAACAAAAGAAATACCCGAAAGGTCTCACATCCCCCCTATACTTAGGGTAAAGTGCACCCTAAGTATAGCATAATCACAAGATGAAGGAAGGGATGTGGGACTAAAGAATGTAGTGATATGGACATCTGGATCTATATACAGCGGAAGATCAGTGAAACTCAGGCGTGAGATGCATTAGATGTGAGTCAAAGACCACATCTCACGCAAAATGAATAGGGGCAAGATCAACGACCCGCGGCTCATGATCTAGAAATGGCTTGAGCCGCTGGCCGTTCACTCGAAAGGTACTCTCAGAAGACAACTCGGATATGTCGATGCTACCGTTGTCGTGTACCTTTCTAACCAGATAAGGTCCCTTCCATTTGCTCTATAGCTTCCCTGGAAATAGGCGTAGCCTCGCATCAAACAGCCATACTCTCTGTCCAATCTCAAAATGCTTGTGGCTGATATGAGAATCATGCCACTCCTTGACTTTCTCCTTATAATGTAGGCTGCTTGAGAAAGCTGCATCTCTGAGCTCCTCCAGGGCAGCTAGCTCTGCCCTCCTCTGGTCTCCCATACCATCTGGATCCATCAAAATATCTGTAACCGCCCAATGTGACTTGTGCCTCAGCTCGACAGGTAAATGGCATGGCTTGCCATATACGAGGCGAAAGGGAGATGTGCCCAAAGGTGTCTTGAAAGACGTCCTATATGCCCACAAGACCGAGTCCAAAAGCTGTGACCAATCCTTTCGGTCAGGGCGGACGACTTTCTGCAGAATAGTCTTGATCTCCCTATTCGACACTTCGGCTAGACCATTCGTCTGTGGATGGTAAGGTGTAGCAACACGATGATCTATGCCGAACTTGCTAGCAAGTGCCTTCACCTGGTCGTTGATGAAGTGATATCCCCCATCAGAAATCAGAACTCGTGGAACCCCGAACCGCGTGATGATGTGCTTCCTCAAAAATCTGCAAACGGTCCTCGCATCAGCGGCTCGGGCGGGGATAGCCTCCACCCAACGACTCACATAATCAACGGCCAACAGAATGTACTCAAATCCCTGACTCTTAGGGAATGGACCCATGAAATCGATGCCCCATGCGTCAAAAACCTCACAGAAGTGAATGGGCTGCATCGGCATCATATCACGCTGTCCACAAGTGCCCATCCTCTGACAGTCAGTACACCTCTTCACGAACTCATCTGAGTCCTTGAAGAGGGTAGGCCACCACAAGCCGGATTGGAGCACTTTCTGTGCCGTTCTCCTCCCAGAATGATGTCCTCCTGCCTCAAGCTTGTGGCAGTAAGTGAAGACGCTATGGTGTTCCTCCTGAGGAATACACCGACGCCAGACGCTGTCCCCTCCTTCGTGGTAAAGGATGGGATCCTCCCAATGGTAGGACTTGGCCTTCGCGAGGAAGGTCTCAAGCCTCTGCCGGGGCCAATCTTGTGGGACTTTCCCAGCAACGAGAAAGTTCACAATATCGGCGTACCATGGGAGTGAGGCGATAGCAAGGATCGCCTCATCTGGGAAGGTATCTCTAATAGGGTCAATCTGCTCAGAATCCTCAGGCTGCTCTAGTCGGGAGAGATGATCCGCCACCACATTCTTGACTCCAGGCTTATCCTTGATCTCAATGTCGAACTCCTGGAGTAGAAGGATCCATCTAGTCAGTCTGGCCTTGGCATCCTTCTTTGCCATGAGGTACCTGATGGCGGTGTGATCTGTAAACAAAGTCACTCTAGATCCGATGATATACGATCTGAACTTATCCAGGGCAAACACTACGGCTAGCATCTCCTTCTCTGTGACCGTATAATTCCGTTGGGCGGAATCCAATGTGCGGCTAGCATAGTGTATGGCAAATGGAACTCCATCCCTCCTCTGTCCCAGCACTGCCCCTATGGCAAAATCGGAGGCATCCGTCATGATCTCGAATGGGAGAGACCAATCAGGCGGCTGGAGGACAGGAGCCTCAATAACACACTGCTGGAGAGTCGCGAACGACGAAAGACACTTGTCATCGACAAGGAACTCGGTGTCTTTCGTCAAGAGGTCAGTCAACGATCGGGCAATCCTGCTGAAATCATGAGTAAATCTCCTATAAAATCCAACGTGCCCCAGGAATGACCGTAGCTGCCTCAGATTGGACGGCGGTGCGAGTTTCCTAATGACATCAACCTTGGCCGGATCAACCTCCATGCCCCTGTTGGAGATGATATGGCCAAGCACCGTCCCTTGAGTCACCATGAAGTGACTCTTCTCCCAAGATAGCACCAAATGATACTCAATACATCGCTGGAGTACTCGATCTTGGCAGTCAAGACAAGAATCGAATCCGTCGCCGTAGATCGAGAAATCATCCATGAAGACCTCCAAACACTCCCCTACCATGTCCGAGAAGATCGACAGCATGCACCTCTGAAAAGTCGCAGGGGCATTGCATAGCCCAAATGGCATGCGTCGGAAAGCATATGTGCCAAAGGGACAGGTAAAGGTGGTCTTCTCCTGATCCTCAGGAGCGATGGCCACTTGGTTGTAGCCCGAGTACCCATCCAGGAAGCAATAATGGCTCTTCCCTGCCAGTCTCTCAATGATCTGGTCAATAAAAGGCAGGGGGAAATGGTCCTTCTTGGTGGCCTGGTTGAGTCTCCTGTAGTCAACATAGACCCTCAAGAGGTGGGTACTCGTGTAGCAATCTCCTCTCCCGACTCACTGATCACAGTCGTGATGCCCGTCTTCTTGGGCACCACATGCAAGGGGCTGACCCACTTGGAGTCGGAAATGGGATAAATAAAATCTGCACTCCACCATTTCGATATTTCCTTCATCACGACCTCTCTCAGGTTGGGGTTCAGACGCCGCTGGAACTCACGTGACGGCTTCGCCCCCTCCTCGAGATAGATATGGTGGGAGCACACTGATGGACTAATCCCATGGAGATCTGCTACGCTCCATCCGATCGCCTTGCAGTTCTTTTCAAGAACCCCCATCAAACGGGATTCCTGCTCTCCAGTCAACTCGGCGGAGATGATGACTGGGTACATCTCTGGCTCGCCCGCAAGGAATCGATACTTCAGCGAAGTGGGGAGCGGCTTCAGCTCTGGAATGCTGGGTGCTGGCAACTCTGGCTGTGGAAGAAACTGAGTGAAAGCTGCTAAATCTGCCAAATCTGCCCGGGAAAGTGAAAGCGTACTCTCGCAAACTGGATCGGGAGAAGGCTGCTCAACTGAACTGTCTCTGGTCTGCTCTGCATCTGCCTCTTCCTCATCTGTAGGCTCAGGTGGAATCAGGTCTGGCATCTGATCATCACAATCGGCCCAATCAGACTCTGAATCCGAGGGATCCGTATCAACCGCGGTGGCATCAGTACCACCGTAAAGCAAGGTGGCCTCAGCACCACCATCACTGAAAATCGTGTCGCGATCAAGGACCGGCTCTGCTGCCTCTGTGGTATCCTGAACCAGGGCTGTGCTCTCCAGACTCTCCTCTGCTATCATCTCGGCATCAGCTGTATCTGAATATGAGAGGATGGTCTGTGCTACCGGATCTGCCCAAGCTGCCTCATCGTCTGTGATCACAAAATCACAGTCCTGGTGGATGTCTGGCTCTGCGTCTGTCAGCGGCTCTGAATCTGTACTCGCATCTGAGCGGGCTCTCTCTCTAGCTCTGTAGTCCTCGACCGTCTCTATTTGTATACTCTCGCCCTCGACGCGAAAGTACACCTTCCCGCTATCATGATCGGTCACCGCCTTGGCTGTGGCCAAGAACGGACGACCAAAGATGATGGGGGTATCGGTCACTGACTCAGGGATCTCCATGTCCAACACTACGAAGTCCACGGGGAATTTCAGGCCCTGAATCGTGACGATAACGTCTCGTAATAACCCCTTCGGCCTCTTGACAGATCGATCAGCGAACTGAAGGACTGTCCTGCTCTGTCGAAGAGTGCCCAACTCGAGGCGGTCGAGAAGGGCTGCCGGAAGAAGGTTGATCGACGATCCGCTATCTAGAAGAGTACGGTCGAACCTCTGCTCACTGATCTGGCATCTGACATACGGGGCCCCTGAATCTGGCCTCTTGGCTGGCAGTCGGTTCTGGATCGCAAAACACGTGGCTTTCATCAGCACATGGATCTCTGAAGTGTGGTTCCTCCTCCTCCTCCTGACTGTGGTCCTGTCTCTCAAAGATCGCTGGAGAAGGGGAATGTGCTGCAAAGCCTCCTGGAGGGTCAGCTGGATGTGGAATCGATCGATCATGCTCTGGCTGAACTCCTCAAGCTCTCTCTTTTTGGGATTTTCTTTCTTCTTCCCCTTCCCCAACTGAAGGGCTCTAGGGAAGGGGATCACAGGGTCCTTCGCAGATGAAGGACTAGGAAAAGGCCTAGACGGTTCGATGACCGGATCCACACATACATCATGCACCACAGTGGGACCAGAAGAAACTAAACCTTTTCCTTTATTCACAACAGTATTCTGAGGTACATGAACTGAAGGAAAGATAACATCTCTATCACGACAAACACTGGTGGCCTCAGTACCACCATGGGCTGGCTCTGCTGCTGCTGCTGGTAGACGTCTCGCAGCATCAGTACCGCGGGCTGGCTCGGCTGAACGGGTGGCATCAGTACCACCTCCTCGATCTGGTGAAGTGGCGGCCTCAGTACCGCCGGTGGGATCAGCATCCTTGGTGGCATCAGTGCCACCGTCATCATCTGGAGCAGCCTCAGTACCGCTCTCCTCCTCCTCATGTGGCGCGTCTGACGTATCCTCGTGGTGAAGCTCAGATGAGGCGCCGCCGCCTGCTGGGGTCCTACCGCTCCTAAGTGTGACAAAATCAGCATCAAATAGATCCGAAGATGTATCAACAAATGGGTCACTAGGAGTGGCAGACTCAGTGTGTAATACTTTCTCAGATTTCCTCTTGAGGTTATTCGGATTCGGCTCAATCTGGGCTGGAATGGCGGCCTTCCCTCTCACCAAGTCCCGCATCTCCTGGCGGAACTCGTCCATCTCCCGTCTGAATGTGGCCTGCTGGTCCGTGAGGAGGCGGGCGATGTCATCCAAAGCAGGGCTCTCATGGGAGCCCGACGGGTAGCCTCTCTGGGGGTGAGGCTGCTGGTACTGCTGCTGGTGGTAAGAGGGGTATGAGGAAGGGTGCTGCTGCTGAACTGGGTGAGCCTGCTGCTCACGTCTCCACGACTGTCCCTGCTGCTGATAGGGACGAGGACCGAAGGATGGCTGGTGCTGCTGATATGCTGGGGGCTGCTGCTGCGGCTGGTGGTGATCTCTCTGCTGGGAGTACTGCCCTCCCTGTCCTGACGGCTGCTGCTGGGGCTGGGCACCACCACTCCCCCACCTGAATCCGGGATGGTCTCGTCGGATCCCAGGCTGGGGGCGGTCATACCAAATCCCGTTGACATCCATCAACGGCTCGACATCGTAGGGGGCTGGCGGGAGTACTGCCAGAGGCTGGTCCGGCTGGTATACCACCATCTGCATGTCTGGAGATGGTGGGGACTGGTAGGTGGGCTGCGGCTGCTGGTACGGCTCCGCCTGTACAAGGTGAACCTGTCTAGGCTGCACAGGGGTGCTGGAGCGCTGGGACGAGCTGCCGCTGCTGCCGGAGTCGCCTCGCGATTGAAGACGGGGCTGAGGAGCCGTCTGTGCCTCCTGGAGACACATGAGCTGTGTCTTCATGTCGCTCAGAACCTGTGCCATCTGCTCCATCTGAGTGATGCTCTGGCACTGCTTCTTCTCAATCAGCTCCATGCGGTCCAACTTCTCGCTGATAATGCCCATGTCCGCAGCTGTCGACTCTGCCTGTGCTGCTGCGGCTGCGGACGAACTGGATGGACCTGCATCTACCCGTGCTATCCGCTGGTACTGCACGGGTCCTGGCTGATGTGGCTGGGTCTTCTGAGTATACAACCTGGTCTGAGACATCACCATATAGTTCTCAGCCATCTCCTCGAAGATGGCCCAGACCTGGTCGTGGTCCTTAGCGAAGTAGGACCCGCCGCAAGAAGCATTCACCAGGCCCTGTAGCTCTGGTGTCAACCCGCTGAAGAAGCTCTGCACAAGGTTCGGCTTCGTGATGTCGTGGTGCGGGCATCTGTCTAAGAGCTCTCGGAACCTCTCCCATGCCTCGTGAAACTGCTCGTTGGGGAACATGGAGAAGTTGCTGATCGGGGCCCTCGCTGCATTCGTCTGCCCGAGTGGATAGTACTTGTTCAAGTACTCGGTGCGGAGCTGCTCCCAGGTGTAGACAAACCTCCCAAGATGCTTCAGCCAGGTGGCTGCTCTATCTGCCAGTGAAAACGGGAAGGCTATCATCCGGATCGTATCCTGGTCCACGTGGCGATCGTGGACAGTGCTGCAGATCATCAGGAACTCCTGGAGGTGGAGGTGGGGCTCCTCAGTGGCAAGTCCGTGGAAGCGGGGTAGCATCTGCAAGGTGTTCGGGGGGAACTTGAAGTCCCCCACGATTGCCGGCACCACTACCCAGTGATGCATCAGAGTAGATCCGGGATTGTGTAAATCCCGCATCGGTCGTGGTGGTCCTCCTGCCGCAGCGCCTCCCGCTGCGGCGGCTGCTGCTGCTGCTGCGGCTGCGGCTCGTGCCTCTGCATCAAGTATCTCCTCAGGCTCGCTCTGCTCGTCTCGCTCTACTCTGAGCCTCTCCAACTCTCGCCTCATCTCAATCATAAATGCCCCCTGATCGCGTAACTGCTGCTGAACTGTCTCAAGTGATGCGATCAGGGTGGAGTTGATCGCTCCCTGGTCAAGTACAAAGTGCTCAGGCTGACGGGAGTGATCATCGGAACTGCCGGCTCCGGCCATAGCGACGTCTGCAAAATCAAACGAGCCCAACTCAGGTGTTGTCAAATCAATCAGTCTCTCCTCGGGCTCGTGTCTCTCAGGTAGAACAGAAAGGGGGTCGAGGGGGAACAAGGTGGAATCGTACTCGGGCTCGGAGAGCGGGTCTGGGCTCTCGCGAGCCAACCTAGATGATGAGGTAGACGTGCCCGAAAGCGGTGCAGCCAGAGGCTGCCTAAGAGACCGTCTACCCATCATCTTGATCTGGCGAGCAGTGCGGATGAGATCTGGAAAAATTATGATCAGAAAACAAACCCCTGGTTCACCAATGCAACGCGAGCTGAAGACCGTGAAAGTTCGGTCAATTTATCTTGTCAATTTTATTTGGTGAACAGACAAAATATCAGAGCGCTTACGTGACCTGTTAGGATATCCGATGCTAACCCAACCGACTGGCCCGCACGAAAAAGTCGGTAATCAGTCGGGACTAGCAGCGGGGGGCTCTACCTAGGGTGCGGGTCACTCTCTCACGCATCCAAACCATACAATGAGGGGGTTGCTCTCCCCAAGACAAAGTTTTTAGGGTGAGCAGATTTTAAGATCAATAATTTTAGCAGTCCCAATTTTATGGTTTCACTTTTTTAGTCTTTTTCAAAGCAAACAAAAGGCCTAACGAAATTTTCGGTTCTCCTGATTATTAAGTCCAAAACAGGGGGGAGAAGTCGAAAAAGACGATGCGCGACAAATCAATGATGCATGCAAAGTCAGAAATGCGTACCTGTCTCCAGCACTCTACATGCAAGATGATCCGCGCAGAATTTAAAGACTGAAAATAAACTAACCTAAATGATGCAGCGGTAAAGCCGAGTCCTAGATGGGCAATTCTAGCGATGAACCGTCTAACCGGTCACCGACCTCCAAGCCAAAGAGTCCGGTCTTGGCCCGTCCCTCCTCTGTCCGACAAATCGGGGGTAGGAGTAAGCGCTTTACAGGACGGGCTACGGCACGTAGGCTACGAAGGTAAGTGAATCGGTTATTTTTATTAATGATTTTTAAGTAGGTCCAATTATCGATCTATGGGAACAGATAAGCAGTTAGGTGTGTGGATCCTACTAATTACGGCACAGTCACCAGAAATTCCTAAGTCTAGGGGCTCGAGCAAAAACTGCGAAAAACCGGAAAAGGCAGAAATAAAAGAAAAAGAAAGCGGCGTGAAAACCGCGAAGGTCCTAAGGGTCCCCCGAGCACACCGGTGCTCGGCGAAACAGACCCGCTACGGTAGAAGAGTCCAAGTCCAGAGAATGGTCCTGTATTATTACAATAATAATGGAAAATAAAAGACCTAATCTAACCTCACCCACTCAACTCTCTCCCTCTCGCTCTCTCCTGCGGCTTCGTATAGAAGGAAGCCGCCTCCAAGTTCCTCGGTTGCACCGGCTCCTCGAAAGTAGCCGCCTCGGTCCTCGGGCCCTCGCAAGAGAAACAGAGTGGCCAGAACCAATAAAATCAAATAACAAAGGAAAAAGAACTGAAAATAGAAATAACAGGATATATATGCAAAAATGTAAAATAAAATAAACAAACAAAAGAAAACAAAAACAAAAATAAAAGAAAAAGAAAATAAGGCAAAATAAAGCAAAAAGAAAATATAAACAAAAGCCACGAAGAGCCGCGAGCTCTGGAAGAGCCGCGAAAAGCCGCGAAAATAAACGAAAAGAAAATAAGCAAAACTACTAAGCCGTGCTCCCCGGCAACGGCGCCATTCTGATAACAGGCCTGACCACTCGGTTATAAGGTACAAAAATGGGGTCGTTGTGACCCAAGCGATCAGGGGATGTGTATCAAGAAAAATGAACCACTAAATGAAAATAAAATCAATCAAACACGGGTAGCGGTCCTGCTATGTGTTTAACATGGTATAGCACCCAGGGTCGAACTCAAGGAGCACGGGTTGGCCGAAGGCCTACGAAGTAGTAAAAATGAATAAAATAAAAGAGGAAAAAGTTTTTAGTGGTTTTTAATTATTTTTATATTTTTTTTGGATTTTTAATATGTAAAAAAAAAGAAACACAAATAAGCACACCTCAACAATTTATTTAATGCAACAAAATTCAACCAAAAATTAAAACAAAAATATTTTTATGTGTTTTATATTTTTTTATGTTTTTGGTGAATTTTTGGAATTTTTCTGATATTTATTTTAATTTCTAAAAATCAAACAGTAAGAAAAACAAGGGGTACTGTCCAGCCAAGCCTAAAGTCCCTAAATAAAATACGTAAGGACCTCAAAAAGGCGTGGAGGTAATTTTCCTATAAAATAGATGAAATAAGGAAAATTTAGGTACCAGATTTATTGTTTTTGGATTTTAATGTATTTATTAGAATTTTTAAGGGTTTTTAAGGGTTTTTAAGTTTTTAAGGTTTTTAAGCAATGAAAAATAGCCAAAATTGGCTAGAAAATCAAACAAACTAAACTAAAAAGTACCTAATTTTTGTAGAATTTTTAGAGGTGTTTTTATATTTTTTTGTGATTTTTAAACCTAGACAGTAACAAAAATGTTGGTTTTTGAATTTTTAAAAATAACAAACGAAATCAAAAATGTCCTCAAAAATTCACAAAAATCCTACACCATGGCAGGAGCCATGTGTCAAATTTTCGTCGAATTTGGAGGTGATTTGATATTTTATTCAAAAATGACAAGAGGGTACATTGCACAGGGACTGGAATGCAAATACCCGAAGTTCTGGGGGTCCAGGTGCAAAATACCCAGCCAATCACGCGCAAAGCACGTGCCTGGGGCACTCAGGGACCTATATGTAATAAAAATAAGGTCCGGGGACCTTTTGGCAACACGTACCAAAAGTCCAGGGGCCTTAGATGCAATTTACCCAAAAATATACGCACATGCAACAACAATTCATTCACAGGGGCATAAACGCAAATATTACAAAGATTTCATTCATTTCAGAACAATCCAGAACTACAAGGGCTTAGGCTGCAAATACACCAACAAAGCACGTGGCGAAGCACGTGGTTCACAATAGGTAAGGGTATAAATGCAATTACACTAAAGAGCAGGGTCCATTGTGCAAATAAACCAACGTAAATAAAATACGAAAAATATTTACAGGACTAACACTAAATGCATAAAAGAAAAGGGGGCCTAAGACAATTTACCCCTTTTTATTTACGTCGACGGCCGGATGCGTGACGCGTGGCGGATCGGACGACTGAAGACAGCTGCGCCTGAGACTTTGAAAACGTGGGCCTAATCGACGTCTGAGGGCTCTCCACGTGGCTGATCGAGCGGCGGCTAACGGTGGAGGCTCCAGATGACGCCTCCTCAGATCGAACGATCAAGGCTGCTCCGGAGATGGACGGTGCTGATCAAAACTGGAGCGAGGAGGCACGATCAACGGCTCGGGAGGATGCTGGAAGAACTGATGGCCGGCGAACTTCGCCGGCCCAGCACACGCGCACCGAGCCTCCGCGGGGGCTTCTGATGATCGAGGAAGCTTCGCCTTGGCCTCCCGCTTCTGTGGGACGTCTCCGATGACTCAACGGAGCTCCGGAGAGCTCTGTCGACTCCGGCGGAGGAGAAGCTCCGGTTCTCAAGTAGGAGGGCCTTAGACAACCCTCGATTGACCTGCAAAACGCAACCAAAGAGCTCCTGGGTCGAGGGCAAACTGCCTCGACCCCGTTAGCGGTGGAGCGGGTGGACGGTGCGGTGGTGCGGGCGAACCCCGGCGATGCGACAGCGAAGGGGTTCGAACCCCAGCTCCTGTGCGAGCTGGGTTGAACGGAGGGGCGGAGAAGGTGCGCGGGGGAAGGGCGAACGTGATGATGGATTCCGATGATCGAACGGGAAGATGAGGTGGTCGGAATCGAAAGAAAACGACAGTGGCTCGAATTGGGGGAAATCTGAAATTGACGAAAAGGAAAGGGAATAGGGTCTACCTGGGTGGATGAATCGACTGTGGACGAGCTTGCGAAGCTCTGGATCCTCGCCTCAAGGAGCGTCGACGTCCGAGGATCGAGCTCCAACTCAGGGTGGAGCACGGCGGTGATGACTCGCCGGATCGATGGTTTTCGCCTCCTCTCCTCGCTGCAACAGGTCAAGGCGCGAGCTGTCACCTCTCTCTCTCTCTCTCTCTCTCTCTCTGGAGCTCACTGGAGAACGAAGCAAATGGCCAAGGATGCCTGAAATGGGTGGCGGAGCTGGGTATTTAAGTGGGTGCAGGTCCGGCTAGTGCTGGTCGGGTAGGGCTGTGAGAAGCGCGGATCCCGATGTGGATACCCCGGCGAGGGTCTCGGATGCAAGAAGAAGAGATAGGACCCGGGGTTCGCGGAGATGGCGAGCGGATCGAGCGCGGAAAAAGAGGAGAAGTCGGGTCGGGCGCGTGATCCGCGGGAGAAGAAGGTCCGCGGAGGGAGTTGACCGGGGTCAACAGACCCCCGTGGACCAATCAGGAGCCACCAAATATTGAATTTTTATTTCTTTATTTTAGGGTAGAAAATGACCGAATTTACAAAAACTTAAAACATGAAATATTTTTATTTTATTTTTTCTATTTTTTTGTGATTTTTAATTAATTTTTGGAAATAAAAATAAGGTATTTACATTATATAGCTATATATAGGTATATATACAATATGAAGGCTTTTGATTTTTGATTTTTAATTATTATTTTTGTACAATTTTATCCTTATTTTATATTTTATTTATTTATAGTATAAAATAAGGAATAAAAGGGTGTTTTTATTTTTATTTTTATTATTTATATACATAGGTAAAATAAATAGATATGTACATCTATATACATGGTATATGTACAATGTATTTTTGTATTTTTAATTTTGTTATTTTTATTTGATTTTTGTTTTGATTCTTTTTATTTTATTTATTTACAATATATAGCATAGAATATTTACAAAAAGTTTGGGAAATAACTTTATTTATTTACAAGGTTAAATAAATACCTAGATGTGATATATGTACATGATGAAGGGGTCTTTTTAATCTTTTTGATTTTTAACTTTTTATTTTGTTTTTATCTTTTATAAATATATACAAGTATTTACAAGCATATTTTTGGGTGAGGAAAACATTTTTATTTTATTTACATAAATATATACACATGAGCCCCTATCTCCCTCTACTTGGCTTTTATGCGGTCAGGCCCATGCTGAGCCCTCCCTTGGGTTAGGTTGCTCAATATTTATTCTAAATATTTCCCTCTTTTTCTTTTTAGTCTTTATTCTTTTATTTTTGCACAAAAACATGCTAATTATAGGTTTTTACACAATGCATGCTTTTGCTAATTATTCCTATTTACACATATCTACATGCATTTGCAAAGGTTTTTGTAGCTAAAATATAAGAATAAAGAGTGATGAATGGGTATTCATCATGATACGACGACGAAAGAAACCTTCTCTCTAAGGTTACAGTGGACATCCACTCAAGAAGGAGAGAGGGAGTTGGAGTGTGATATGAGAATGAGAGAGAGAGAGAGAACAATTGTTGTTCAACAACATCTTCTTAGAAGGGCAAGGGTGCCTCTTCTTATATAGTATTTTGGGAGCCCATGGATCTCAATCCATGGACTACACAAATCCAATGGTTTAGATTGATTTTTGTTTGTTTCAATGGCCATGATTTTATTGCAAAAACACAACAACAATTAATTTAATTTAATTAAATATATATTGAATCATCAATACAATTTAGTTTCAACTAAATCAATTTTGCATAGAGATGATTTAAAAAAGATAAATCTCTTTCTTAATGGGACTTGGTGGCCTTCCACCTCCTCCCACTAAGGTGGCTATTTATCTCCAATTAATTTGCAACAATTATTTGTTGCAAGTTTATTCACACAAATAAATCATAATTATTTTGTGAATATACAATCATGTCATTGAAAAAATTATGAATCATATTCACAACACAAAATTAAATATAAATTACATTTTCAATTAATTGTCCAATGTGAATTCAATTCACATCAACACTTAATTAATAGATGTAAATTACAATTGTCTTTTTTTAATGTATTATAAATCATATTTATAATATATATATATATATATGAATAATATGGATAGTACTATCCCTATTATCCATATCATTGGTAATTAAAACACATTTAATTAAAATCTACTAGGTCCCAAATAGGGCTTATTGATGAATAATTTGATTGGATTTTTTTGTATCTCGGGCCCATATCCCCCACCCCACCAAATCAATTCTTGACTTGGTCTCGGGGTTTAAGGTCATAAAATACCTTTGGTATTTTATTCATTTTCTTTTCTTTCTTTATTATTTTATTTTGGTCTTAATCAAAGTAATTTTTGTAATAAATATATAATAAATAATGGATGCCAATTTGTACAAAATAACGATATTTACATGCATTTATCTTGGGTTTAAAGGTCAAAATGAAAGAATAAAGGTGATGAAATGGAGATTCATCACATAAAAAATAACATATAAAAATGTATGCTCATTTTGTGTTTATGATCTTGCATGATCATTGGATTCATATCAATTTATTGCATATTGCATTACATTTATGCATCTCTCATTTTGTGTGCATCATGGTCTAGTCAATTGCATCATTTATTTCATGCATACTATCTATTGTTTGTGTATTTTGTTATGTGCATATCCCGTCTGCATATATGAGACCTAGAACAAAGAATTTATTCACTCTTATTTAAGCAAAAGTTTCCAATAAATCAAGAAGGAGGCTCATGTATCTGTGATCGACCTTGGTAGACTTGTCAAGTAAAATAATTTCCACCTATTCAAAGAGGTAGTATTCTGCATGAAATCAGATATTGTCTCTTGTACTACGATGTTAAAAATGGGCTTTTAAAGAGGCGATTCCGTGGTTCATCGGTATATTGTGTCACCTGTAACAATTTCATTCAAAAATATTCTCAGAAAATTTTAAAAATTATAACATACAGAAAACCTTAATATTCATATAAATTCATAAAAAAATCAGAAAAAAATAACAATTAGACTTATTTTAAAGCTTGAATAATCCTCTTCCATTTTGAGTTGATTTCAAAATTGTTTTCTTTTGTTTTATATTTTAAAAATCCAAAAATAGTACCTTATTTGTTCACTGTTTCAGTTTTTATTTATTAAAAAATCCTTTGAAAAATCTAAAAAATACACAAAAATTGCAAAAATAGTAGAAAATTATATAAAGCACAAAAATATTTTATTTCTAGAGTTTCAAGTATTTTTAGCATATTTGAAAAATACAAAAAGATTTGATTCGTTTATTTTGTATATATTTCTTTCATAAATTTTTTTCATAAAAATTAAAAAGATAAAAATTTGCAAATTTTAATTTCATTAAAAATTGAAAATCACAGAATATAAAACAATTTAAAATATTAAATATCCATAAAAATATATAATAAACATTAAAAAACACATAAAAACAACAAAGGAAAAGAAAACCAAAATCCTTTTTAATTAGCATTAATTAAATAACCCTCAAGTATTGTAGCCTCCTTGAGTTTGATCCTGATTTTTCTATACAGGTAAAATAATAGCAGTTGTTCTATTTCTTCTTTAGAATAAATTTTTTATTTGGGATTTATAGGTTGCAGAGACACACTTCACATTGTTCATATTTCACACCTGTTCATATTTTTCATTAAATAAATCATATCCTGCATTTTCTGTCAATAATCCAATGTCATCTTTGTTGGGGAGGCATGATGAGGGTAATTAGGTTTTCTTTTTCTTCTACTCTTGTTTGCTCGTTTTATTTTCTATTTCATTTGTCTACTTGTTTCTTGTTTCATTTCATTCATTTCATTACACCTCTGCCACACACTATTCGGACCTTCGAAGAAAAGGAATGGATCCACCCATTGGTATTTCCAGGATTCCTACTTAATTCGGTCAATGCTTCTCTTGTGCCAATCCTAGGGAACTATCCTAGACAATAAGAAGTTCATCATGTTGGCATACCATGGGAGAGTGTCATAAGAATAGATCACTCATCGGAGAAGGAGTCATTTATAGGGTCAGTCTCAAGGGCACTCTGTGACTCGATGCGGGAGAGGTGGTCAACCACCACATTTTTTACTCCAGTTGTATCCTTAATATGCGAATCAAACTTTTAGAGTAGTAGAATCCACCTAAGAAGATATTCCTTCACGTCCTTCTTTTCGATGAGGTACTTTATGGAAGTGTGATCTGTGAACACGATGACCTTGGATCCTAAAAGATGTGATCTGAATTTGTCCAAGGCAAATACTATGGCAATCATTTCCTTCTTTGTGTCGGAATAATTCCTTTGAGTATGATTTAGGACCTTGCTAGCGTAGTACATATGATAACCCTTCTCTTTATCATAACACGACCCCAACTGCAAAGTCAGAAGCCTTTGTCATGATCTCAAAAAGTAACCAATCTGGAGCCTGTAGGATAGGAGCATCCATGATCTTCCTCTTAAGGAGCTCGAAGGCATCAAGACACATGTGATCTACAAGGAACTCCGTGTCTTTTCCTAAGAGCTCTATTAGTGGCCATGCAATCTTAGAAAAGTCCTTTATGAATCTTCGCTAAAAACTGACATGCCCAAGGAACGACTATACTTGCTTGAAGTTGGTTGGTGGTTGAAGTTTCTTTATCACATCCACCTTGGTAGGGTCAACTTCTATTCCTCTATTGGAGATGATGTGCCCCAACACAATGCCATCTTGGACCATGAAATGGCTCTTCTCCAAAGAGTGCACCAGATTCACCTCACCACGCCTCTTGAGGACTCGATCCAGATGAGATAAACAACATTCAAATGAATCACATGAATCGAGACTGCATCCATAAATACTTCCAAGAAGTTGTCCACCATCTCGACAAATACAACAATAATGCACCACGGGAAAGTCCATGGTGCATTGCATAGCCCAAAGGGCATGTGCCTGAATGCGTAAGTATCGAATGGACATGTAAAGGTGGTTTTCTCGTGGTCCTCAGGAGTGATGGCTACTCTATTATAGCCCAATCCAAGAAGAAAAAGAATTGTTTCCCCACAAGTCTCTCCAAGATTTGATCAATGAATGGTAAGGAGAGATTTTCCTTTTTCGTCACGACATTCAGGCGTCTATAATCCATACAAACACACCAAGACGTGGGTACTCGTGTTGCAATCTCCTCTCCTTCCAAGTTGGTGACTTTTTGAAGCCTCATCTTCCTAGGGACTACATGAAGTGGTGTGACCCACTTGGAATCGGAGATGGGATATATAAACCCCGCATCACACCATTTCTCTATCTCTTTCTTAACCGTATCTCGTAAGTTTGGATTTAGCCTGCGTTGGAACTCACGGGAGGGTCTAGAATCATCCTCAAGGTAAATATGATGTGAGAACAAGATATGGTTAATCTCGTACAGATCGGACATGCTCCAGCCTATCGCCTTGCAGTTCTTTTCAAGAATCTCTAGCAAGCGAGATCCTTGTTCTTCGATCAGGCTGGCACTGTAATGATTGAGAACTTATGACGTGGGCTTATAATGAATGCATACTTCAATGTAGTGGGAAGAGGTTTGAGCTCAAGAATGGTATGATCATCATGAATATCTGGCTCAACTGCTTCTGAATATGGCTCTGTGGTCGATGTGGCTAAATCTATTGTGATAGTAGCCACCAACTGATTTAGCTCAAGAGTCGGATTGCCATGTCCAAGAAGTAGGCAAAATCCATGTCCTACTCGTTATCCTCATCCTTTAATTGACCTGAAGGCAACAAGTCTGACAAGCCGATGTCAGATTCTAAGTCATCAAGGATGTTGGGAGATGCATTAGAAAGGTCCAATGTATAAAGTCTAATCCTGCGGAATCTGTTGAACTGCCTCATCTACATTGTACTCTCCTGGTGAGAGGGACTCGTCAACCCACGCTGATTGTTGCTGCCAGTAATCAATTGTGTCAACTCAGTAGTACTCGACTTTCGACAAAAGATACTCCATACTACTCTCCGAATCAGGTCTCTATCATTTTGATTGCTACATCTCTAACTCTACGCTTTCATCGTGTGCATGAAAGCATATCTTTACCAGAGTGTAATAAAATATAGCTCCAGCATCCTTAGAAAAGTATGACCAAGGATGATATGGGACTATTGACATCTTTGGGACACTCCATGTCTAGGACCGTGAAGTCCACATTGTATTGCTTCCCCTCGATGCCAAGGATAATATCCTTCAGCATTCCCTTATGTCTCTTAATAGATCGGTCTGCAAACTATAGAAGTTCTCGATTTCTCCTAAGAGGACCTAAACCTAGACGATTTAGGGGGGAATAAGGAAACAGATTGATAGAGGATCAGTTATAGAGTAGATTGTGGGCAAAAGATTTGTCAGATATATGACTAGTGACAAAGTGGGCACCCAGATCTCTCTTCTTCCTTGGAATCTCATTTCTGATGGCACGGGTAGTGGCTATGGACAAAACATGTTTCGTTGTTCTTGTGTTCTTCTTCCTGCTAGTCATAATAGGTATGCATCTCACCTTTAGATACTTCTAAAATGCAGGAACCATATCCACTAATTTGAGGAAAGGGGTCTCAAAATTGACATTCTCACAACACATCCTTTCCCTCTCCAAGTCATCTTTATTTTTTTTCAAAATTTTTCTTCTTTTCCTTCGATAAAGCATGATGGAAAGAGATCGCTGGGGGCTCATGATGTAAAACAAAGACATCATATGAGTTTTTTATTAAAATCAAAATGCAACTGTACATGACTCAAACTATGATTTGGACTCTATACAGGACTCAAAGGAAATGTAGAAAAAAGAATTGAAACTGTTGGAAAAACTTTGATGCATACAAGTTTATCTTCTCACATATTAAGACTCACAACTGGTGATCGTGCTCGATGTCATTTTATTCTTCATTTTGGATTTTCTAGATTTTTTTTGTTTGTTTAGATTTTTGGGGATTTGAATCTCCCTGATGATCCTGAAGGTGGTGTTGTTGTTGGTGATGCTGCTACTCTGATCTCTCCTCAGGGGTAAGCTCATAGATATCCTTTGCTCCTCTCCGTCGTGCCAGATCAGGGGTCTACATGGTCCTACTGCTCCTAAGAGTGATATGGTGAATACCATGAAGTAGAATCTCATGATCTGATTCAAGGAAATCAGAAAAGTATACTTGATCCTTCTGGTGGCTCTGTCCTTGGTTCAGGTTGTTGGGGTAAACCTAAATCTATGTTAGGATGGAGGTCCCATGGGTAGTACACTCATCTCATCAACATGAAAGTCAATTGATATTGGCTCTCTGATCTTGTTGTTCATTGCGGATGAGTTTTTGTCCATCTAAAATCCTTTGAAAGTCAGAGGTGCCAGAAGATGATGCCCTACGGTCCCATCTATGAAGAGGTTGTTGTTGAGCCTAATGAGAATAGTTAGGTCCCTGATCGACCTGTTGATGGTACTTTCTCTGCTGAGGGGGGTGCTGTTGGTATTGAATTTGAAGGGGGGCCTGATGGCTTGACGATTAATATTGAGGGGAGGGAAATTGGTAGTACTATGAGTGAGGGGGTACTGGTTATGTTGTAGGCACTAAGGGCGATGTTGTGGCTATCACTGGTTGGAGTTGGGAAAATCGGTGTACCAAATCCCATTCACCTCCCACACCTGTGGAGGTTCCTCGGTAATTATCTCGATGGTAAACTTTGTGAACCGGCTCTCATGGAGCTTAGGCTAACCATGAGCCCATGGGCGGTGAGTCCCCTACACGGGCTACTACCGAATGTGGCGTACTATGTAGATGAGAGCATGGGGTGCAGATGGGGCACCTATCTTGATCTTAGACACATTCTCAGTTAATTCTACAATCTACCGAGGTAGCTTGGTGAGGTTCTCCCTCTCGACGAGCTTGTGTATCTCATTCACTTTCTTCTCGATCGAGTCAATTAACTTATCACTGATTATTCCCATGTTGGGGAGTAGGTCATTCGCCAGATTGATGACAGCTGATTTGGCCACCTCCTGATGTATGCAAGAGGGAGATGGCTTATCATAAGCTCTAGTGGTGACTCTAATGCGGTTGGTCTCTACCATCTGTTTTAAATCATCCATACCACATCTGCTCCTCTCTTCGGATAACATCCTCTAGAAGCAACACTCACTAGAATCTAAACCTTAAGAGTCAAACCATTATACAAGTTCTGGACCAAGATCGATTTATCGATATCATGGCACAAACACTTCTAGATTAAATCTTTAAACATCTCCCATGCCTCATGGAAAGACTCACTGGACATCTATGTGAAGCTAGATATACGTTCTCATCTGATTAGTTCTACTCGGGGGTATAGCTTCTTGAGAAATAGGTGCTTTAATCTTGCCCACGTAGTGACTATCTTCCCCAAGTTCTTAAACTGATACACAGCTTTGTCTACTATGGAAAATGGGAAGGCCCTAAGATGGATGTAGTCCTGAAAAACACCAGACCATCCTAGGTTGTCACAAACTAGCTCAAACTCCTATGGGAACATGTACGATTCCTCAAGTACATTGCCATAAAACTTCGGCAGGAGTGTAAAAAAATGATGCTTCAGTTCCCCTACAACTCCCCTTAGCATATTCGCATTATGTGCGGTGCTGGGATTGTAAGCATCCCGCATATATTCCCCCTCTTGTCCATTTCCTCCCATATTCCTCAACTGGACAAGCTCTTGTCGAAATTGTTCACTGCGCTGCTCGGCTCGTGCCGGTCTAGCTAGGATATCCTTCAGCGCATCACTATCTCCCTCTTCATTAAAGTTCTTCTTGGGAGGCATCTTGTTCACTGGTTTGTTTTCTTCACCTTCATAATAGATAGGGTTCAAATTGATAGAGTCGAAAGAATGTGATCTAGAAGAATAGAGGTGAGGGCCTTCCTCGATTTGGTGAGAGAAGAGAGGCTTGGTCTGGTTTTGACCACCCTCGAGAATGAAGAGTGACTTATTGACCTTGGTCCCATGGGAAGAGTTACCATGAAATCAAGGGGGTTCGAGGAGAGAGTGATCTCAGGCCCACGAGGATAGTTGTTTTAGGGTGATCAGTGAGAGACCCATACAATCCGAGCAAAAAATCACCCCAATCCTTCACTCTCTATGTCAATCAATAAGAAGAAGAACCACGATTTCAAACAAGGAGTGACTGGAAAGGTGTTAAGAGCGTGATCTTTGAACGCATACCCCTGAATGCAAACACAAAGCAAACCCTAAATTCGCCAACAGTACACAATGAAGGCCGCAAAGGTTCGGTCAATTATCTTTTCAGTTTTAGTTAGGTGATAAGACAATATTGTACGTTCGTTACACACAATAGAGTGGCCTTACACCCAACGGTGCTCCTGATAACTTCTAATCAAAGGGGTGGTCTTCCCAGTTTGTCGGGTTTCAGTATCACACCCTGAAGGAGACTACCATGCTTACACAATAGAAATGTTTTTCTATGGTCGAAGGCAAGCCCTTGCATCTCCCAAATCTACGAGAGACAGAAATGGAGACTTACGGGACAAGTCCAGGGATTTGAGCTCTAACCTTAGTGGTTGTGTCCCTACCCACTCTGTTTGGGGATAAGTACATGTTTCTAAGGATGGGGTTGCTCTCCCGAAAATAATTTCAATTTTTTTATGATTTTTTTTATCAAAATTGTATTAACAAATCTGATTTTAAATTGGTTATCACTTGCAAATTAATCCATCACCCATCACACCCATCGACAATCACAATTCCTTTTTTATCCCAAGTTGTAAAACAGAGGAAGGAGATCGAAAACGTCAATGCAAAGTCGAGAAATGATGATGAATGTCAAGTAACGCTACTTATAGTGCTTCCAGTTCTCTACATGTGGGATGAAATAAAAAATTGAAATTTTTATGCTATATGCAAATGCAATGCGAGAAAACCGCACCAAGTAGAAATTTATATTAGTCAGGAAGTACAGAGTTGAATATTTTACTAAGTGAAACATTTTACATGTGCGTCTAATTAAGTGTGAATAGTGGTCCTAGATTTTATGAGCACATGCACAAAATATTTGACCTATTGAAATAGGCCAGAAATTCCTACCAATCATGTACTCCACAAAAGGCGGGAGAACAATCATCGAAGTGGCTGATGAGAACCTCGGGCCCAGTTCAACAATCAACCCACACAGAATAAATCAATCAATGAAGAAACATGTATGAATCAAAATTTATTATAAACCCTACAAATAAATAAGTGTATAGTGACAAGCAGAGTAGGGTGTCGAGCACAGGGAACACGCCATGTAGCACTTAATATTATTTATAAATAAATAATGAATAAACAATATAGGTATGTATATATATAACTATGCACAATATTAGCCCAAGGATGTGAGTGTTTAATTTTATGTTTAATATTAGAAATATTTTTTTATTTTTTTTGTTTATATATTTTTAATTGATTTTAAATTTTATGATTTTTTTAAATTTTTAAAATTTTTAATTTCTTTTTCTTTAAATATATAATATATGATATATAAGACTATATACACAATAATAGATAATACAATTATAAAAACTAATAAAAATACTTAAAATACATGAAATAAAATATTTTTGGGTTTTAAATATTTTTCAACTTTTTATGATATTTTTATGAATTTTTCTATTTTTTATATATTTTTAAAGTAAAAAATATCCCAACTTAGGGATTTAATAAATACTTGAGATTGAAATGAAGATTAAATTAGAAAAATAGGTCCAAAATTCTTCAAATCAATTTTAATATGTATATAATAATATAAATAAAATTCAGAGATAGAAAATTATATTTTCGTATTTTTGGAAATTTTAATATTTTTAACTAGATTTTGGAGTTTTTTTATTTTTATAAATTTTCTTTTTCTAATTTTAGGGTTTTTAATTGTTTGAGTTAGAAAATAAAGAGACAAACATAAAATATATTTTTTTGGAATTTTTCAAAAATGTTTATATTTTTTGGTATTTTATAAGCTAAACATGGAATAATTATGCTCTAAATGATTTTTAATAAATACTAAAAAGTCCTAAATTTCAAAAATAAAAATATGGAGTGGAAAAGTAATCTATAAATATTTTTTGGTAATTTTTGGAGGACAAAGGATATGTTTAATACATAGATAAAATCAACAAAAGTACAAGTCTCAGAAATGGCATAAATGCAATTTAAAATAAATTTGAGGTACAAAATGCCAATATCCCAAAGTTTTTGAACTAGCCATGGAACTTTCAAGACTTAAGCAAAATACATAAACTCACGAGGGTATTCACACAATTTTTACAACATAAAATATGCGCACGCATGAGACTCTGACAAGGACTAAATTGTAATATTAGAAAAGTTCCAGTGGCTATATGCGCTTTACCCACTACTGTTTAAACTACACATAATATTTACATGACTTTTTAGCAATTACCAAAATGTAGAGGAGGTCAGTGAAAATTACACACTAAACATCTCAGATCCAGTCGCACTAGTGCCGCCACATACCCAATCCAACGATCGCCTTCGCATACCCCTTCGCACATATTCCAAGGTCCAGATTAGACCTGGACCATTATTCTTGATCTAACGATGTTGAGAGGCACTGCAAGAGTGCTGATGAACTGGACTCTAGTGAGATGAGATCCGCCTTTCCTCTGTGCTCCGGTGGTCAATCACTCCTCGGACAGACCCAACAGGGAGTTGGGCTTCCTCCACGTGCAACGGCAGCCTCCAAGGACGGTGAAGCGGCTGCAGAGCTTCGGTGAAGTCAGATCACCTAGAGTCGCTCCAGGTGATCTTTAGGGTCTCAACGCATCCCTAGGCCTACAAGTTAGCATCAAAACATTCCTAGGTGAGAGGCCTATGTCCTCCACTCATGAGTTGAACCAAATAGTGAGGGGAGTGGAATAGAAGAGGAGCTCCGACGAGGTACTGCGGAGGGAGCTCCTAGGCTCGATTCCTTGTAAGAATCGAGGTGGATGTATGCGGAAAAGATGGAGGACGCGTTGGGAAACGAGAGTGAGGTGAAATGGAGTCGATTAACGTTGAGGCTACTGGTGGAACATACTTGGAGTGCAACCTTCGGGGATTTGGGAGAAATCTAATTATAGCTACCCTACTGGATTAAAGATGGAATTAAGTCTAATGATGAAAATAAAACTCGAAATGAACCTAGAATGCCAAGGAAAAGGGGGCACAACCAGGCTGGAGGCCCAGGATCAAAACCTGCCGGAGCAGTTTCGATGGTGAGTGAATGTGCCTCTCAGGTCGTCCTCCTAACTGCAAACCCACACTTGGAGCATCATGTCACCAAGCTGGAGGTGTACGAAGGTATTTGAGAGGATAAAATAGGCCAAGGAGCGACCAAAAAGAAAAAGGAGACCTGGGGAGTTTATTTATAGGCGATTTTTGGGGGATTTTCGATGATTGATTGCGTGAAGATAGATGGTGTTAGGTGGAGATTCGAAGATGGGCATGGGTCTAGGACATAGAGGCTACATAATAGTGACTGACTTGAGGGCAATGGATGAAAAACGGAGGCGTGGTAAATTGACAAAGTAGCACCCTCGTGATGTTCTGATAGAAGTCAGAGGGAGGCAGTACAATTGACCTAGGTCAACAAATGGGGGCGCATGGTTGATCCGCATGGACTAACCATGAATTTTCAAGAAAATGCCTTGGAAAATGAATAATAAATAGTAATTTATTTTATTATTTTAAATTATAAAATGAAAAGTATTCTAATTTTTTGTAGTATTTTATAATTAATTTTATTTATTTTTTTCAAGATGTTTTATTATAAGTTAATTTTTAGGATTTTATTCATAAGTATATTTGCCTATATTTTGAGTATTTTATTTTTTATCGTGTAATTTTAATTTTATTATTTTATTTTCTTATTTTATGTATTTACAACTTATTTTTATACACATAAATATATTTTTATTATATTTTTCTAATGTAAAATATACAATAAATAGGTGTATTTATTGTATAGGTATAGGTAAAGGAGTTTCGCTTATGTGTTATATATACACATTTTATTTTAATGTTTATTTAATGGTTTTATTCTAGTTTCAATATGCACATATGTTATGAATAATATTTACAAAATTATAAAAATATAAGGTTATAAAATATTAAAGAATAAATAAAATGCATTTTATTCGGGTATATTATACAATAGGGGTCCAAAACCTAACTTCCACACCCTGACTCCACAAAATGTGAAACCGCCTTCATTAAATAGCTTATTAAAAGTTATATACAATTTAAAGTGATTTTGATATATTTTGAATTTTTATTTGGGAGATATGGGTCTGTGAAGTTTGGGTTTTAGGATTTTATTCTGTGTATAAAATGTACACTGTATATTATTTTTGTATGAAATAAATTTTGTATTTTTCTACACATTTTTAGCTACAATTTTCATTAAAGTTTCTTTCTTTGAGGTATGAACAATAAAGAATAAAATAGGTCCCTAAAAGTAATTATTGGCCTATTTTGTAGAGTGATCCAACTGTGATTTTTGTATAATTAGTCGCCCTATCTCCCCCTACTATATTCCTTGTTGACTAAGCCATCAAGATGATTGAGTCTCGGGGGCTAGGGTCATTTCAGTGTCCTTGAAACTTCCCTTTTTTTTCTTTTCTTCTTTCCTTTATTCTTTTATTTTGGCAATAAATACAATAAATGTATAGTATTTTATACAGTATTTTGTATAAATTACTGAGTGTTTATTTTGACAAATTAACAATATATGCATCCATTAGCTAGGGTTTACAGGCCAAATGAAAGAATAAAGGTGATGAAATAGATATTCATCACCCAATATACTTGCCTTTGCTAGTCCGTAGCAAACACTTATGCCTATAAGTGCGGAAAAGAAAACAAAGAAAAGGAAAGGAAATAACTTGAAATATTTTTCGACTTTTAAGCGTGTCTTAATAATGTCAAAGTTTGGAGCTCAGAGAAGACTTTGGATTAATGGTGTGTTCAGAACCACTTTGAGGTTAAGATTTGTGATAGAACAACCCCTGCTTTCCATAATCCTACCATTCAATCCAAGTCACAGTCAGGTCAGAACCGACCACTCAGTCGCATATTCTTGCTACCTTGAAGTGATAGAACCATGTGTGTGAATTGTGTTAGCTCTCCCCAGACAAAACTGTTGAACAACCAAGGATTCTGCTCCTCTGGTAACTCATCCTCATGGAGAGAGATATTCCCCTCTAAGGTTAGGTCCTCCCGGTCTTTACAACCAAATGGGGGAAGGAAGTAAGAAGAATTGAGAAGAGAAGTGGGAATGGATCAGTGTAGTCTTCATTCCCTTGTGAAGTTGATCAGTGTAACCGGATCTTCACCAAGAAACAGGCTTTTTTGAAACTCAAGTTTGTGGAATTTTGATTGTAGGCTTCTTTGAATATTTTCTTTGACTTTGCATAGCTTCTGCATTCTTGTTTGTACCCCGATGGATATAGCATCTTTTGGTCCGCCCATTTTTTGGGGTCTTGGAAAAAGTTGCGCCAATATACCAATCCTCATCTGAAGCATTGTTTCAATCCATCTCCAGTCTTTAGATATCATGGTTACCAGAAGAAGTGAGTTACAATACCGGTGTCGGCAATTCCCAAGAATGGTTCCTGAGCCACCCTTGACGAAGCGGCCTTGCATCATCTCAACTTAGAATCCTATATTTTTCAACAATCCATCTAAGTCGAGCTAAGTGTTAGGTGTGAGGTTTCCATCAAGTCATTGTCTCAAGAATCTTACGGATGATATGAAGGGCTCTATCTAGACACATTGAATTGGCTCATGCACATAGTCTCATGGAACCTAAGAATTAAGTCAGGATGACCTGAAATATCTCCAATTCCAGTCCTCAACGGGTTCCTCTGAAATTAAGTATATTAAGGCCTATTCCGAGCTCCAATCTTCAGACTTTATTTGGACTTGTTCAATCACCTAGAGTACTCCGAAGAATGCAAATGCTATGGAAGTGTTGTGTGCACTGCAGAAAATATTTTTGTGATGCAATTTTCAAACTTTTGAACTTTTTATGGATTTTTGAAAAAGGTTTTGCATTTTTTTACGATTTTATCTATTTTTTAAAGATTTTTGCAAATGTTTTTGGATTTTTGGTTTTGCAAATATTTTAGTGGTTTTTGAAAAAGATTTTGTATAAAAATAGGTACAACTATTTATGCATCTTATATTTACAAGATTTGGGTTTTTAATAATTTATAAGGGGTATGTTATTATTTATACAGGTAATTATATTCAATTGGTGAAAAGAGTTTCTTAAACAGATGTACACATTCCTTGAATTTATTTGAAAATAATTTTTCAAACAATTTTCACTATTATGGCCCAAAATAATTTTTGAAATAATGTTTACAAATATTTATAAACATATGAAACTATTTTGCAAAGGTTTTTCAAATACTATATATTGATTTTTCAAATATTTTTGCAACTATTTTCCAAACCATTTGCAAATCGGTTTCCAAAACCTTTTACTTCACACAAAGGGAAGAAATTTTTACAACCAAAATATTTTTACAAAGGTTGAAAACATTTTGCAATATATTTTTCAAAGAATTTTCAACCTTTTTTCAAATAATTTTGCAAAATAATTTTAAATGATTTATTAATAAGTCGAGGAATACTCATATTTTTATTAGATGGTTTTAATGAATTTTATGGTATGTATATGAAAACTTTTTAGCCATATTTATTGAAAATACAAAAGTACGAGTTATGGCTAAAATATATACATAGTATATATTGACCCCCCTATACTTAGCTTGAGCTATGTCCTCGTATGTGGAAGAGAAAGGAAGACATAACTCGTACGAAGTATAGAAAAGCCTATACTACAACGACTAAAGAATAGGAAGTCGTTCTCCCCCCTCCCCCATAACTAGGATCAATTAATCCTATGTATAGCAGACTATGTGTAAAGAACATGGAGGGTTGAGGGTGGGAACAGATAAATGAATAAATCAACGGCTCGGCTTGTCTCCCCCTATACTTAGGGTAAAATATCTCTAAGTATAGAAAGAATGTCTAGAGTTGAGGAGACATGCGAGTGATCAAAGAATGAGCACCTGAATGCACTCACCCCCCTATACTTAGGATGAAGTATATCCTAGGTATAGAAATGACGTATGGGATGAATGCGACTTTATAGAAGAATAAAAGAATAACAAATGAAAAGACGAAAATAAGAAAATAATTAACTATTCAAAAAAAATTGTTGGCCTCATCTGATTGAGTTGATGCTGCGGATGTGAATTCTTCATCGTGGACCACCTGAATTGAGTTAACCATGGACAGAAATGTGTCATGTTTGAGATAAGGCTTCAGAAGTTGGTTGTTGATCATGAATGGTTGTTCTTTAGCTGACAAACCGGATATGACGATGCTTCCATTGTCACGTACATGTTTCACTATGAAAGGCCCTATCCACTTGATTTTCAACTTCTCGAGAAATAGTTTGAGCTTTGCATCAAACAACCAAACTTTTTGCCCTGGTTCGAAGGTCTTGTGGCATGTGCTTGTCATGTCATTTTTTGACGTTTTCCTTGTACATTAGGTTGTTGTCATATGCATACCCGCAGAATTCAAGGAGCTGATTCAAACCCACCTTCTTGTTCTGTCCGACCTTCTTTGAATCCTAGTTACAGATATTAATTGCCCGTAATGATTTGTGAATGAGTTCTACGGGCAAATGGCATGGCTTGCCATACACTAGACGATAGGGAGACATTCTTAACGGTGACTTGTACGCAGCCCGATAGGCCCAAAGTATTGAATCCAGCAATTATGACCAATTCTTCATGTCGGGGCGTATGAGCTTCTGCAAAATTGTCTTTATCTCCCTATTTGAACATTCGACCAGGCCATTAGATTGTGGATGGTACGGAGAGGCAACATGATGTTCAATGCAGAATTCTTGTGTTAGCTTCTTCACCTCTCTGTTGGTGAAATGGCTACCCCCATATGATATAAGAATTTTGGGGAATCCCGAACCTAGCAATGATGTGATCTCCTAGAAGCCGACAGATGGTGCGACTATCGACGACTCAGGTTGGGATAGCCTCCACCCAACGGCTTACATAATCAAAATCGAGCAGAATATACTCAAATCCCTAGTTATTAGGGAACATGCCCATGAAGTCAATGCCCCACGTGTCAAACATGTATGAAATCTGAATGTACTTCAGGGGCATTGTGTCTCTCATTCCAACAATACTGCCTAGTCTCTGACAGTTAGTGCAATGCTTGACAAAGTCTTCTGCATCCTTAAATAAAGTTGGCCACCAAAGGACGCATTGTAAAACTTTGTTTGTGTTTGTCCTTCCAGAGTGGTGTCCTCCTTCTTCTTTGGAGTGGCAATGCTCGAGGACACTATGGACTTCCTTTTGATGAATGCATCTTCTCCAGATGCAATCTTCCTCCTCATGAAAGAGATAAGGATACTTCCACTAATAGAAATGAATTTCCAACAATAACTTGTCTCTTTTCAGCTTAGGCCAATCTTATGGAGTTTTCTTGGATACAAGATAGTTCACAATATCGGCAAACTAGGGGAATGAGGTAACTAACAAAATGGCTTCGTATGGAAAGTCTTTGTGATTGGCTATAGGCCCTGCTCAGGAGTGTATGGCTTTGGTAATCTTGACAAGTGATCGGCGACCACATTTTTGACTCTAGGTTTATCGTAAATTTCAAGGTCAAATTCCTGGAGCAGAAGGATCCATCTGATGAGTCTCGGTTTAGCATCCTTCGTGGCTTGTAAATATTTGATGGCCAAGTGGTCTATATACACAATAACCTTGGATCCAAGCAAGTGGGATCTAAATTTTTCCAGGGCAAACACCACTGCCAATAGCTCCTTTTCAGTGACAGTGCAGTTTCTTTGAGCTTCATCTAGATTTATGTTAGCATAGTAAATGGCAAATGGGGTATGATCTCTCATCTATCCTAGAATTGCCCCAATAGCATAGTCAGAAGCGTCTGTCATGATCTCGAATAGTAGAGACCAGTCTGGCGGTTGAAGGATAGGGGCCTGAGTGATTATCTCTTTCAATTGAGAAAAGGCCTGGAGGACTCTATCATCTACAATAAAGTCCGCCTCCTTGCCTAGAATCTTGGCTAGGGTTGAGAAATTTTACTGGAATCTTTGATGAATCATCAGTAGAAACCGACATGCCCTAAAAACGATCTGACCTACTTCAAATTTGTAGGTGGCTCTAGCTTAGAAATTACTTCCACCTTCGTAGGATCAACCTCCATGCCACGTTTCGAGATGACATGTCCAAGCACGATACCTTCGGTCACCATAAATGGATCTTCTCCCATGAGAGCACAAGATTCACCTCACGACATCTTTTCAGGACTCGGTCTAAATAGGATAAACATTGATAGAATCTATCTCTGTAGACCAAGAAATCATCCATAAAGACCTCGAGAAAACTTTCAATGATATCTGGGAATACTGCCAACATACATCATTGGAACGTCGCTAGAGTGTTGCATAACCCAAATGACATTCTGCATAAGGCATATGTCCCAAATGGACAGGTGAATGTTGTCTTCTCTTGATCTTCAGGAGCAATTGTGACTTGATTGTAAGTAAATTATTAATCCAAGAAATAGAAGTATTCCTTTGCGGCCAGTCTTTCGACTATATGGTCGATGAAGGGAAGTGGTAAATGGTCCTTCTTGGTCGCTAAATTCAGTCATATGTGGTCCGCACGGATGCACCAGGATGTTAGAACTTTGGTTGTGATCTCTTCTCTTTTGTTATTTTTTTATCATGGTGATTCCTGACTTCTTGGGCACAACCTGCAGGGGACTCACCCACTTGAGTCAGAGATGGGATATATGAATCCTGCATCATACCATTTTGTGATCTCATTCATCACAACCTCCCGAAGGTTTGGATTCAATCTGCGCTGGAATTCGCAGGAGGGTCTGTTGTCTTCTTCAAGGTATATGTGATGTGAACACAGTGCAGGGTTTATCCCATGGAGATCTGAAATTTTTCAGCCTATGGCCTTACGGTTTCTCTCTAGAACCTCGAGAAAACGAGATTCTTGTTCCTCGGTTAGCTGCGAGTTGATGACTGCGTGGAACATGTTTGGCGCACCCGCAAGAAAGACATACTTCATATTTATCAGAAGTGGCTTGAGCTTAGGTGGAGTTTGGTTGAGCTCGATGGTGACTTGTGCCACTGTGCAGGGCGATGGTGTCAGATCTTTCATCTTTATTGAGTCAACCATTGGCATTGTAAGCTCTGAGTGTAGTGTTGCACAGAATTCTTCGATGATCGAATCTTGTTCAAAAATTTTTTTAATGATGTCCTTTTCTCTACCATAGACAGGTGGTCGTGAATGCATTCATCAGGTAAGTCAGCGAAAATCTTGTCTTCAGGATATCTGGGAATTCAACTGTGTTGTCCGTGACCTCCTCGGTGGAGAGGAATTCCTAGATCTCAATATCATCCATAAAGAGATTTGTATTGCAGATTTCAGCTAAAAAATCACATTCTTTTATTTGCTATGTTGTCGACTCACTCTTGCCTGATGCAGATGCTAAATAGGCACTTGGATAGTCTCAATCGGCACTTTATCACTATTTGAATGGAATGTTATCTGCCTGATGCCATAGTTCACCACGACCTCAGTTGTTTGAAGGAACGACCGTCTAAGGATTATCGGGGTATGCAGAAGAGGAATGGAAGTGTCCATATCTAGAACTATGAAGTCCATAGAGAACTGCATTCCTTAAATGGTGATGACGACATCTTCCAAGATTCCTTGGGACTGCTTAATGGATGTGTCTGCGAACTGCAGAATCATTCTAGTGGACTTGAGCGATCCCAACCCAAATTCCTTGAGCAGTGAAGTGGGCATCAGGTTGATTGAGGATCCACTGTCAAGTAGAGTTCGGTCGAACTCTTGATCAAACATCTGAAATTTGACTAAAGGAGCTCCCATATCCATCTTTTTTATCGAGAAATTGCTGATTGCGTTTACTGTGGTTGCAGTGAGGTTATGCTGCACATTTCTTTCACGAGCTTTATGTGGTTGTCTCTTTGAGGTACATGCCCCCTTTAGACCTTTCTTGATATTAAGCAAGTATTTGATGGCATTAAGAAGAGGCAATTCAAGAATAAGATTCTGAATTATTTCCACCACATCAGGGTCAGACAAGGCAGTTTTCGAAATTTTTTAATTTTTGGATTTTCTCATTGCATCAGGAAACGGAATATGTACAGAATCAAAAGCAGCAGTAGGAATAGTGTTCTTATTTAGACAAATTCTATGCCCACGTCATGTTGTACATGTGAATGACTAAAATGAGCAGGGTCATTGATAAACCTCGAAATCGGCCCTTTAAAAGTGCTGAATTAGCACTTTAAATAGTAATCGCACTCGGGCCAATTCGGGTCATCAAAAGACCATCTGATTGATATGTCAACTAAGAATGAGATGGTCGGATTTATTTTACTTGGTAAGATACCAATGTCGAACTCAGGGACACGAGCCTCTCTCATATTAGTCGGATTTTTTATCTATCTAATTAAGCGTTGAAGTAAAGTCATATAGGTCAAATTCATGCATGTAGACACACAAGGCAACAACAATGCATTAAAGAACAAAACATGCATTTTTATTTATTTATTTTATTATGCAAGTAAATGCCATGAAATGCATCACAAATATGTCCTAGGTTAAAATGATGAGCCAACTAAATCACAAGTTAATTTCAGATTTAAATGAAGCAATAACTCATTTGACATATATTGCAAGGTTAGTCAAAAAGGCATAAAAGAGACTCGAGTTGTTTAAAGAAATCCATTGAGATCACAATGTCAAAACAAGAGAACAAATATGCCATTAAAAAGTACGTCAAACAAACTTTAAAATGAAACTGAAATCATCTCAATCTGAGTTACGAGGCTCTAGATATGCATGAAAGAAACCAGGGGCATAAACGAAAGAAAACATGAAAAGATAATTACAGACAAGTCCATGTAAGGGACTAAAATATAAAATATGAAAAGTGCGAGACCTTCCCTGTAAAATACCCAAACGCACAGGGGCATTTTTGCAATTATTAAAACCCGCGATGGCATAATTGCAAAATACCCAAGTGCACGTGGACTGCACGTGCTCCAGGGACCTATCTACAAATTGGAGAAGACGGTGGGGGCTCCCTGCAATTTGCCCAGATGGCACGTGCTGTGCACGTGCTATCTCCAGGCTCGGATCGATCTGAGGCTCGGAGGAGGTTCGGCTGCTTCGGCTAGGCTCGGAAGATACGAGCCTCCAGGCTTGGGCTCGGATGAGGCTCGGGTCATCCAAGCCTGGAGCTCGGAGCTGAGGGTCGGGCGGCTCTGGAGATGACACGTGGCCTGACATGGACCATCCGATTGTGGCGATCGGATGGCTGCTGTAGTCGTGGGCGTGTCCTCCTAATGACCGTTAGATGAATGATGGGAGAGATTCATCCAACGGTGGCTGATCTTTCTCCTTCTCCGCTGGCTGGTGGCGCGTTCAGGTCTCCGGCGACGGGGACTCTCCTCCACCTCTCGTTCTCGGCTGTTATGGATCTCCCCGAAGCTTCTTGGAAGTATGTCAAGGTTGACCGAAGCTCGGGGAGGACATCAGGCCTCTTGGATCGGCCCATCGAAGCTCGAACGTCGAGAGCGAAGGGGATTAAGTTAGCTCCGGTGGAGGTTCCGTTCATTGACGTACAATGGACCTGCATCGTTAATACATAGCTGAAGCAACACTAGAAAGCGTCTGTGAATGGAATGGGAGCTCAGGGAGTGCAGAAGATGGGATCTCAGAGCTCCTCCGCCGCTCGGGCGGAGGAGATGGGTCGGACGCGGTCAGGGGGTCTGGAGGAAGAGGAAGATGATCTGGAAGCGGAGCATGGATGATGAAAGCGTGGCGGAGCTCGGAGGGGGGTTAATGGAGGGAAGGATTGACTGAAGAGGCCTAATTAATTACGCAAAGCAAGAAGAAAAATCAAAGGAGATCTGAGAGAACTTACCTGGCCGGAGATGGAGGAATTAGCTTGGGCGTGGGGTTCTAGAAGATCCCTGGGTCATCGCTGGACCCCGGCATCTAGGCGGAGCAACTCGAGTGGTCGCGAGGTGCCGCAGCTCCGCCGTGAAGATCGGAGGGTCATCACCGAGGGAGTGGGTCGTCGTCGCTTGATCCTTCCGCCTCCCCCTGTCACAGGGAGGCGGAGGAGGGCTGGGCCCCTCCCCGCGTAAAAGTGGACGAGGCTGATCGAGGGAGAGGGCGAAGTATTTGAAGTCGAGGTTGACGGGTCCAGGTGGTGATGGTGATGGTTTGACCGGGGATCGTGGAGCGACTGGGAGTGGATCGTGGGATGATTAGATGTGGGCGAAGGTGATGGATGATCGGGGAAGGTCGTGGGAAGGTTGGCGAGTGGAAGGAATGGCCGGAGATGCGGGAAAAATGGAAAGGGCGAGGGTGTTCTGCGAAGTGGTGAATGTGGGGAAGAGATGAGAGCCCGAGGTTGACGATAATGCATGGCCGTTGGATCCGAAGATCCAACGGCGGCGAGTGAGGCGCGAAGAAGCGACTCTGATGAGATCTGAGGCGACATGATCGAAGGTGGTGAATGAGCCACGTGGCGCATTGGAGGTGAAGCACGGGCGGACGGCTTGGATGTGATGGAGGTTTTGATCAGAGGGCTGGGAATAAGAGCAGATCTAGCGGCTCAGATGAGAGGATCAAGGGCGTGATCGGAGGGCCTCGGGGTCACCACGTGGCGGGTTCTGGACAGAGCGAATTTGTGCGGTGCGGATGAGAGGCGTGGATGATCAGACGGTTGTGGTTAATGCGCTGAGGTGGAGAGAGCTTAGCCATTGGATTCAAGGCGAAATCCAACGGACATGGATGTGGCGGATGGTGCAAGGCGGGCGGGCCACGTGGCTCACTCAGAACGGGCCACGTGGCCCAATCAGATTATTGCACATGAAAATTTAAAATATGAAGGTCAAGATGGCCGAATTTGAGAAAACTCAAAACATGAAAGTTGTAGATCTTGATGAGATCTACAAGTTTCATGTTGACCAAAATCGGAGATGAGATCAACTGAAGCCACAAAATATTTTTAAGGGTATTTTTAGGGTTAAAAATACCACATATTTTTATTTTGCCATTTTTTGTGGTTTTTAATTTATTAAGGACTCTGATAAATACATGACATTAACTAGGTTTTATTGACACAAAACTAAGCAAGGGGGTTAATAATTGAAAATTAAGATGATGAAATTGGGTTTCATCACCCCTTATACTTAAACTATGCTCGTCCTCGAGCATCAAAGAGAACGACTAAGTTGGATTAACCCCCTTGTGCATGTGAGTACAGGATCCAATCCAGTCAAGTCGACTCAACTTTTGAGATCCAAAATTCTAGAATTCAACCTAGCCTTAATCAAGAGGCACCCAATTCCTCTAATTCTCCAGACTCTCTCTGATGTACGTATAATCTAAAGGATATGAAATTTAGTGTTGACTGCAATTCCGAGAGTAGAGTCAAATCTTCACCTAAAGTCGTGGTCCGAGAAAATCTCCTAAGGACCCAATCCTCAACACTAGGGAATAAATCCAATCTTGTATTCAGTCCACCGTCTCTTTAGTTGTCAGACTTAGAAAATGTAGATGGCAGGCCAGTAATGGAGGGTATGGGTTTGTGTTATTTCTTCTCTCCCTCTCATTGGAACAAGGATTCTCTCTAGTGCCTTTTACGCAACACATTTTTTTGGTGTTGATCAGTGCGTCCGTCAAGAGAAGTTGGAGCCGTCTGCACTTGTTTTGCTCGTACACCGGGGTGTGTCTCTTTTGAGTACCTATCGTACCTTCGACACCCAGACTTGTAGCATTTACGATGCAGAGCTCTTTTTTGGTGCAAGCCCGACTCCTGGTCCTAATAGCGGTGGTCCAAGTGGACACTTTGAAAAGTTTGGGAGTGCTCGCCTTTGGTGGAAGCTCTTTGATATGTAACTTTGTGGAATGAGAGCTTTTTCTTTTAAATTTCATTGAATTGTATAATTTTTGGCTAGCTCCACTGCTTTTACCAAGAGTTGGCGCACACTGATCAACATTTTTTATTTATTCACACCCTGGCACTTAGGTCAATATAAAGAGATTAGAATAAGAACCAAGTTCTCATACTGGCTAATATTGCTGACACTCAAGTTTCATGAATCCTCCAAAGATTTTATCCCATCCTCGAGCATCATTAGATCAAATCCAAATTTGAATTCCTCATCCCAATCCCTCAGGTGAAAAATCAACTCATCTCATCAAAAACCGCAGTCGTGCGTGTGATGTGCTGATCATATTCTTTTTATCTGAGACTAAGCATGGAATATAGCATGCAAATATAGAAACCTAGGGGAATGTGGATGATTAAGTCTAAGACCCTGATGGCTAAGGCTGGTTAACCTAAAATCTCGAAGACCTAAAAAAGATAAGTTTCATTGATCATTTCAGATCCTGGGTGGAAGTGTAAGTGTAGAGGATTAATCCAACTTCTTCATTAAAAACAAGACCTTTTTTTCTTTTTTCCTTTTTTTTAACTTCAAGAGATATTAGAACTGCCTAAACTCAATTGAGCATCTGCAATTCAGCCAGTATGGATGTAAGTACAGGCCGAAGCCCGTTGCTTGAGGACGGGGCCTTACGCGATGTCCTCTAAACCATCCAATCTGCTAAGGGTGAACCCTCACTGAATGCGGCTTACTTAATTGGGCTTAGTAGTCACTAACGACTCCTAAAGGATTTTGATTTTTTCCCATTTTTATGAATTTTAATAAAGGTTAAAACACAAGTTAAACTCAACTTTCCTTGAAAAGAGATGGAGATTTTTCAAAACCATGTCACACAAATAAAAAGTTTTCAAAACATTTTCAAAAGAATTTTTCAAAACAAGGAAAAATCATTTTCAAAAATATTTTTATTAAAATAGAGTAACATGGTATAGAAAAGCCGTGGAATCATTTGCGTTCTCTTAGTCCAAAGAACTTTATTTTAGCCAAAAGTTTTAAATTTTTCAAATTTTCCATTTTATAGCTAAAGTAATTATACGGTATATACGATATACCCCCCTATACTTAAACTTTGCTATGTCCTCATAGCACTAGATGTTACAAATACATAGATCCATTTAAATATATAGGAATATACGGGAGCTAAGAGGGGCTCCCCCTATACTTGGGTTAGAGATAACCTAAGTATAAAGGCAAGGAAAGAAAAGTGGAGAAAATCACAGGGACTCGGGTCCCCCCTATACTTAGGCTGAGATTAGCCTAAGTATAAAGATGGAATTTGATGTTGGGAATGACCCACGGGGAACGAAGAAGATGGATGGAGGTACAGATGAGCGGATGAATCTACAGAGATGGATGGAGTGACTAAGGTTCTGGGGAATGTATCGAAGCAAACATGGCTCAATTCAAGCAAGCAAGACCCTTAAATTCACCAACTCACATATGAAACCAATCGCGATTGGTTTATTATCTTGTCGGTTTTATTGGTGATAAAACATTAGATTTTTACGCGAAGAAAAATGTGAAGTGAAAATCAAGGCGTACGCGCGGGTGTTGCTCTCCCAAAATCGAAATTTTACTCCATTTTATGTTGACTTGCAATTAACAATCCCAATTATTATTTAATGTTGTCACTGAGTTAAGGTTAGCACAAAAATAAAGAAGCCATCGTCTACCGTTCATTCCCATTTTCCATTAACCTAGGTGATCAAGCTAAAAGGGAAAATCGAGAAAAGCTGCGTATTCGATAAAACCGCAATCTAGGCTAAGTGAGAAATCATGAAGTGACTTGACGAGAAATACGTGAAAACTTGGGCTGTTTTGAAAACAAAAACTCATGTATGCAAGTCATCAGAAAGCCTCACCTAACATGCTTCTATTAGCGGGGAAAATTTTCTTTTAATTTGACTAAGTGAAGCGATGCTACGTGCGTCTTGATTAAGGTGTGTCCTACCTACGAGCAAGCACATAAAAATACAAAAATTAACTAAGCTGAAGAGCCGCGTGCCTGGACCTAGGTCGACACTCAAGTGGGGACGATCCCCACACAACCACGATCGTTCGATTACAATCGCGAGCCTTCGATCGAAGACCGCTGTAAAAGATGAATTATTACATGACATGCAAAAATAAAATGCGAGACACTTTTTTTTCTTTCTTCCATATTTGCTCCACGTATGTTTAGCGGCTCCTCGCAGCGGGAAGCGTCCTGCTCCTCGCCTCCTTGAACCATCAAGGGCCCTGCGACAAAAACAATGGTTAGAGATCGATAGAGAAGATAAAAAATGCAACATAAATGAACAAGTTGACCTATATAAAAGATACACTTAATTAAATAAACAAAGAAATCCAAAAAATATAAGAAATGAGCCGTGTCCCCGACAACGATGCCATTTGATAAACCTCAAAATCGGCCATTTAAAAGTGCTGAATTAGCATTTTAAATAGTCATCGCAGTCGGGCCAATTCGGGTCATCAAAAGACCATCTGATTGATATGTCAACTAAGAATGAGATGGTCGGATTTATTTTACTTGGTATGATACCGAGGTCAAACTCAGGGACACGAGCCTCTCTCGTATTAGTCAGATTTTTATCTATCTAATTAAGCGTTGAAGTAAAGTCATATAGGTCAAATTCATGCATGCAGACACACAAGGCAACAACAATGCATTAAAGAACAAAACATGCATTTTATTTATTTATTTTATTATGCAAGTAAATGCCATGAAATGCATCACAAATATGCCCTAGGTTAAAATGATGAGCCAACTAAATCACAAGTTAATTTCAGATTTAAATGAAGCAATAACTCATTTGACATATATTGCAAGGTTAGTCAAAAAGGCATAAAAGACACTCGAGTTGTTTAAAGAAATCCATTGAGATCACAATGTCAAAACAAGAGAACAAATATGCCATTAAAAAGTACATCAAACAAACTTTAAGATGAAACTCAAATCATCTCAATCTGAGTTACGAGGTTCTAGATATGCATGAAAGAAACCAGGGGCATAAACAAAAGAAAACATGAAAAGATAATTACAGACAGGTCCATGTAAGGGACTAAAATATAAATATGAAAAGTGCGAGACCTTCCCTGTAAAATACCCACACGCACAGGGGCATTTTTGCAATTATTAAAACCCACGAGGGCATAATTGCAAAATACCCAAGTGCATGTGGACTACACGTGCTCCAGGGACCTATCTGTAAATTGGAGAAGACGGCGGGGGCTCCCTGCAATTTGCCCAGATGGCACGTGCTGTGCACATGCTATCTCCAGGCTCGGATCGATCTGAGGCTCGGAGGAGGTTTGGATGCTTCGGCTAGGCTCGGAGAAGGCTCGGAAAATACGAGCCTCTAGGCTTGGGCTCGGATGAGGCTCGGGTCATCCAAGCCTGGAGCTCGGGAGCTGAGGGTTGGGGAGGCTCTGGAGATGACACGTGGCCTGAGATGGACCGTACGATCGCGGCGATCGGATGGCTGCTGTAGTCGTGGGTGTGTCCTCCTAATGACCGTTAGATGAATGCTTGGAGAGATTCATCCAACGGTGGCCGATCTTCTCCTTCTCTGCAGGCTAGTGGCGCGTTCAGGTCTCCCGGCGACGGGGACTCTCCTCCGCCTCTCGTTCTCGGCTGCTATGGATCTCCCCAAAGCTTCTTGGAAGTATGTCGAGGTCGACCGAAGCTCGGGGAGGGCATCAGGCCTCTTGGTCGGCTCATCAAAGCTCGGACGTCGAGAGCGAAGGGATTAAGTTAGCTCCGATGGAGGTTCCGTTCATTGACGTATAGCGGACCTGCATCGTTAATACATAGCTGAAGCAACAATAGAAAGCGTCTGTGAATGGAATGGGAGCTCAGGGAGTGCAGAAGATGGGAGCTCAGAGCTCCTCCGCCGCTCGGACGGAGGAGATGGGTCGGACGCGGTCAGGGGGTCTGGAGGAAGAGGAAGATGATTTGGAAGCGGAGCATGGATGATGAAAGTGTGGCGGAGCTCGGAGGGGGGTTAATGGAGGGAAGGATTGACTGAAGTGGCCTAATTAATTACGCAAAGCAAGAAGAAAAATCAAAGGAGATCTGAGAGAACTTACCTGACCGGAGATGGAGGAATTAGCTTGGGCATGGGGTTCTAGAAGATCCCCGGGTCGTCACTGGACCCTAGCAGCTAGGCGGAGCAGCTCGAGCGGTCGTGAGGTGCTGCAGCTCCACCGTGAAGTTCGGAGGGTCATCACCGGGGGAGTGGGTCGTCTTCGCTCGATCCTTCCGCCTCCCCCTGTCACAAGGAGGCAGAGGAGGGCTGGGCCCCTCCCCGCGTAAAGGTGGATGAGGCTGATCGAGGGAGAGGGCGAAGTATTTGAAGTCGAGATTGACAGGTCCAGGTGATGATGGTGATGGTTTGACTGGGGATCGTGGAGCGACTGGGAGTGGATCGTGGGATGATTAGATGTGGGCGAAGGTGATGGATGATCGGGGAAGGTCGTGGGAAGGTTGGCGAGTGGAAGGAATGGCCGGAGATGCGGGAAAAATGGAAAGGGCGAGGGTGATGCGTGAAGTGGTGAATGTGGGGAAGAGATGAGAGCCCGAGGTTGACGATAATGCATGGCCGTTGGATCCGGAGATCCAACGGCGGCAAGTGAGGCACGAAGAAGCGGCTCTGATGAGATCTGAGGCGGCATGATCGAAGGTGGTGGATGATCCACGTGGCGCATTGGAGGCGAAGCGCGGGCGGACGGCTTGGATTTGATGGAGGTTTTGATCAGAGTGATGGGAATAAGAGCAGATCTAGCGGCTCAGATGAGAGGATCAAGGGCGTGATCGGAGGGCCTTGGGGTCGCCACGTGGCGGGTTCTGGACAGAGCGAATTTGTGCGGTACGGATGAGAGGCGTGGATGATCAGACGGTTGTGGTTAATGTGCGGAGGTGGAGAGAGCTTAGCCGTTGGATTCAAGGTGAAATCCAACGGCCATGGATGCGACGGATGGTGCAAGGCGGGCGGGCCACGTGGCTAACCCAGAACGGGCCACGTGGCCCAATCATATTATTGCACACGAAAATTTGAAATATGAAGGTCAAGATAGCCGAATTTGAGAAAACTCAAAACATGAAAGTTGTAGATCTTGATGAGATCTACAAGTTTCATGTTGACCAAAACTGGAGATGAGATCAACTAAAGCCATAAAATATTTTTAAGGGTATTTTTAGGGTTAAAAATACCACAGATTTTTGTTTTGCCATTATTTGTGGTTTTTAATTTATTAAGGACTCTGATAAATACAGGACATTAACTGGGTTTTATTGACATAAAACTAAGCAAGGGGTTAATAATTGGAAATTAAGATGATGAAATTGGGTTTCATCAATCATCCAGGGAAGGCGGGCACCCAAAATCTTCAGGCGAGACTCCATCGATTGGCATCAGATCAACTGTAGGTGTAGTTTCCTCCAAGGTTGGTTGGTTGGTGCTTCAGTTGCTACTGCTAGTGCTATCTTTTTGGCATTTTTGATTTTGCTGATATTTTTGGATTTTTTAGGGTGCTTCTCCTTCTTCTTCCTCACCCGGCCTGGTTGCTGGTCCGGCTGATGAAGAAGATGATGACGACTCGCCTGTGGTGGCTTTATTCTTTCCCTTGAAAGTGGCTGATGGTTGCAAGGTCCTACCACTCCTGAGAGTGACAAATTAGATAAAAACATATCGTTCATATCTAATTCTGTAAGGCCGGAGGGAACTTCACAGACTATCTGCTCTTTCTTCTTAAGATTATTGGGGTTTGCCCCACTTGTATGGGAATAGAGGTCTTGGTTGCGATGAGATCATCCAACTTCTAGCTAAGTTCTACAAGGCCCTATACAAGTGGGACCAGGCAATCCAAGGTGTAGATCACAGGAGATGCTGCCTCAGATACTTCAACGTGCTGGCCACAATGATATTGTTGATGGTGTTGAGATTACTGGTTGGGATATTGAGAATGATACTGAGGAGAAGGATGATGGTGTTGGTATTGTTGAGGAGGGTGTTGCTGATATGGTGCAACCGCATACTGTTGATTATGTTGGTATTGTCGGTACGCGGTTGCTAGTACTGGTTCTGTCTCCAACTACCATGGAATTGTGGATACTGTTGGTGTTGCTGGTGTTGAGGCTGGTTGTTTTTGACAAACCTCCCTCCTTGCTATTGAGGGAACTGGTGGGAGTTAGCAGCCTAACCGTACTGAGGTCTGCCTAGACGGGTTGGTTGCGCATCATTCGACCATACGCCATTCACCTCCTGAATAAGAGGTGGTGGAGGAGAGAACTGATGTGGAATGTAATGGGGCTCCAGCTGGTGGACAACCAGTTGATGTTGTGACTACTGTGGAGTGAATGTCTCTAGGGCTTGCACATAGTAGATGTGTTGAACCGCATGCTGTGGCTGACTCGGCTGAGGAGGTTGTGACAGTGCTTGTTCCTTCATCTCAGCGGGGGTGGGAGACGATGAAGACACAGAGTTGTAGGAGCTGATTGTGCTCACCATCAGCTCCAGTTACTTGGTGATTTGATCTTTGATCTAGCTTGTCCAGGTGTTGTGTCCTCTGTTCAATCACAACAAGTTTTTCCAGGTCCTGTGATCGCTTCTCGATTATGTCTACTTTGGACAAGTGCCTCCCAATAATGCTCAGATTGGATCTCTCATCCATGCCTGGCTCGTGGGATGCTGCCATATGCACATGCTTCTGAATACTCTGAGGCTGGAGCTGATATGCATGGGGCGACGATAAGGTGGCCTTTCCTTCGACCATCTCTTCAAAGATCTGCCAAACAACATCCTCATCTTTGTTGAAATGTGAGCCGCCACACACAGCATCCATGAGCTTCTGACTTTATATTATAAGTTCCCCAAATAAGTGTTGGACCAGGCTAGTCTGTGGAATGTCATGATGGGAACATTTTTCTTGTAACTCCGTGAACCTTTCCCAAGCCTCATGAATGGACTCGTGTGTGTCTTGGGTGAAGTTTTCTATGTGGGTGCTCATCTGATTGAGTCGCCCCAAAGGATAATACTTATGTATAAAGGCTGACTTCAATTCTTCCTAGTTCGTGACGACCTTCCCCAAGTGGTTCATCCAATGAAGGGCCTTATCCGAAGGTTGGTCTTGACCTCCCGGAGCTTCGAGGCCCCTGAAAAGAAAGTAGTCTAGTCGCGTTCTCTGAGTAGATGATATCCTTCTCTGCTTACCACGTGGGCTCTGACTTCTGATTCACTGACCGCAACCTCGTGACCTGCGTCTTGCTTTTCAGTAGAAATGCTTATCCATATGTTGTAGGGGAAATGTCGTCATCTTGACTATGCCAAGTGGTATACCAGGTAGTGAGTCGTACCACAGATGTGCCCAAACTATTGTAGATGAATATAAGGCTCTTCGTTGGCATTTCCATGGAAGGTGGGTTAGAGTGCCAATAGTTGAGGCTTTAATTCAAAATATACGTGGATTGTAGGAATATGGGACACATTAAGTGATTTGTCCTGCCCCATGATTGTATGTCTCTTTGAGAGTCGACTTGGGCATCTCTACTCTAGGCTCGTCCACTGGGCCTCCACCACCTCCACGTTCAGGTTCCTCTTCAAATCCTCCTCCCTGGTTTTCTCTCCTTCTCCTCAATCATCGAGCATGTCTTGGAAAGCGACCTATGCTAAAGCCTGATCCATGAGCTACTGCTGGATTGCCTGAATAGAGGATGGGATCTGGGCTTCATAATGTTCTAATCCGGTTGCTGGCTCTGATCTAGCTGAGGTGGTTGATGTGGTCCTTTTCCTTTTCCTTTGGGAGCCATCTCCTTTTTTTATCCTAA